>QUSF01000007.1:36509152-36573542 GCA_003676055.1 Chloebia gouldiae
AATCACCACTCCTGATTTTGAACTGGCTGCAGACTTACTAAGGGTGCATCCTGTCCCATCATCTAAGCCCTTAAGAAGAATTTTTACAGTGTTGGTCTCAGTGTGAAACAGCGTGTTGCCTCTAGCTGAATGTTGTGCTGCTGATCCTGAAGCACCAGCATTTCAGACAGGTTTCAGTCCTTTCAGTACACTGGCCCACCTACCTACCTGACTCATAAATCACCAGTATCTGTGAGACTGTTAAGAGAGACAGTATCAAAAGCTTTGCTAAAGTTGACATAAACGGTAGTTAGCCCTTTAACCAAACCTTTTTTCCATAAGCCCTCTATACACAAATTTAAAGACCTTTTGCTGTACAGCTCTCTGATATTAGGAACATTCAACAAAAAAACTTCAAACAAATAAACCAAAAAGATTAAAAGGCATAGCAAAGCCTTTCTCTCTTGCTCAAAACTCAGAACAATCTAAAAAAAAAAACCCAACGCCAGAATAAAACATACTAAAATGAATTAGTTTAAAATTCAGTGAAGCCTCTGTATTTGCATTGCATTTGTTACAAACTAGGGATATGAACAAGGACATGATTATGATGATGCACAGCACCTCATAATTTACGGAATTTCTGTGACTTCATTAACCACTTTTGTTGAAAAAGTTCAGAGAAAAATTCAGGGTCAGGCAAACACCCTTAACAAAAAGCACTGTGCATATTTAAAAACCCAGTAGAGTAACAAGTGAACTAAAATGGTCTCATTTTAAAAACAGAATGAAACTTCAGAAGTAGGTGGAACAAACTTCTCATTTATACCACCATAGGTCATTACTCCATGCAGGCATTATTTTTTATGTAAAAGTTTATCTTCTTTGCTGTAGCTCTCTCCTCAGAAGGGACTGGAGAAAAAAAAAACCCAACTCTGTCAGAATGTAGCAGGACAATGATCTACTTTTCTAACAAGTGCCAGTGTAAACTGTTCCTACTCAGCCAGGGTAGCTTTCCCATGCCAATCTCTTCCAAAGTAGACACGACCCTGAACTTGGTAGCAGTAACCTGAACTACTTCTCACTGGCCCTGTGGGAGGAGAAGAGTCAGCCCAGTATCAAAACCTTTCACAAGGCAGAAGGATGCCATCACTTTTTGGACACCAGACAAGGTGGAGAAGGCACCTGAGAAAAGGTAGAGAATCCTCATTTGGATATTCTGTATGTGCTGCAAGTTGAGTTTTTAAATTTCTAAATGTCATGTATATCTATTGCCAGGAAGGTCAGAGAAAGTTTAAACACTTGAAAAAGAAAGATTTTTATGAACATAAGAACTACCAACATGATTCTTAAGTCTTCCCTACTGGATGTTTAAATTCTTGGGTTTGGCAGGCCTGAGAATATTTCTGCCTTTTTTTAAACATACAAGTTGAAGAAGTGACAACAAGCTTCACTTTTTGTAACTATTGTGGTTTCCATTTTTCTTTTCTTTTTTCCTCCTGCATATGATTTTAACATTTGAATGGTTTTAATGATTTTTCAGTCCCAATCCCACCAGCTTCCCTGTGAGTGGCTTTGGAGAATCTCACTGGCATCCTCCTGCCGAACAGGATCAGCTGCAGAACATGATCTTTGCTTAAATTATACTCGGATGCATTTCCTTAGAGGGAAGTTTTTTAAGCAGTTAACATGAACTTAACAGGGATAAACAGCTCTTGAGGTTTTCTTTCTTTCTTATTTTAAGCAGTGCCAACCAGGTGAACTTCTGGAAAAATACTGCACTATACAGACAAAAATCAGGGCACACAACAGAACTAAATCCCGCAAACAATATGACAAGGGAAAGTGACAAAAGACTATACTGATGGCATGTCCACAGGAAGAGCTTATTTCTGTAATCATACAGTCTTTAACTAAGCTTCATGGCTCAAGATTATACTACGTTAATCACTGAAGTCCTAAACATGCCCTAAAATTCATAACAAAGCAACAGGGAAAGTAAAGTTTCTTGACAAATAAACATTTTAATCAAGTAGGGGTTGTTGGGTCTCTTTTTGTTCTTTTTTTTGTTATTGTTTGAATAGGACCTTTCTACTCAGTCAAGCCCATTACATGGCTGGTGTTAGCACAGTTCAGCTCTTATAAAGGGTTACACTGAGATGAATTTACTCTCTCTATTCCTGAGGGTCACTTGCTCCACACTGCACATACCAGCCACTGAGTTCAGAAGACAAATCACTCTGAATGTTCACTGCAATACACTTTACTATTGTCAACAGAAAGATACAACAGTAAAGCAGATTTTCACTAAGATGTATTAACTTTCTCCAAGCAGCTTTCATAGACAGGAACCCTGGTAACCATGAATATATAGCAACATATTTAGCACCCACTTTCATTTAATAACTTTTTCTCATTTTGTTTTCCTTTATTTATGGGTTGGTAATCTCAATTTTATAATCTCTTTTGTTGAAGGATGAGAAAATAAAGAGACTTATATCACAGGAAAGTAATCCATTATCAGATACAACCTTCTGGTAGCTTGCTGTAGTAATGTTTTGCCCAGCCACTGACTACACTGACTGACTAAAGTTCCTTTATCTACCATGTGGCAGAAACAAAACCAGAACAAATGCAACATTTAATCAGAATATTTAAATAGGTCTGTATGAGGTAGGATAAAGATTACCAGAGTATTCTGAAGTATTAAGAGCCCTTCATGATGACAGCCTGTGTTGAGTGCTCCAATTTTGTTTGTGTTTTGAAAGCAAATCTTATGGGAAATGACATTCTGGCTTTCAGGCACTATACTGAGTTCAGCTAATTAATAGGCTAAATTGATTTTTCTTCTTAAAGGACACTTGTTTTGATTGATTTGGAAGAAAAAAGTGACATTGATGATAGCATTAGAAGGGTGATAGTTTAACTCTGGAAGAGAAACACAGCACAGTAATATACTGGAAAAAGCAGAGCTTTTCTTAAAAAGCTATATTGAATGGTGTTTTTACTTAGATGGTACATCTGTTAAGCATTTTTCAGAAGTTAGAAGCTTTTCTAAATCACAGTTGTAGAAGTAAAAAAGACCAACTCCCAACAACAACTGAAGGATTCAGAACCGCTCCATTCATGTGTTGTTTCCTACACAGGTGCATTGAAATGAAATGTGATGTAATTGCCACTAAACGCAAATCAGAAAAACCCTTTCTGCTTTGGTATTTAGTTTCCTGATTAGAAACAAAATTAGACTTAGCTAATAAGAAATAGGCTGTTCAGTCTTTAATTGGTGTGAAAACAATTGATGCCTTTTACATAGAGCTGCTTAGGATCACTCTTCAGTTTCATGAACACACAATTACCCCCAGACTGTTTTCCCTTCACAAAGTATGTGTATTAGCTAAAAAACTGTAAGAATGCAGAAGCTCTCGTAGATTTGGATTTCACAGATATCTATTAGAAAATATTTGTATTTGCTTTTTACACATACAGAATTGTATCCACATGTGAAGACTATCAGCCTCCTGTGGGAGTCTTCCTCTGTCTCACCCCCAATACTTATTCTGTAAGTTAGGAGAAAACCAAAACTGACTGCTCTGAATGACCTAATTTCATTCTATGTATGCTCTATATTGTACTGCATTTCCAGGCAGCGCTTCAGTATGCCCTGCATACCATTTCTCATGGATAAAGTGGGAAGATAAGCATTCCTGCAGAGACCAGAAGAACTAAAGAGAACCTCTGGAATTACAGAGAACTTATTTATTTATTTAAGCTCTTGGCTGTACTCTCTCAGAAGTCACTGCATTAAACACGACAGCAGGAAGAGATGATGGTTACAGAACCATGGAAGGCAGTTTGTAATTTGACAGAACTTGCTATTCTTCTTCTAGACAGGAGTGAAGCTGCAGCTTTGAGGGGCAGTGGGAGGGAAGGAGTAGAGACACGTAGGGAGCTCCTTGCTTGCACCCATCCCTCTGAACCACTGGGGCATGCCAGATGTGCACTTGCCATTCAACACTGCTGAGCTGCTGAATGGAGCTGAAACACGCGGACAGACACTGGGGCAATAGACCAATTTTCATCCCTATCAGCCTTCTGATCTTTCCCCATCCCTACACCAGCCTTAGCTTTGGTTTTACTACATAGTCTGTAACTAATAGAGCTCTTCCAATTATAGACCTCCTTCCTGGCAATGCCAGGAAAATATGAAGAATAACTCCTCTATGCTCTTCTGCATCTCAAAATTTCCAGGGCTGCTGTTAACACTGTGTGTATTAAACCCGTGGTGGAGACCTGTGGCTCTCGATTTAGCATTTTCCGTGGAAGGAGCGGCCGTATCCTCTGTACCCTCTGTACCTGTGCTTCCCATCAGGGGAACTGAGCCTCAGCCAGGGCCAGGAGCTGCTCTTCATGGAGAGAAAACTCAGGGAGGCTGGCAGCAGCACAAGTCAGAGCTGCTGGGCTTTGCTTGCCCCCTGAAGCACAAATAAATTAAACCTCAAAACAAATTATTTCTGTGTCAGATGTATTTCTCTGCATTGCCAAAATGTATACAGAGGTATTCACTACAGAGATACCAGCTATTCTTATCAAAAAAGTTTCTTCCAACATACTTTCTATATTAAATGTTATTTGCTGAGGTGTAAAAAAGCACAGCCAGCATTCCCAAGCTGCTCCTGTGGAAATTATTTAATTCAAGAAAGACAGACACAGAAGCAGGTGAATGAGTAACAAAGACACTGATTGCATTCAAATACAGCGATTTCTGGACTGAAAATCAGAATACACTACAATGTTCTCTGGAGCAAATATATATCAGTGTTTTCAGTGAAATTACAGAAGGCCTGACTGGTATTCTCAAAATCATTTGTATTGCTTTATCAACATGTATCTGTCCATGCATTGCAGGAAAAAAAGTCATCATAGTGTTTCCAAATCAAAACAACCATATAGCTTCTACTCTCTTTATGACTTAAAAAATAAAACTGCATGATCTTTCCTCTCCTTGGTATATTGACTCAAGATAGAAGAGAACAGTCTGACTGAGATTGATCTGGGAAACACATTTCAATGGAGATGCTGCCCCTCAGACACAAGGGATTACAAAAATATTCCTCATGCATACATTAGTCACTAGATAAAAAGAATTTGTAAAATCAATATAGTGCAAAAGAAACCAACAGAACACTTTCTAAAACAGATATTTTCTAATCCTCTAGCTATGCATACTCTTACTACTAAAAACACTGAGCTACCTGCATGTACTCAGATTCATAACCCACAAAGCTCTTTCAAACAAACTGCAATTATTTACTAACACTTCAGAAACTTTTTGATTCCAGACACAACATCTTGAAAAAGGCAGGCTGTGTTCATAGAGAGCGACTAAAAGTACTACATCACAAACAGTGAATTTACAGTACAAGTCTTTGAGAGGGAAGCAAGGCTAGTTACAATGCAACCTCTGGGGAAAAAAAAGACCAGGATATCTATCATCTTAAATCCCTTTTTGTGCAGAGATCAGAAACTGCTCAAGTCTTAGGAAGGGCATCACCCATGTCCTACTACTATCTACCCAGAGCCGTATAGTTACAGCAAGAATAACCAAATATTACAGTCAAGACCAACAGCACAGGGACATGCCTAACTGGGGCTTAAAGCAATCATAAAGAATTTGCCTGTGAAACGTACCTGCATTTACAATCTTCCAAGTTTGTCACTTTCTCCAGTTTTTGTTATGGAAGCCTCTCAAACTACAAATCAAGATCTTTCTGAGATAAATTTTCAATTTTACTGACATTAAGATGATGATTAAGAAGTCACATTTTATGCAGGGTTCCTCTTAAAAGGAACAACCAAGTTGCAAGTTCAAAAAATTGATGGGGCAAAGTGCTTATTATCTAACAACTAAAAGTTTTTACTTGCTTTGTTCCATGGAAAACACAGTTCAGGACTAAGCCCATTTCTTCCTTGAACCAACAATTTTGAATATTCATTGCAGAAGACAAAGATAAAAAGCATAACCCTGCTGAGTATAAATCTGCAGCTTAGTGACAGGCTTTGCACATTATCTATAAAATCTCTGCTCTTCTCCAAAAGATCATGTCTAAAACGTTGCCTGAATATTTTACCACTTTTCATTGTTGGTGAAATGGGGATCACAGGATAAAATAGAAACAAGTTATTAGATTTTCATCTTTAGTAAAAATTTTAAATTAGTCAGATCTAAAAATTTTATATAGTATGCTTTACTTAGGATACTCTAGTTCAGGTATATTGTACTCCTTCATGTTAATCATGCCTGAGATCATGAACAGAAATGAGAGAAATACAAGCTGAGATTTCAACCATACAATGTTATATTTACCAACTGCAATTAGCGAGTTTTCCCATTCTGCAGTTGCACTCTGCTGGCTTTTCAAATCCAGTGGATAATAAAAGACATAACCACAACCACCTGGTTACATATTCAAATCAATTCAATCCAGCTATAAATAGCCTCAATGTAAAAACATGAATTCATAAACTGCTGAGAAATCAGTATCTTAGTTCACTGCTGGAATTAATTTCTTTTCAACAGACTGGTTGTCTAGAGAATACCCGTAATGCAGTAAATGAAAACATGTGTGTCACTGCCAGCAGTGAGAATTCATGGAATTGTAACTGATGGATATTAAAAAACCAGATCTCTGATGGGAAACCAATGGTTTGGCAGTCACTGGAATAAGAATGATAAAGCTAAAGATTTTTGAGTTTGGCTGTATTTTCATTTCACTTAAAAATGGAACAAATATTGTCTCATATGGAGGTCAATACCCCTTTATGGGGTATTTCCATAAAGAGATGTTTTAAAACCAGAAGATTTCGTTTTTTGCCCCGTTGCAAAAAAGTGGATAGTGGATAAAATGTAAGGAGAAAGACTTGCCTATCTCTTTAATTTAAAGAAAAAGTATATGCATCAGAGTTTAAATCATAAAACTTTAAAAGTATTTTTAAAAATTACCGGAGCAGTCTGAGAATTTGTTATTACCCAGTTCTGCAGATATCTCAAAAGAATTACACTTACACTTTCTTAGCATTAGTAAATTATTCAGGTAGAGGGATACTAGATGCTTTACAAACACTTAACTTTTAATAACTTTCCTGACCTTGCCAACAGCTGCTGATAGTATCAAGTTATACAGATAATTTGTCTTGGCTTTGCATTTGGGGTTCGCTTCCCTTGTTAAGGCATTTTACTATCATCTCCATTTCATAAATATTTTTGGCTGTCACAGTGCACCTGCCAATCAACAATTTGGGTATGTAGATACCAGTGGGTACCAAAGTGAAACAGAAGAATCCGGCTACAGACAGAATGCAGAGCAGCACAATAGGTGCTGATGCCAGCTACGGTTCTGTATGCATTCAAAACAGCAACTACTGCCTGGTTTAGTAGGTCAAGGTTAATGTGACAAAAATAATCAATGAAGTTTGTAACTCAACATTTCTGACTTACTAAAACCCTTACTGGGAATGTTCGCAACAAAAGTCTTGGACCTGAGCTATTCTGGACTCTTGGAAAAGAATTTCTGCAGTGAAGGGGCACTTACATCCCTCTGAAGTGCTATGATCTTGCAAGCTGGGGGGGCAGAGAAAGGGACATTAAACAAACTGGGTCTGACTAAATGTTATGATTAATCAGAGACAGTTATTGAATAAAAGCATCCCAAACAAATGGCACATGAGATAAACCCAAGCTTAATATAGCTCTAGGGAAAAGAGTCCTAACCAAGCCTCGTATCTATTTATCAAAAGGTTTTGTAGTTTATGAAGCCTCATCCCAGAGGATTACACTAGTGCTTGCAGATATCTTTTAACTGCTAGAAATAAATGCAAATGATCATCTTTGGCAATGAACTCTGCTATAACAACCATATTTTCTCAAATTAGAGAAAACAGTTATTTTGTGATTATTGCACTCTGCTTCATGTGGGGCCCAGCAGAGTGAATGTTGGTACAGACATCAACCACCTAGAAATGGTGAGGGTGACCAAGCAGCGGTACAGGCTGCCCAAAGAGGCTGGGGAGCCCCCATCCCTGGAGGCTGTCAAAAGCTATCTGGTCCTGGGCAATTTGTTCCATGTGGCCTTGCTTGAGAAGGAAGGTTGGACAGATGATACCAGGTCCCTTCCAATCTCACTCAATCTGTGATTCTGTCACATACTAATAATATACAATACATTAAATACATTCTCTCTCACTTTCTCTTTAAACAGTATACCAATAAAACTGTTTGGCTGATACAAAATCCAAGTACTGCTCAAAAGAAGTGTGAACAGCAATTTGAGGGAGATGATTCTTCCCCTCAGCTCTACTGATGTGATGAGACCCCAGAGGGAGCACCACATCCAGCTCTGGGGTCCCCAGCAGAGAAGGGACAGGGGCCAATTAGTGGGAGTACAGAGGAGATGATCAGAAGCTGAAGCATCTCTCCTATGAGGACAAACAGCTGAGAGTCAGGGTTCTTCAGCCTGGAGAAGACAAGGGTCCAGGAAGACCTTGGAGCAGCCTCCCACCAAGTAAAGGGGGCCTGAGAGAAGGCTGGAGAGGGACTTTTTACAAGGGCGTGTAGTTCTAGGACAAGGGGGAACGGCTTTAAACTGAAAGGCAGTAGATTTAGATTTTATATTAGGAAGAACTTCTTTACTGTGAGGGTCATGAGGCACTGCACAGGTTGCCCACAGAAATTGTGGATGCCCCATCACTGGAAGTGTTCAAGGCCAGGCTGGATGGGGCTTTGGGCAACCTTGTCTAGTGAAAGGTGTCCTCCCAAGGAAGGGGGGTTGGAATCATATGATCTTTAAGATCCCTTTCAACTCAAACCATTCTATGCTCAGTGATCTGGAATTCAAAACAGGTTACCTAACTGTAGGAATAAAAAGAAACATTTTGGTAATTGTCAGGTTTATTTTGCCTATTAGCTGTATTCTTTAATGAACTTTCAGAGTTAGATTTGTTGCAGAAGTCTACAGCAAAGCTACCTCCCTCTCAGAAACAAGAAAGAATTTTAGGTCCTGCACTCAGTAATAAGTGCTTCTTCATGTCTGTAACTTCCTTTGCCCCCATGCAAAGGGGAAAAATAGACTAAGGCCAAGATTCTTCTCTCTGCTTTTGAGCTTTTCCCATGTGGTTAGCACGAGTTTGTGACAAACTGGCAGAACATTCTTGCTCTGCTTCAAATAGCTGTCCTGTTGAGAAAGTGCCATTGTACAAAAGAACAGACAGAACTGGGATTCCTGGTTAATTTCCTTTTTCAGCTGAGGACATTAAAAGTCTGACAACACACAGTGTAAAAAAAACAGGAGAGAGAGTCATTTAAGTGGTCCCAACACTTGGACCAGAAGTAAAAATAAGCAAATAAAGCTTTCTATTTTCTTCTTCCAAATGAAATTAGGGGTAATTTTTTAAAAGTTAACCTCTCTCATTATATCTCATTCTTCAATGTATGAAAAATTCTTTAAAATGTTTTCCATATTGCAAATTACATACAGATTACTCAGTAACAAATTGCTGATCAAATTTTATTACTAAAAAAGAACCCCTGGTCTTCTTGGAAGCAAAACTATAAAATAGTTACAGATTTTTTAAAAATTTAATAAGCAATCCATATCCTGCTGAACAGGATACCAAGGTCTTAATGATGCACTACCTGTTTCTGAGAGCAAGGAATGCACGTGTTTTGAATGGCCCCTCTGCTACTGCAGCTACTTTCTTACAACTGGGATTTCAACCCTTACAGTTGATGTTAACATAAGATTAGCAGCGGTATGTGTTCCTCCTTCCCTCTTTTCCTCTTTCACACATACATGCCTTTGAAGCCTCAAGCAGTTGCAAGTCTAAAAACAAGGACTGAAATTCCTTCAACTTGCTAAGAGAAACCTGAGATGTATCCATTGCCTCTTCTCTGAACAACTGAAAAAGCATAATAAATTCCCAACCCTCCTTTCAGCCTTTGCCTGAGGAGCTCTATGAGCATCTGAAGTGGATCTGCAAGCTACAAAACAAATCTGCAAGCAAAGACTACCCACTATGCTTGACAGAAGTGAAGAGTTACATTCAACATCTCAATTAGTAGTTACATCTACATCATGCATCCACATTTATATATTAAGTGTTCCCATATTTTTAATTACTTCCAGCATGACTACGACTGCTGCTAATCAGAGTTAAGGAAAAACAGACTTCAGATGAATGCACAGCACAGTTCACCCAGCTCTGTAAAATTCTTCTGTGTTTAAGGCAGACTGGTTATTTGCATCAAACAGTGCCAGATAACTTTAACTTTGTGGACAATAAGGTAACACTAAAGCCAGCACCTATTATAATAACCTGTAATCTTACACTGGAGCTGTTACTAGTTCATTTCGGGGTCAAAGGAGTGTGATGTTAGGTTGTTTTTATATTAACACATATGATTCACTGTGAACAAAGGAATCAGAGCTTACTTTAATTTTGCCAGTTTGGGAAGGGAGAGTAAACTGATACCAGCACTCAAGTATTTTTTCCAACTCTACCCATGAGATCTATCAACAGTAAATTAAGGGAAAGCAATTTAGAGCTGTATTTCCTGCCCTTTGAAAGGTCAGTCCAGACCATGTGAATATTTAGTTAACTTCATAAATGGTGAGCTGGATCTTAAGACATCAAAGTTAATATGACTGTGTAATCAAAGAACTATATAATCTCAGCGCATGTTGAATGTTGAACCTCTATGACATCTGTTTCAAATACTTTCTAAGCACAAAAAAGTGCATCACCAAAAATCCATACAGGCCTCAGTAGTTACTGTAAATATCTTTATCTTCTGCAATCATGGAAAAACTGAAGGTTTATTCTAAAATACAGTGGAGGTCACTGAAGAGCATTTACAAACACAGAACCTAGATCTGATTTGTCCTCTGAGTCTTACATAAGAGGTCAGGATTCCATCATTAAATTACTTAAAACATCTCCCGGACCACCAGTTTCAACGCTTTAAGAAGCTTCACTCATCAGTTAATGGAGCAACCACATAGCATTTCCTGGGAGACTTCATTAAAGGAAGCAAATGAGAAAGAACAGGCTATAAAATAATGACTTGAGGCTTGTTTTGTTTCAAATACTTGTATCTCAGCATATTTGGTGATCCACACCCAAAATACACACCTATTTCTGTGCTAATTGGTTGTACCCTAAGGCTGTTTTCACCTGCTTGCTTTTTGGAAAAGGATGATTGACTGGATAGTGTTTCATGTTGTTTCAAAACTTAGCTTAATGAAATGGTCAGCAGTGTTGTTGTGTTCTCTCTTTCCTGAATTTGTCAATTTTAACATGAATTCCTTTCTTTTCAATATCTTTTTTGATGACCAACACAGACATTTTGACTTGAGCTGTACTTACTAGGACAAGAAAGGATAATCAAATTATGTCCAGACTTCAGATTTTGTAGAACTATCAGAGCACTATTCTAACCAGTGAGACAATACCATTCCATATGCTGTTTTAAGCAGAACAAACACCAGTGTAGTTACTTCACTTGCTTCCGACCTTAAAGTAACCACATTCTTAAGCTATCCCAAAGCATGGAAGCTCTTGGAGGGTAATTATTCATATTAGAGTCAGCCCTTTACCACATTCCAGTTGGTGGCCTGGGCAGACTTGAAATGTGTGCTTTCTTCTCTTATTTTTTTGGTTAACAGCCCTCCTAGTTGTAATACTGCAAGAGTCTGTGCCTCTACTCTTCCCCGGCAAGCTCAGCAGGCGCTCTGCCAACTCCTCCTTTTCAGTTGTGAGGGAGAACAAGAATATCCTGGTGCAGCAGCCAGCTGGCTACCTTCTCCTGTCAAGGACTTAATATACTTCCATAAAGTATTCAGCTGTTGCTGGATGAGAGACAGAGCGCTCTATAGTGCCTTCTTCAAACAATCCTCCTCCTTGACTAGCACAGACTGAATGGATGAAAGAACCATATGCAAAGAAACAGGAATGAGGGTACAAACACAGCCTTCATTCTTTGGATAATCAAAAGTCACCTAATTTATCTTAACCTTTAAGCCAAATATTTTCTCTCCAGGACAAAGGCTCACCAGACAAAAGTTCAGGCAAATTTGAAAAACCTTCAAACTACTTACATGTTTTATTGTCTTCTCATCATACTTAGCTGAAGTTTGGCTCAACAAAAGCTTTCTTGTATCAAGAGTGAAAACACTTCCATTCTCTTAAAAAGAGTGCAAGAAAACCAAAAATTTCCAATTTTGTTTTAAACATGAATATTGTCTTTCAAAGACTCTATCTCAAACACTGTATCACTAAGACAATGAAAATGAAAGGGTGGAAGAATAAGTAAGACTTGCTAATTCTTACCTCGTTTTCTTCATGAATAACAAATTCATTCAGCACTGGAACTTCTGTTGCCATGGCAGCAGGAAGCCTACCTTTCCAGTAATTTGGAATTATCTTGTTGGTCATTTCAGTCAGATGCTGGGAAACTTCATCCAGCTACTCACTCTGCCTCATTTTCCCAGTCCTTCTAGAGACAGCCTGTCCTGCAGGTGCCACATTGCACCCTCCTCCCTCTTCTGCCCAAGGGTCAGCACTCACACAGCAAGCAATAAATACTCAGCACCCTAGGCAGCTCTTCCCTGGCAGCTGGCAACACGCTGAAATAAGGGCAGGAGCCTAGGAAATGAGAAGTTGAGCCCTGGAATGGAAAAAAGGGGCCAGGAGAGCCACAGGGCTCCTGCTCTGGTGTGAAGATGGGGGCAGTGGAGAGAGGCAATGAACAGATGTGAAGCCAAGTAGATTAACTCACTCAAGCAGCTGTGGCAGGAAGTGCCTGGTGAGAAATCTCCCAGTCTTTCTCCATTCTGAGAACTCAGAACATTAAACTTCCTCTCAAACAAACAGGTTCCAAAATTAAAACAACCCCAAATCATTCTTTTGTTCATCACTTTTATTTTCAAAGCCTGAGTTTCTTTTTAAACTGCTGCAGCTTGCAATATTTAAAAGCATGGAACTGACATAAGCTGATTTACACCACCTTACTGTTAAATTTTCTTCACTCAAATGTATTTTAGACTATAGTAATTTGGATTCACTGTATTTCTTAAAAGACCATTCTCCTGACATCAATATTGCTAATGCCAAGAGTAATTAACAGATTGGTTCCTTTCTGCCCTTACAGAACACGGAGAGTAAGGAGCAGGCACTTATATTACGGCTGCACATACAACTTTATGGCTCTTTATGCAACTGTGCCTCAGCAGAATCTTAGGTACAGCTTTAGTTCAAATTAATCATGTTAATGTAACAGTCTTGCAATTTGCAGTCATTTTTTAAGAGATGCATCATTAACTTTCTGCTGTATGTAAGCAGCAATAGGCAGCAATTAAAAAGAGGAGCGAGTGAGGAGTTCTGTTTCCAATTCTGACAGCCTGCACTGTGCAGACACTGTTAATTTCTAGTGCTTTTCCTTTATGTGACTGTGCCATTCTGTGATGTTTAAGACACAAAAGCACCATATCTTCAGTGTTTAAGTACAGACCAAAAAAAGAATTCAGGTAAGTCAGAGATTTGTACAAGTCTAGCACAATGCTTTCCCCCTACTCTTAGTGAGCTTTTTTTATACTTCTGCATCTTCAGAGGCTCCTTTTTCCCACCTCTCTTACCCTTTTTCCATCACTCTCTTGTCTGCACTTGCTCTGTCTCTAAAGCAGACTTGCCCTTCTCTAAACAAATCCTTCTTTTTCAGTTCACCCCGTTCTAGTCAATCACCAAAACACAATCTTCACACATAATAATTGGCCCATTTCTGTGATGCAGTTTAAACTGAATAGTTCAAACCTTACAAAGCTGAGATTAATATTACTTTCATCCATTTAGAGGAAGTAAAAGAAGAAGCAAACTGCTAGAACTTTCTGCTGCAGAAAGAGTGTGGAGGTAGGAGGCATCAGTCCAAAAGGGACTTTGGATGCTGGGGAATGAGGAGAGAAAGGCAGAGGAGTGAGTGCTTGTACCAGGTTGGAAGACAAAATGTTAAGCCAGCCTTTCTCAGTGCAGTGTTTATGTTTTCATGAAATGTTTTTATAAGAAAGGGTCAGGGAAACAGAAAAAAATGCAAGAAGAAAACAAAGCAAACAAGCTTACTATCTGTCATGCTAGAAGATGCCACGTCTTCAGCTGTACCCAGGGCTATCCTTATAGATGTACTTGTGTCCTTACAGTTGTTGGTTGTATCCTCATGGCTTCAAATAAAAGTGGACAAGGGAGCAACCCCAATGACCAGAAATGGACACACTGACGCACAGGTCAGGATGAGCCCTTGCTCAAAGCTACCCATAGCTCAGTCAGCTCTGCTCAGAGAGGCCTAAAACACTGCCAGAAACCAGCCAACAGCTAAGGAACATGGAAATCATGGGCCTTGGGCCCCAGCTCACTCTCTGGTCCTCTTAGACACCAGTAAAGGAATGTAAAGAAATCCACTCCTGGACTGAAGCCTGAGAGTGAAGGCAAAGGCGTTTTCTTTACAGAGAGGATGCTCCACTTGGTGCTACAGTGCTTTTCAGGGCCATAACTCTACAAGTGCAACAGAAGAAGAAGAGTTAAAAACAAGAGCTATGTACACACTCAAGAACTTCATATCCCAGTGCGGTGGTTTTCAGCTGATGGCAGCAAGTGCCCAGGAATTCATGGATCATTCCTACGAGAAGGAATGTTCATTGATGTGGTATGGCCTTCCACATGCACAACCTTTTCAAAGGAATTTGCACAACCACTAGCCAGGTCTTTTGGGGCCTTCGAATGGCCCCAGAGGAAAACAGCAATAATTGGTGACACTTGTTCACCTGGGAAGTATCAGTGTCAGGATCTGATGGCTACAAAGGACAAATGGATTACCTGTGAGTAGTATGAGATGTCTTCAAGAGAGGAGGACAAGTTATTTATCTTCAGAAATAATCATAATTCATGGTCAAACTAGCCAGGCATCTTCTGTTAAACTGTCTTGCTAATTTGAATTTTAAACATTAATACCTAAGCTACCTACAGATTCAAAAGAACAGTTTGCATTAGTTATTTTAGCTATTTTTAATCCTATCATGCTACTTTATTTTCAGGTGAATAAATTTCATTTTCAAGTATTTAACAGGCAGTAGCTATTGAATTACTTCTGAGTGCTGAAGGAGTTAACCTTCAGTTTAACTCTCAGTAAAGCACTACCGCTGAGGACTTGAGCTCTGGCTTTTTTCTTCCCCATGGCACCCTAAATAGAAGCTCAATACAAAATAAAAAAAAAAAAAAGAATAAAAAATTTGAAAACAAAAAGCAGACAAACAAACAAAAAACCCAAAACAAAAATACCCCCACACATAATATGGGAAAAAAACCCACCATGTCCAAAACATATCAGGAATTTACTTCACAGCTATACCTATGCAGGAAATCCATCATTTCAGTGAAACAAACTAACAACGGCATTAGCTGACCCTCAAAGACTTGTTCTCTCAGCCCAAGGAAATGCTGGACCATTTCCTCAGTAACCTTTTGTCACTTCTCCTGGCTAAGTTGTGTGTATACGACCTTTCCTGTGATGAAACATAAGCAGCACAGACCTGAAATGCTCTGCAGAGAAGTGACCTTTCCACTGAAAGGCATATATGCCTGTTCAAAGTTACAAAGGCATATATATGTGCTCAAAGTTACTGCTTCATGGAACAGATACAGAAAGAAATGGCAATGGATAGACTCAGCCTAGACAGGAGAAACAAAACGATTCCGTGCTCCTAATTCTACTTTAACAACAGCAATCCAATGGCTTCACATGAAGAAAGTCTGAAAACTTAGCTCTTCCAAAGTTGGTGTGAATCCAGGTTTTAATGAGATCTTCAGAAGGGTTTGCTGCCTTCTTTTAAGTAGATGCATTTATCAAAGTCTCTCCTTTTCACAAAGGCTGCTCTCCTGCAGCTTGCTATTTCTACCTTCCTCCTCCTGAGATTTTGGCAAAGTCACAGAGTTGAGTATGTTGTGACACAATCAGCCATTTGAAGCCTTTGCTTTCCACTTGAATTTTATTTTTAGAATCTCCCATAGTCTTTCAAAGCACACGTACCCATACTTTGACATGAAGGAGAAAACTATGAAGAAAAGCTGAAGGGTCTGACAAACTCTAGAACATAAGAAAGCTTATGACATGTCTCTCATTTATAAAATTACTACTCCCTGATTTCTTTTATAAGCCCATAGATATGGCTGCAAACGTTCATTTGCCATGGAGAAAACCTGAAGGTTTCTACCTCAGAAAGGCATTTGACCTCTACAGGTCATGGGCTTAAAAGTGTCAGATCTTCAACTGGTGACTCTGAAATCCAACTCTCAAAGGCTCTCAAAGAAGAAAAAAATGTCTAGAACACACTAGTCCTCAATTCTTACAGTTAAATGTTTCTTAGGGACCTTGAGCAATTTGCTCACTGCTGGCCCTGCCTTGAGCCAAGAGCTACACCAGACTACCTGCGCAGTCCCTTCCACTCTGTATCATGCTGTGAGTGAGCATACAAGTGCTTTCATGAAGAGCATTTTCTTTTGCTAGCCACTATGTTTATAATTGACTGCAGAGGTGTTTCTGAATTACTCTGGAACACTGAAGAGCAAAGAATACTGAGCTACATATACTTCTGGTTGCAGAGCTACTCTGTGGGAATCCAGTAATAAAAACTACTTGATAATGTCATTTTTTATTTGCTGAGCGGTATCTTTATATTAAAGCTTTGACAAAGCATTCTCTTTTACATCAGTTTACATATATTACTTTAATTAATTCTGCAAAATCCCTCTTATTTCAATTCTGTTCACCAAAATAGTTGTATCTGAGATTCATTTCAAAAGGCAGCTCACTCAGAGAAGACTCCTGGATGACATCACCATATAATGGAACCCAGCTCATGTCCAGTAACTCCAGTCAAATGGAGACAATGTAAAGTGGACGAGGACCCGGCTCATCCCTGCCAGCAAGCAGAAAGCAAGGTGCTCCCTAACTCCCAGTCACTCCAGATCCAGGACCTGCTGCTCTGCCCAAATGTGCTCTTTGCAAAAGAGACAGCTCTACAAGGAGCTATGCGACCTGTCCACAGAGACGATACAAAGATGAATATTTACTAAGAAAGGACAAAACTCAGATGTTAGATGGGGGTGAGATGTCAGTAGGGAATAAAATGGAGCATCTGCACCAGGGAATGAAGCAATGAAATGTGAAGAGTCATTGAAGAGCAAAAGGTCCTCCTTTATGCAAGAAGAACTAGCCTCTGAATGCTAAGCAACAGCTACACACAAATACTTAGTGCTCCACTATCTACTAAATGGAGATAATTGTAAATTCAATAAGACCTGTATGAAAACATAATGGTATGAGAACGAGACCAGAATTATAAAAGCAAGGCAAACTGAAGAAAATAAAAGTAGAAATTACTGCAGGTTCAACCAGAAAACCAGGTGAGATGACAACGGTGAAAGAAATGAGAAGAAAAACTCCCTGCTGTTGTGCTCTGTGTGAAGATTTGCATCTGCCAACAGACCATCAAAAAGCAAATTGGCACTAAGTCATAATTCATTTGCTATTTATATTCTGGCAGCATTATGCTTATGAAATTTCTATCAAAGCCTCCATTTTGGGGATGGGGATAAGAAAAGGAGATATTGTAATCTACTTCTGAAACTGCTGTTTGTATTTGTGAGTTATCTGCCTATTGATGTGTGCCTCATGCATCACTTTTTATTCAAAAACTGACATATTTATCCAAGAATGACATTAACACGGTAGCCTGATTCAGATACACACAAAAGCTTTGGCAGACATTTTCAGCCATGCATTTTATGTGATTTACACATTGGCATGCAAAAGACAACATTTCATTGTGCGTGTGTACTGTAATTGCAGCCTGGTGGAGGCAGCTCACTGGAGCAGTGGAGATAAGTTTACAGGTAAGCAGCATATTAATAAGTTTCTGAAGGCTTTTAAATCTAGGAACTGGTGGAGCCCTTTACACTGCACCAAGATAAGACACACTGCTTTAATCACTGCATCCTAGCTATACAAGGTTTCTTTAGATAATTTTAAGCTAGTCAAATTTCACTTTCAAACCACAAATTATCTTAAGTAAAAATTGGATATTTCCTCCCACTCTCAGAGTTTGAGTATGAATGAGAATGTGACTATGCCACTGCAGAAAGCATCCCTAATTCTGACTAAAGATACAGCCTTTCCAGGTGATGAGTGCTTTCTCTCCTATGCAGCATGGCACATGTCTTATAATACAGAGCCCAGATACTGCACTGAGGAAGGATATCATCACAGAATGAAGCTGGGTAACAACCCAGGAGATACACTCAGGACTGATGCATCTTTCCACACTGCTGTCTTCTGTTTCTTTGGAGAATACCAATAGTGAGGAATTGAACCCAGCAGTTCCAAAGCTGCTGCAAAGAGGAAGACAGAACAAAAAGTATAAGCATAAGGGGGGCACATTATAGTGCCAACAATGGAAGGAAGAAGAGGTACCAAATGAAAAAAACAAGTAAGTGATAGAACTTGAACTAGAACTTGGCTGCTGATTCTGCTTCATCTTATTGATGATGACCATTATATCCATGCCATTTGACTGCATGTAGGTGGTAAGGATGTTCCTTATCTTAATATCCAGCTGATCTGTTTCAGGTATGAGGGATCCAAATCTACACTGAATCTGCAAATAATATATCACAGCATTTTTCTTTTAAGTTTTTTAAACCGTATTATACTGTTTTATAGTTAAATGCTACATAAATACAGTTGGACTCAAAGATCTTTAAAGGCCTTTTCTGCTCTAAACAAGTCTATGATTTCCTGTTACTACTGGAACAGAAAAATCAACATTAGGGATATACAAGTAGGGACACACAAGCACCTCCAGAGAGCAATCTATCTCATCCTAAAATACACATTTGAGATAGCCATGATGAGCAGACTGTTCAATGTACCATACTTTCACCCTAGTATGGATGAAAATGATTAGCTGGGGCTCTGACATCTAGCTTCTAAAAATTTCAAGGATGGAAGAGGTGAACCTCAGTCTAAGGGGAAGGATGCATACAACAAGCAGCTCAGCTCTCCTCCCGCCTCTGACCAGAGGCAGAACTTCCCTCCCATCACTCCTGAAAGAAGAAAACATAGAGGTAGCAAAATCAGAGTTTGTACCACTGGACACCCATACATGTACAGTTTGAAGAGGAGAGATGGCAAACACCTCCCACTGTTCCTTGGACATTTGTCACCTCCAAACAGGTGGCCCAAGGGAACGCCCCATAACTGGGGAGGATGCCCACGCTCCCCACACAGATCCTCAATCCACTCTCACCAGTACTGTGCAAACCAACTTACAGGCAGAGACACTGCTGCCAAAATGAACAGCATAATTTCACTGAGCCCTTCAGTCAGGGCAGCAGAGTTCACAAATGCCTCTGCAGACACAGCTGCCCTTCCTGTGCCAGCTCCATCCTCTGCTTTGTGCTGGCTCACACACTGCTGCATGACTTGGTGAGTCAGCTCAGCAAGAGAGGTGAAAAGGCAATATTTGAGAAGCCTTCCATGATTACAAGTTAGGCTAATTCATTCAAGAAAATTACATGCATTTCCCAGATATCTTCAAATACATCAATCTAGTCTGAGAATGGACTGGATTTGTTGGCACTTAAAATTACATTCCCACTTATTCTATTCAGTCTACAGAATCTTAACAAAGAAATCAGCAGTTTAAACAGCCTGCTGCCTCAGGTTACAGAAGTTTGCTTGTGGATTATTCACTCTCCCACTTTGAAAAGCACATAAATTATTAACACACATCACTAAAATACCCTGTCTTTCAACAAATGCATTCTAAACATTTGTCAACAAAAATCAGTTTATTGAGTAGCCACTAACAATAGTGTGCTAAGAAAAATACAACTAAGTGTTTGAGGGTTGAAAAAAAAATCACTTTTCTTGTAATTTCAGAAAACCCAGCAGAGCTGGCGTGACAATTAGTGAATATTTAAGTTCTTGATATTCACTGGAAATGGTCTGACAGCAATGGCCAAATAATTTCAGGCATGAGAAGAAAAGAAAGTCTCAGACTGATGAATAACTGACATTTGACCTGCTGTTCACTTCCTAAGGAAAAAAAAGCAATTCATAATTGAACCAAAGTTGAAGCCGGCTAAGAAAGCATAAAACACTGTTTCACGTTTCTGCATTGCCATACTGTCTCACACTCTTTTTAATAAATTGTTTATTTCACTGCTTATAATTACATATTGACGAGAGATGTAAATACCTAGGACAAGGCAGTTATCGTAACCCACAAATGTAACAGAAAATAATTCAAGCATTTATAAAACTGTGGTTGAAATTTTGAATTTAATAGGTAACACAGCACTTGTGGAAGTTTATAAGAAAGCACATGTAATGTTTGTTATTAACTGTTGAGACTTCCTAATATTTAGCTTTTCCTGGCAGACATTTTGATTTGAAGCTGGTAGATGCACAGTTAATAGACAGCATTTTCCCCACAAAGGGAATATGAACCATCACCATATGACTGCATGAACAAACAAAACCAGCCAAACAAAAAAACCTCACCCAGAACATTATCCTTAAGAAACAGACCCCCAACAGGATTATGAAGTCCTGCTCTCTGAAAAATTTGGGATTGAGGCAGAGAAATTCCCTGTCAAGGTACTACATCCAAACTCCAATGGAAGTTAAATAGCTGTAGATCCAAGACCATTTGGTCTTTATGCTGTATTCTCAGTTAATCTACAGCTCTTCTCTTTCAAAAGAAGTGCAAATTGAAATGAAATGTTTACATGTGAAGTTTACAAAGGATTACACCTTTACCCTGCTTACTATTAAGAGGCTCCTGTTGCTTAAGAAACCCGTGTTAATCCCCCAAAGCATATGACATTTTCCAACCCTGCGTATTTCACAAAGCTTGAATATATTCAAAGGGAAAGGAAGTTGACACAATACAAAAACCAGATGTTTAATAAACTTGAGTAATAGGACAGGCAAGCATGTTTTGGTCCTTCCAAAAGACTGCCACAAAAAGGAAGCAACTATTTTCTTGCAGACACAATAAAGAAGACTTTGGTTTGGTTTTAATTAAAGAGATCAGATCCTAACCAAAAGAAGAATCCTAACCTCCTGTGACATACTTTGATCTCACCTTTGATGGTGAAAATAAAGTAACAGCTCCTACTTGCTATGTAGCATCAATAGTATCATCCCAGTCACATCAGCATCATTTACCCAGAGAGCAGGACATGATCAGCAGCAAGCATCAGATCAGTCAGGGTTAAACCTGGTCTGAGTCACCAAATCATCCAGGCAGTCTAACAAGAGAATCAGTCTTGCCTTCAGCATTACCTAGACAGAAACAACACTGACTCTGCACATAGGAGCAGTTTTAAAACAGATTACTTCTGGCAATGAAACAGCTATAAAAGTAAATGTAATATAAATGGCATAGACACTACACATGAAAGGTTTTTGATTTTTTTTTCCCAGAAGGATCTGAAGTAGATGCAATCACCAGCTATTTTTGCTGTTCTTTAAAAACTGTATTTCATTTTCACTTAAACTGCTTTGAATCTATAGGGGAGATCATATCAAAACAAACATATGAAAAGCTAAGTTTTATTATGGCTTTATGGAATGCATCCTGTTCTCTTTCAACTAACTTGGGTGAGAAATAAAACTAGAGGAAAATCAAGCAGTACAGAACTGTACATCTCCACCTTCTATTATATAATACACAACCACTGTTTTGCAGTGTTGGGTTTTGCTAGTCCTCAGGTGAAAGTGTCAACCTTTCAAAATGTCCAAGATCTATCTATATATGATTATCATTATGTGTACACAGGTGGAAAATGTTCTTTCTCCTTCATATTAATAATTTTAGCTAAAGCTGTGATGCTCTTGCCTAACAGAAAGGAAACACATTTGCTCATTCTATCACATAGCCATAACTCAGCCAAACACTGATGGAAACAGAACGCTGTATTTTGGACCTCTGCAGTCTCCACTTAGCATATCTAACTAATTTGTCAGTAAATACAGCCAAAGCAGAAATTAGAAACAAAAAGCAGGGGAAAAATATATTCCATGCTTGCATGCAACATCATAACCTACAGCTGCAAATGCTGGATGATCATGAACTCTTGACTCATGGCCTGATTTTCAGGCACTAATCACCTGCAACTGCAGCTCACATCTAGTTCTTGTCTGAGAGTTTGTGGCAGACAAAAAACTAAATGTACGGAGACTCACTAATAAAATGCTGAATAACTTAAAAGAGGGAAGGATGATCTACATAACTTGTCTTCTCATAGCTGAAGAGACAAAAATGTGCTTAAAAAGATAACTAATTAATTTTACACTTTCCTTACATGTTAAAGGCAGGAAATATAAAGTCAAAGTCATGTAATCTATTTTTTTTTAACAGTAGTGCCTACCTTTCCCCTGCCTCCTTCAAGCATGTGTACCCAACCAGCTAAATGGATGTGTGTGTAAAAGGATCCAGGATTATCTATTCAAGTTTTCACTAGCTTTTTTGAATATAGGAATGTTGGAAGATTCTTCAACAAAATATTGTTTGTTAACAGCAAGCAGCAAAAAAGATTTTTTCTTATGCATCCCTTTCTTTTACAATATTCCATTTAGAAAAATCGATGAAAAGGCCTTCATTGTGACTTCTGTTTTTGAAGTCTTCCATACAAAGTCTCTCCACATACTATGTGGGTTTTTTCCTATTAAAAATATATAATTTACGAGTTCGAACGTAGGCATGTGGATGTCTTTTCTCTCTTTTTTGTTCATTTGTTTTTTCTTTTTTTCTTGTGAGGAGTAATACAATGAACCAAACATGGTATGATTATGGCATCAAAGCACTAACACCTAAAGAATAATTTTCCATTAGAAACTCAAATGACACTGGAGTTACTTTACTTTTAAACAAGCCCAAAGAGCAGCAGCACTGAGGGATAATGGAAGTAGGTCATATTTTCCTCCTACTTTGTTATATACAGAACAGACATAAAAATCCGATGGATTTGGCACTCATAGTAACAAGTCATCTGTATACAATGTGAGATAAGAGGTTGCTTATGAGCAAGGATATTGAATCATGTCTCCTAGAATATAATTTAAAAACAAACCAAACCAAAATTCAATAAACAAACAAGAAAAATAAACAAGCACACAATAAAAACCTAAACCCATGACAATGTTCAAACAAAACAATAACAAGCCCAATAAAAATACTACATAGACAAGGTCTTACAGCTAATGTGGTGGTGGTGGTGAAGGTATAAAAAGAGTAGCACAGAGGTAGGACCACTGTGCAGCAGTGTCTCTGACGGACAGTCACAACTATTTCACCAGTTCCCCCAAACTCAGGAGGAAGAAGCACCAGCACCTCTTTCCATTTTTACACAGACTTCATGAAAAAATAATAAACTGGCATCATTAAACTTCATACCATCCTACACGACACACTACAAGGATCAATAAAACCACCCAAATTATGGCTCGTTTGCTAACACAGAAAGGTTTGCGCAGCAAAATTCCTGAAATTGTAGGATACACAAATCCTTCTCAGTTTATACTTGCATGATATTTGCAAAAGCTATTTTCATAATCACAACAGCTCAGGTTTTGGGAAGCGCAGTTCAGATCTTCAACCACGCAAAAAGTCTTTAATTTTTCACTGAAAAGCAAACCCACAGATGTGCTTAGGCATGTATGTTTAACGTCTTCTACCCACGGCCACACTTGCTGCTCCTAAAATACTTTGTTGAAATGGTATCACTTTCCTTTTATGTGTATACTGCACCAGTTTGGCTAAAAACATGAAGCTTATAAATAGGAACATGGGGTTTCCAACATGAGTAAATACCTCAATTTAGATATATCAAAACTTAATCAGTTTTGTGAGATGGGACTAAAACAATAAATGTCTTTTAGAGCAGACTGAAAACAACATGTATTCCTCCATTTGACTATGCATAGGTTAAAGACAAAAGGCTTTGCAAAAGATTTGCTGTAAAACATTTTGTATCTAAGCATCCTTTTTATTTCACCACAAGGTTTGACTTTCAAACCAACTGGGCTTTCATTGAGTAGTGACGGTTATGAAATAAAAATCTCCGAAAATAATAATATTGGAGTGATCTCAACAGAATGTTGTTTATATCCCAAGTCTTCCAAGTGTTGCTGAAGTTAAAAACAAATGAAATGTTGATATCTTCTAATATTTAAGACCAAAAAATACTGTATTCTCAAACTCCCAGAAGCAAACCTGGAGTTATAGGGTACATTGCATCTACATGATCTTATATTTTCTTCTAAACAATTTAATGAAAGGGACCTAATCTCTAAATGGTTTCTGTTAAGTCTGCACATCATTTTCAATTTTCAAAATACAGTGAATTAGCATCTACAGATGGGTTAAAAAAACACCAAACTTGTCTCTGTCTTGTTTTATCACATAAAAGAGCACCAAAATTTTATTAGTGTATGATGATTTAAACTATAACTACACTTTTGAAACTACACTTTTGAACAGCAACAATTTTTACCTAAAGAGTATTTGCTATGGATATTTGACAGGTATTCTGAAAAGCAGAGAAGTGTAACAAGTTGCAATATACATGGGCATTTAACTTGATGGCAGTTCAGTTCAGCCATAACCTACCTGCCCAGAGAATTTACCTTCCACTAAAATAAAATCTGAGGCTGAACACATAGCTGCAGTTGGATCACAAACAGCAGCAGAGAGCAGACTGAAAAGCATCTGCATGTACAACAGACAAACAAAACCTCATAAGCAGGTCATAAAAACATAATAAACATTTTCTTAAATTATATTTTTCATAATGAGAATTCCTTCATGCTAATACATGGGTAACTTTTTTCCCTAAACGTATAATTTAGGGTACTATATGTCTAAGATCTCTGTATCTCGCTGGTGATCCTACATTTTACAGAAGGGAAAACTGAGCCAATGAAGGCATGGAAATTACCACAGCTACAGAAAATGCAAGTAAAAAAGGATGAAATTTGAAGTTAGGTTTCTGCTTTCCTATTCACTGAAGCCTGAAGGTTTTGAAAATTATACATTCCAGTACACTTCCATAACAGCAGAAGTGTTCAACCACATTACATGTGTAAGCATGGCATGTTAGAATCATTAGTGGCTACCAACAGATAGATTGTGTGAAACTGGATTGGTCTTGGTATCAAAACTAATTCTAACTGATTCTACTGATCACAACCACACACTAAAGGCAGTAGCAGCTCTGTCTCCTTGGCAAGGACAAACCTAGATTAATCTCAACAGGGTAGAGAGAAACTTCAGATGAGACTGCTTTGCTTCTTTACTTGCACTCAACTTCTATAAGAGCACTCAGTGCCTCTAAGAGTGACACTCACAACTTTGATGATTTCAAGGTAATATCCTAAGGACTTGCCAGAGGAAAGACAAAAAAAATCTGTATAGATCCACTGTTTACTGGATCAAGAGCAAAACAGCAGCAAAGAAATACATCAACTGTTCAAAAAGTAGAGGGAACCACTAATGTAATATTTGAAGGAAAAAAAAAAACCACCAAGTACTTCAACTTCTCCTGAAGCTGTTCAAACAGAAATGGAATTAACAACTGTAAAATACAGTTCACTTCCCTCTTTAATGCTATTGTATTGCACCATGATCTACTTAATGCTGATATACACAACAGCCATTTTCTCTGCAACATGAATTCATTAGCCAAAGAATCACAGCTGAAATAAAATGAGAACTGGTTTGAGAATATGTATTATCAAAAATGCCTGATTAATCTTTGGCCACCCCATCCTCCACATCCTTACCGGAATGTCAAAAGTTTCTTGTGTGTCATCCAGCATCTGAATTTTGATAGAGACAAGTTTTCCTGGAGTTGTCATAGGTGGTTTCTGTCCATGCTCCAAAGTACTGATCCCAGCATTTTCCTGAGCTCCTAAGCGGGATCCTGCTGTTGGTCTCTGCTCAGTTTCACCCATATTTAGGGAAACTTGCTTCTTATATCTGATAAAAGAATAAGGACAAAGAAAACCATATCAGTCATAAAGAAGTTGTTTTGAACATAAGCATCATGCTATATATGCTTACAAGTAGTAAACTGCATATTAACAAAAAGAGCCATCACAATTTCTTCTTAATGTCTCATATGAAGACAAGAAAATCAGGCAAACTTCATACTTTTCAAAATACACAGCCTAATCACCTCCTGGGGGTAAGGCTGGTAGGCTACGGTACTGCACGAGGGAAAATTATTCCTTTCCTCCTGGAAAAGCAAACAAGACATTGGAAATAGAGCATGACAGAACCCAGATTTCAATTAATTATGTAAATTTTTAATTATTTATGAATCAGGCAGCTATCACGCCCAGACAGGATTCCCAGAGAAGGTAGGAAGGTGAGAAGAGCAAATGAGACAACTCAGCACTTGCTGACCATCATTCCCTACTGGCTACATCAGCACTTTTTCCTTCCAGCCTTCACTGGCACTTTGCAGCTGCCACCTTGATAAGGGTCTGAGAAGCAGGAAAGCCAAGGGGTACGAGATGACACCAACTATAAGCTGGGGACCAGAGCTGCTTTACTCCTATGGCCTGGCCTGATCCCACTGATGAGCCGAGAACTGTGAGGCCAGAAAAGAAACCAACACTGACTGAGAAATTCTTCATTATCAGCACAACTTTTAACCTTCTTTTTTAATTCAAACACCTTTAGTTTTACTTGTTGAATGTTACACATCGCACTAGAATTTTATTTCACTTTTCCTATCCTGCTTTTTGACACTCTAGATGGGTTTCTGATGAAACCTACTTCTACTGTCCATGTATCTTTCTTGGTAAATGCATTTTCATTCTGCATGACTTTTATATGGTGATCAACGACCAAAACATGTAGCACACAGATGGGCACAAATGTAACTTTCCAGATGAATGGAGGCATAAGAAGAGTATTGTCAATCACTGCCTAGCTTTAACTCTGAGGTTACAATTATTCAGAAGCCTATATGGGAAAAAAAGGAAGCACAAGATAGCCTATGAATTTGTGAATGCATCACCAGTTCTACAGGATTCTATAAAGAAAAGTGACAGGTAATAAGACACCAGTTCCCACCATAAGGATAGAATAAAAACAGCCCTGTCTTTGGCAGGATACACTATTTACTACACATTACTCTTCTATGTCCTGACTAATCTGTTCCCACAGATTTTTTACACAGCAAATACCTAGGCATAAAAAAATTTTAAACAGCACTTGGATTAAAAGAAATGTTAGCTGAGAAGGAAGGGAATTGAAAATTATAGATCCCACACTTCTAAATATCAGCTCAATGGGCACAAGTGAAGGAGAAGAAAAAAATGCAGGCAAGCTTTTGCAGCGATTCAGCACTAACCTGCCCATCAAGGTCAGAGAGATACTAGTGAAACCTATCCAAGCCCATGCCAACCTCTACCAGAGAGGCACATTTTTCCTCAGTTATCATTGCAATCTAAAAAATCTATGAAGAATAAATTATATTTATCTTATTCTTTAAAAATAATGAAATTCTATTTTTTGTAAGACAAGAAGTGCCAACAAGAATGTCTCAGCTTGAAGCAGGAATTCCAGAAAAACAGACACCAAGCACTATATAGAAAGACTCCAGGCCCCTTTACAAAGGAATCTGTTTTTCCTGTGTATGGAGTACACAGGATCATCTGAAAAGGTAGCACAGGCACCCAGTCTAGAAGTGCACAAAGATTCTGATCCAAGTAAAAACTCTTCTGAAGTCACCACATACCCCAGCGAGCACCAAGAGGGCAGACAGGACCTCTACAACTGCTGTGTTACTACAGAAGTTTTTGGCTATGTTCTTTCCATTAAATCATAAATACAGGAATCAATCCAGTCAGTTAAAGTGATACCATTAAATAACCCATGCAAGGAAATATTACAGACATTGAACCCTTCTATAAATGTTCTTCTGACTAGATGATACAGTGGCTCACACACACAATCAGACATGACAATAAACTTTATAAAACACATAAAAACCACTCAAATTTAGGAGCCAAAAAATCATGGAGGAGAGGTACAAGCAGAACCACTCCATATATACAGCTGAGTAACTTTTTTATTAAGTTAGTAATATAGAAGATCTTGTTTTATATATGTATTTAACCATTTGATTATAAACACACACTTTCATTTGGAAGCAAAGATCTAAGAACTGTTGGCTACCCTGGTCACAAGCATCTGCTACTTGGAAAATCAGAAGACCTTTCATTTTTTAACCGATATCCCGAAACATTGGCATGCTGCACTGGAAGTCATTTAGGGTTTTTTTTTTCTGCATGCTGTTAGTCTCACTATGCTGCTGTCATAATATCAGCATAATATTTTTACTATACTTTTATGTAAGAGGCCTTAAAAATTACCCTCTCTAAAATAACACAGCACATCAGTCAAGCTGTAGACCTTTGTATCACTTTGATCTCTGAGACACTGAACTAAGGTCACAGAACGCAACCAAAGCAAAGTATTAAGCAAACACTGAGCAAACCTGAGGGGATTAGGATGCCTAATGTCTGTCATGATGAAGAGGTGGATCAGGTCTGGTCAAATGATAGAGAAATTCAAAGACACTCTAATAGAAAGATGACAGTAAATTGGAGGAGGTATTAATCAAGAAGAAAGAGCAGCAGCTACCAGATTCTAGCACATGCAGGTCTAAGCAAAACATATGTGGAGACAGATAACCAATACAGAAACAGAGAGCAGCAAACAAAAGAGGGTTCATCAGAACTCTGAAAACTGAGAGTTTCTGCATGCTCTAACAGCTGTTGAAACTCAGGGCCAAAATCAAGTCTATTCTTTCAGCTGCAGGTTCGCTGGATGTCAGCACCTTTCTCAGTAGTGCTGTAGCACCTGAAGATGGAGAGATTCCACTGCAGAGAATGAACCTGTATCCTAACCTGTGTGAGGGGAGAAGTTATGGAGCTGCCCATGGGGGAGTCTTGTCCCCTTCTGCTCCTTCCCAGCTCCCACCCATACAGTCCTGCCTGATGCTGAGCACTGACTCTCACCCTCCTCAGACTGAGCCACGGCACCTCTGTAACTCAAAAGAAAACAATTCAGTGTTTTGTTCTTGGCTGGGTTAGCAAATTAAATCAGCTCTCGACAGGCTGGAAAATCCAATGCCAGGGTGAGCTAAGCCCAGCCAGCTGCTGTCAGGTCACTGGGCTGACTCAAGCTTTCTCTACTTACAGCACCTGGAAGACACAAAAAACCCTACACCTGCCATTAGATAGATGAGGAGATGTGGTTTTCTTCTAATCACACATTAATGGCCTTTTATACAGATACTAAATGCTTAGATTAAAAATTCAAGGTCTGTATATAGTTATGCAGTAGCTGGACAAAGGCCACAATGTGGTTCAGCATAAAGCCACCTTAGTTCTCCATGTTTAAAGCACGCACATTTTATAGCATCGGAAAGGCTCTGGCCAATTAAAATTTCCACATATTTTTCTCTGGCAGGATGAAAAAAGTATCAAACTTTCTTAGTCTAAAGAGAGCTGCGAGTATAAACAGCACTTGTTGGGGCAGGGAAAACAGGTGCAGGAATAAAGGGCTACAAAAGTTACAAAATACTGAGGAAAACAGAAGCAGTATGTTGGAATAGATGCCACTCTGTCTCTCACCTACTCTGCTCTTTAGGTCAGACCAGGGCTCAGAATTTGATGCAAGAGGCTCCCAAAGCCTGAAAACTGCTGTTATGGGAGTGAATGGTACCATGTATCTAGGCCCTTTCCACTTCTTTTGCTTTCCATATGACACATTTCCACAGCATGAAACAGAAGGGAGCACAGCACTAAGGACACTCCTCTTAAAGGTGAGGAAGCCTGAAGCACAGTGGGGTGGTGTGAGTATAGCCCTACCAAAAGCACATAGCAGACTTGGACACCTTCAGGAAGAGAAAACTCTATACATGCAGCATAAATTGTCAATAATGCTGCCTTTTCATCAGTACATCAGAATTACCATAAAAATGAAATCAAGCATCTTGAACCCATATTAAAAAATAGTAACAGCATAACAAGGCAACAGGACCAGGAAGACTGACTAAAATTCAGTCTGAAATGATGGGAAGCAGACAGAGGGCCAATACAGTTCAGGTTTTTATACTGTGAAGCATTATCCTGCTTAATTTCTGCAAGTCCCTGGTAGAACTGTACAAAGCAAATATGATGATTAAATTTTTTTTAATTATTCATGTAAATCACAGAATCAGAGAATGTCCTGTCTTGGAAGGGACCTAAACGGATCAGTGAAGTCCAGCTTATAATTTATTTTATAAAACCTAGCACTTTTGCAGAAGCAAAGAAATGGGAAATTATTTTCTTAATAGAAAAATAGCTCAGGCTTGAAGGGCAGTAATACAGACACAGGTGCTGGGTGTCTGTTTCTCTGCACCCAGCAGACTTAAGTTTGACTCAGACTCTAAAGGAAACCTTGCAGCTGGAGGGATTTCTGTTCATTTTCTTGTCTGCCCTTTCTGCTCACATCCACAATACTCAGATAGAGAAGGAAGGCAATAAAAATTCAGTTTTTCTGTACCATTGGACTGTCTTCTAGCTCAAAACAGAAAAGGTTAACACTGTAAGTGATGGCTGCTTCATGAAGTGAGAAGTAGAGAGGCTCAAGCTGAGGTATGGTCAAGAAGATCAGCAAGAAGATAGGTCATGTCCTGACCTATCCCCCGTACAGTCAGTACAGTCAGTGGAAAAGGGGATGGAGGGTGAAGTCCTTAACTGGGCTTAATTTCTAAACACAGATTTATCTTTTTTATCTTTTTCCTGTCCATAAAGATGCAGAGAACTAACCTTGAAAAATCTTCCTATTCAAGGAAACATCATGGCTGCCTACCAAAAATCAGAGACTTGCAGAAGCAAGTCTTAGAATCAGATTCTTCAGCACTCTACAGACTTCCTAAAATCCCTGAGCTATGCAAGACTATCTCTAAAATTCATCACCTGTACTGAAACTGAAGAGAGCCCACAAAGTTGCCTATCTTGGTAAGACTCTGAAAACCTCTAAATAACACTCTCTTATCCCTTGACCCAGTTTCTGTGGGATGGTTATGCAGCTGGACAGATTGAATGCTCAGGTTTGTAAAGCAACAGAGTACACTTAATTAACACCAAACTAGCTAGAGCCCAAAACCTATGTCAAATTTAGTGACCTGAGCATAACACAAAGCTTCAAAAACTCAAAATATTCAGTATGCCAATAATGTGGCCTAAAATCCAGAAGAATGAGCATTTATGACTGTAGAGGATAAAAAAAAACCTCTTTCAAGCCTATCAGTACAGCTCAGAGTGCCCACTTTAGTTTCTGGCTTTAGGGCTATCCAGCTTCCAACTGGAACTCATTTATCTTCATTGCATTCAGGTCCTAAAACTGTCTGCAATTCTGTGGCACTAGCAGCTGTCCCAGATTCCAATTCTTCTGCCAGATGTCAGCAAAGAACGGTCCCATCCTGCACAAATTTGATGTGTGCTTTTGCCTCAGCCACACACACCTGTCAGTAGATCTATCAACAAGTGCAGTGATAGATAAATCTATGCTTTTCCAATTGCCTCTGTGAAAATCCTCATTCCTTAAGCACAAATATAGACTGCTCTCTGAATTAAGCCAATCTGGTCTACAAATACTTTATTTCAACCCACAACATTGCAATTACTTTTGATCGCCATCAGTGATATTGAACCAGTCAGCAGACATATTGATTCACTTAGTGTTATGTTTCTGGACAATGTTGCATTAGAAACTGATTGAAGGCAAAAAACTTTTCTTCCTCCCTGCACCTCACACAAGCAAGCAAAGCCATTGTACATATATAAGTAATTAAGTAAGCAAAACTTCTTACACTCACCCTCTCAAAGGAGCGGAGCTCCTCGGAAACCTCTTCATACAAGTTACTCTTTTGTCTGATTGCAACTATTTCCCAACCTCTGGAGACTTGTCTTCACTTTGTTCTTCACTAGCACTACCTGGCACCCCTGTACCATAATCAACGTCACTTACTTGAATCAGGAATGCCAACATCATATTCAAACCAACACCACCAATTTTAAAGTTTTTAATTCAGGTTTTAAATCAGCCAACTTGAAGGCACTGTACAAACAGGTAATTCTGGCTACACCTGGAAGGAAAATTAGTGTCTCATCTGCTAAGCCAAGGGGATGATTAGCTCCAATTGCTCAATTAGTGACTCTCACCCAACTATGTTTTCCCTTCACAGCCAGAGGCACAGTCTGAGCAAAACAGGGATCTTGTGGAGCTGTGAATCCCTTAATAGACCAGAGGGAGGTATTTCCACACAAATGCTTCATTTGTTATTAGACAAGCTGAAATTTGAATTAAATATTGCCCACTTGCTTTGCACTTACTGCATCACCATTTAAATACCATGTATGTGTTTATAACATACTTATACATGAAGTTCAACACTGTTTTCCATTGAAAATGCTTCCCTGACACTTTACTTTCCCAAGTGGACAAGACCACACCTCTTCTACAAAATTTCTGCTTTATCTCAGGCCAGGGGGAAGTTATTTCTTCCTCACTGTGAAATTCCCAACCTGCTTTCTGAGATGATTTTCAACCCACTAACAAAACTGCCTGCATAAGAAATTATGCTTAGGAAGAAGCGACAAGCTGTGTATCGTATACTTACATACTCCATTTTTTTAATTGACCCCCCTTCTATTTTGCATAACCTGCCAATTCTGTCACTAAATCCTATGAAAAAGTGAAATTCAGCATGGCCACACAACTAACAGAATGTGATTTTAAAAAAATCCATGGGGGAAAAAATATTAAGAATAAAGAGTACATGAAATACATGCCAAAGTCACCCAGCTAATCCTTCACTGATGATAAAATGTGTTGCAGTGGTGAGAAAGTACGTGCTATCATTTTATGAAGATAGAAAGCATTTTACAGTTGAGATATAAAAGATTCACCATGTGGGCAAAAAACCATTTCACATTATGAAGAGAAAGACTCTGGTAAATGCTAGGAACTTAAAAGAAGAATCCAAGAAAACCTCTACTTGTATTTCCAACCAGCAAAGTTTCCTGATTAACCAGGTCATCACCTGAGCCCAGACTTTGTCACTAGAAAACACAAGTGAAGTGGGTAAGAACTTTAAGCAGTTTGGTGGTTCAATAGTGGCACAAATCAATTCTGAAGCCATTAAAAGCATTTTCCAAAAGCCTTTCATGCCATCACTCTGCATAAATAAAGCTGTTGCACCAGCTGGAGTGCTCTGGGCTCATTCACCCATACAACACCTCATGTGAAAGCCAAGCTGAATGTGCTTATAGGAGAACAAAGTAATCTGATTTACTTCCAGATTTAACAGAATTCTGAAAGGGATCCAGCAACTCATACCCAGCTTCAAGCATAACGTAGACGTTTTCCATGAAATAAAAACATGTCAAAAGAATAAATAACACACTACATTAATACTACTGTTCAGCAGTTGGGGGAAAATCTGATACAGTCCTGGTTTTGAGAAATAAAACAGCTCAGGGAAAATGCTATTTCTCTGAACCAAGTATGAGTATACAGTAGAGGTATTCACACTGCCTAAATGCAAGCCAGATCCTCCAGAGAACTGCTGAGCACCAGAGACTAATTCAGGCATTCAGTGGCCCTTCAGAGGAGCTTCTCCCTCCCGAGCACACAGACCCCTACCAGAAGACCCAACGCCATGGTCAGTGTGCCTGGCCCTGCTCTCTCTCCTGCTGAGAGCCACCAGAGGTGTCCCTCCAGGCACCCCCACGCTTGTGCTGGTGAGCTGCAGGAGTCGGGAGCAGAAGCCCAGAAGCTGCAGGGCACGCTGTGCTCACTCAGGGGCTGGGCACCCCTACGGCCAGCGGCTCCAAACCACAGAGGCAATGACATCAGTGCTGAGCATTGGGCAGCCACAGATGATGCCTATCCAAACATGCTAAAATTGAGGCCTAATGGCCTTGACTAGCTTCCTTTATATGACCAAAGCTTGTGATCAGACTCCCACAAAATTATTACATAGCTTGTGCACCAGGAAAAATGTATTTATGGCCAAAGTTCTACACTCAGTATATAACCCACTATAAAACCAGAAAAGAATTCCTGATGTTTTAAATATTTAAATGTCTGTTCCCAAAAGAGACTTTTTATAAGTTTGTAAAACTGCTTGTTGTAATTAAATAGACAATGATTGTTTTGTTTTGTTTTTTTAAGTCTTTTTATATGAACCTTTATTATTCCTGACCAAGGAAATATCACACTTAATAATGACACAGTACCAGCGAGAAATACTTGTACCATGAAGAAAAAAATTGCTTTATGTACTGTTGTTTAGAAAACAATATATTCACTTGCATCCTGCTGGAGATAAAATGGGTCATGATCTGTGACTGTATAATACTTACCCTAGAGTGTTTTTAAATTATGCCATTATGATGCCATTACATCATTCTTTAAAACAATTCAAAAATTATTTCAAAAATTATTGCAAGTCTTTCAAATTTCCTTAGGTTCCTAGCTCATTTATCTTTGTGTAAATACTTCAATCAGTGAAAGACTCTACCTGTGCCAAGCATCACAATCCAAACACTGCCTGTCCTATGACAGCTCTCCTGATCTTTCAAGATAGGGCACTTTTGTGTCTTTAGATAATTGGTAACACTGCGTTTATCCTGTGAACAGCTGTCAGAGATACTGTGAGAGATACACAGATATACCGTTGCCACAGGTACAGCCTCATTTTATGTTTGGCTAAAATGTGAGTATTACACGCTGCATGAAGACAGACAAGGGTGGGTTTTCACATAAGACAGATGTAGCTGTATGAGGTGCTGCTGTGCCTGCAGAACAAAAGTCTTTTCCCACTGTAACTAACTTCACAATGAAAACTGACGTCAGTCAGTCCAAAGCACAGCACTACTAGAGCAAGCTTTAGAAGCTTCACCTAGAGAAGGGCTTTGCTGTTCAACCACACCATTGTCTCTATCAACAAACCTGTTTCAGTACAGATTACATCCCTGTGGTTTCTTGTTACATCTAAAAACTAATTACTCACCTGCTTGGAGGTGTGAAAAAGCATTATCTGTGGAATCTGTATTTTTGCTACTAAAGGAGATAGTGGAAAGCAAGGATTCTCTTGCAACACTGGCAAGGAGAGATAGCAGAAATAATGCCAAAGCAGCCCACCAGTCTGCACTGACCTCCTTGAAATGTCATTGGAAGCAACACTCCAAAGCAGCATTTACAATCCAAGCAAGAGAGAGAGATGTAGGACTCAGATCAATTTTTAAAATTCAGATATCAAGAAGCAGAAGCTGACAGTGAAAGATCAAGCAGAAAAAGGAATATAATAAATAATATGTTTCAAATAATCCAACGTGAATGCTGCCTGGAAGATTTTTATAGGTCTTCTCCCTCAATACAAGGCTCCCAGTGAAGCAGCATGGCAGAGGACACTGCTGTGCTGGGCAAAGCAGGCACGCTGGGTATTAGATTGCTTTTACTTTGCTTGGAGAACATCCTATACTCCTCATATTCCCTTCTTGGCTCCTGAGTCTCACGTAACTTTAGATTATGCTGAACAGGGAAATCAGTTTTTACAGCCATATCCGATGGTAGCACAGAGCACATTCATGGCAGCAAAGGCCTTTAGAGGGTCAATAGCCAGGATCTCCCGGGAGCCTGCGCTTGCTGAGCACTTTCCCAGTGGCAGCCCAAGGAGCGGACGAGCACGCGCCAGCCTGGGAATAGAGAAGCCCAAGACTCCTTTCATTTCCATGGCTGCCCAACTGGAGCAGGTCCAGGATCTGGAGCAGATCCAGGCCCAGGAGCAGAGGGAGCCCATCTTTCCTGTGCTGCCCATGGCCGGTCTGCCAGCACCCGGGCAGCAAGGAAGCGAAAGGAGAGCATCTGGAATGCAGCAGGGACAAATGCCAGACCCGAGGGAGACGAAGGAGCAGACTGGGACAAGGGCCCAAAACAGAAGGGAGAGCAAGCGCAACAGGCAGGGAAGGGAGCCAGGGATCTTTAGGCAGTGTGCAGAACAAGGCAGGAAAAAGCAAAAAATTAGACTAAATGCAAAACAAAAATTGGATAAGAATGGGGCAGGGGCACTCATTCAGGCAAGATGTCTGGTGTCTGACAGTGGCTCTGCAAGGGAGGTGAAGCTGCAGGTGAAAGACAAGAGAATAAGAAGCCAAAACTGAAAAAGTGTCCCAAAAAGTGCAAAAGGATTGTCAGGAAGGGCAAGACAAATGGCGGGGGGAAGGGAAGTATGTCATGTGTGATAGAAAATAGCTTATTTCCTTCTGCATGGACAATGACATCAGGTTTTATTCCTGACAGATTCCTCCAGATTGATTCCAAACCTGTCAGAGGTCAAGAAGCACTAGGACAACATCCTCAGGAGGCACATGGTGTGATTCTCGGGGCTGGCCTGTGCAGGGCCACGAGTTGGACTCAGTGACCTTTGTGGGTCGCTTCCAACTCAGGATATTCTACGATTCTATGATTTCCTTCCAGAGGTGGGACCAAAGTCAACAGCCCTATCCTGCATTTACACAACTCAGAGGTCTCCCCCTCTCAGGGTGAGAGCAGCACAGAGCAGCATGACTGTCTGCTGCCTCTGATGCTCTAATTTCTTACCCCAGTGCCAGAAAGCCTCACTAAAGGGTGTAAACCCTACAGCTGCTAAGGCAGCTTTCATTTTCAAACCAAACATATTCTTGTTTTCCCCTTTAAATAAAGGAATACTGCACAAGGAAGAGATGAGAATCGGGCAGGAATTGTTTACATTTAAGCATGTCATCAAAATACAAGTTACCCTTTTCCTGTTCTTGCACACCATAACCTTTACCAATTTCCCTTCCTGGATCTGCAGAAGACCACTCTGCCTATTTCACTGCACAAGGAAGCACAGCCAGTCACAGGAAGGCACTCATGATTTCTTATTTTTCTTTTACCCCGATCTATCCTTAAGGCTTACTAACTCCTTGAACTCTACTGTTAAGACAGAATTAACAATTATCTTTCTGTGCTTTCTGTAGAGAAGGCTGATTTACCCTCTCAAAAAGTACTTATTTTAACTTCATGATTGTTTGAGGCAGCATCACAGTATCCTTACTTCCTATATGGGGAATTACAGACAGAAAACTCAAGTGTCCAAGAGACATGTAGACATTGGCTCCACTAGGAGTTTGGAGTCTAAATCCATTTTATTGATCTAGGTCAAACAGCATGAAAACCCACTGCTTCTGTACATGCTAAGCAAGGTTCTTAGGGCCAAATTATGCTTTAAGTATTTCACAGCCCACAGCTTGCTTTAGACATAACTGCAGGCTACATCCAGGAGGACAAAGTTTTCTGAAAATTAGCTCTTGCTAATTTTCTTAGGCTTACCAAGAGTTTAACCATTTTCTGGGTGTTTAAATCACTTCTAACAATGCAGGGAATTCTGTTGAGAAGTGAGTCCAGTTCCTTAAAAGCAGGAGGTCATCACCATCTTGAGCCACCCTTCCCTTTCAACATCTACAAAAGTCAAGGAACAAGAGCTTTCTCACTGACAGTGCAATAGACCACAGTGCCCTGTGGTGGTAGAACTACCTCCACACCCAACAAATAGCATAAAGATTGTTAGGTGGGGAAAATGCAACTAAATAATTACACTTGTAGTGTAAATCACAAAAAGGGAGAACTACATCTTTACATTAAGAACTTCTGTTTTGCAATATTAATCATATTCTTTAAATAGCATCTGATCTATAATGAAGTTCCAAGTATTAAGATGGGTTGACTTCTCAGGTGAACTTTAAAGAAAGCAAATCACATGACTGGCATTACCTTGAGAATCCAAAAAACACTATCCCTAATTTTCATAACTCCTGAATATGAATATTTCAATTCCCACAACATCTACAAGTGAAGCATCTGCCTTCAAATTAAACCTCATAAAATAAACAGTGTAGGATTTGCTTTTGGCATTCCTTTCACCTTGGCCCCAACTTCTCCACTCCCACAGATGCACCAGCAACCTGAAAGCTCCTCCAAAATACACCCTCAGTCTCTGATTCCAGCCATCCACCACTCCCAGTCACACACACAGACACACACCCCAGTCTCTTCATCTTTCAGTGGAGGAGGTGAGTACTCGTGCAAAGCTCAGCACACTTCAGGAGCATGCACACACAGAAGCTTTCCCATGTGGAGCAAACTGGTGCCCAGTGAGCAGAGCAGGGAAGTAGACAAAAGTGTTGGAGCGAACAAAAATTGATGCAAAATGACATAAGTGTGGGAAGGAAATGATCATTTACTGTGCGTTGATGTAATATTATACAGGTTGTTTTACTTTATGTAAATTCATGCATAGAATATTTTCAGGGGTTTAAATCACTACAGAAGAAAGGCAGTCCACTTAAAGCATATTTAAACATCTATCAGGTATGAAAAATTTTCCCCTCTAGCATCAGATAGGATTATATTTTCATAGGGTCACTAACACAGCTAAGCTCTGCAATCTGGGCTGGCCTGCATGACGCAGTCTGCACTTTTCCCCAGGGAGCACATCAGTGAACAGAGATGGTAGTCATGCTCTCATCTTTGGAGGAACTCTTTCAGCTTAAGTTTGGATTGAGACATTGAAAAAAATCACCATTTATGAAAATAATATGCTACTACCCCTTAGAACCAGGAAGCCCTGTATTTTGTGAAAAATCCCAGTGTGCATCCTCCAAATGGATGGCAAACTCACCTCCACTTCAAGAGGAAGAGATGTTCTTCAGAACAAAGTCACAGCCAACCTGACCCACCTGTCCTGCGCTGGTGATGAACAAGTCAGGGCAGGTTCCTGCCTCTGTGTAAGGCTGAGAAGGCACATTTCCCTCATCTGTACTTGGGGGCTGCTCTTCTTCTGCTCTCCAGGTGCCAAAACAGGCATATAAATACTGCAGAGTATCACAGGGAGGAGCAGGGAAGCATAAGCACATGTTGCAGCTGCCAAATGCAAAGCAGCACAGCATACAAGCAACAGAAAATACTTCAAAAGGTTTAATCTCTTCTGAATAGCAGTTGTACCTTAAGTTGTACCTATCTATCTGGTACCACCTTCTGTCTAAATACACAAATTTTGTCCAACACAGCATATGGACAAAGAAGACATAACTTCTTTGAAGTTCACAACTCTGATCAATTCAGAAACAGGGGAAAGTCTGAAAGTATTTACAACTGGTAAATAAACCGAGAAGGGATTAGCAATACACTGCAGCCCATTCACTGACATATTTGCAACCTGACATCACATCAATCCTCATCCATTCAGTCCCTACTGAGGAAGGTCAGGGCACCCTGACCACAAAAGCAGCAGCAGGAAGACAGAAAAAGCCCCATACTAGCAGCAACACATACAAACAAATAAACTTACTGCAGTTTCTTTTGGGCAAAGAAAAATGGTGATGAGATCAGCAGAACCAACACCTTGTTCACCAAACAACCCACTTAGAGAGCACATGGGGTTTTCCCCCTTTGCAACTCAACCCAGAACACTTTCCCTTTGCTCCAAAACCTGACACTAAAAGACATGAGTTGATAAGGCTGCTGCGAGGTTATTTACTTGCTTTCCACATAAATAGGCATGCTGAGAGCCTCAGGAGTGGAACACTGCGTGCAATATCCCCCCCACCATTAGCTTCTGGCCAGCAATTCAACAGGAAGCAATGCAGGAAATCCAAGGCATCGGTGTGATTCCAACCCATGCCCTTCCTGTCTGAGGAGAGAGATCTAAAAGCATCTAGGACTCCTGCTAACAGAAGCAGTCAACACCTCTGTTGAAGACTGGGGTGTGGGGGGGAGGAACTCAACTGCCCAAGCCGAAGCTAAACATAGTTCAGCCAGTGCACATCAGAGGAGACAGTATTAATTGCCAAGCTGTGTTCCACCTCCGTTTTCTGACATTCAAAGACAAATGACACTGTAATCTGGAGGTAGTGAAGACATGCCCAGCTCTAGGAACACCAGCCAAGGCTGTGTAGCTCTGGTGCTGTCTCAGCAAGGACACCAAGAAGGGGAAGGAGAGGTCACCCAGCTTTGCCTCCCCTAGCTGCTTGCAGCTGCTGCCCAGGAACTGCTGTACACAAAGCAGTATTTTAAAATTTGTCCTGCTAGTGACATCCATGATCCACAACCTGTCTGCAACATCCTAGCTGTGGGGTTGCAGAAGACACAGTAAAGCTGCCAGCTGGCCTCTGGAAGAGGATGCTGTTCAGGCAGCAGCTCGGGCTGCTAAAGGCACATCATCATGTACTCTCTGCATTTCCCCTGCTCAGCACAAGGCAATGTCAAGGCTATAATTATCCAAGGTATGCCCAGGATGGTCCCTCACACATCTCTGACTATTACACTGGTTTGTAATGAGCTGCAGTCTGCCAGAGTGGCACTACTGAAGTGTAGGAGACAGGAGCAGGAGGTTATAGCCTTGGCACGCTACCAGGGAAGTCACTCCCCAATGTATTAGATACTAAGATGAACTTTCCTCTTTAAAACAAAACATCAAACAAATCTGCCCGACCTGTCAGTCAGTAAACCCACAACAACAAAAATATACAAACAAAAAAAGGAAATTCCAATTAGTTAGAGCTGGGGGAGGCAGGGAAGGAAAGAGAATATTCTTTCCTGAATCTATTTTTAGGCCATGTAAGGCTGTCTGAAACCATGGCAATGAACCTGCTATAAAATCCCCTTGCCAGCTCGATGTTTTGTTTCCTTACAGACAAGGATAAATGAGTACCTGCTATGGATTAAATGGTCTAAACCAGAAATGAATAAACTATCAGGCTACTGGAAATGCATTTGCTGGTTATGAAAAATACTGGTTAAGAGGCAGGAGCAGCTGATCACAGAGACTAACCCATTGAACAACCCCATGTTTCATAAGCAATCCTTTATACCCCAATAAACAGCGCTGAGGTGGGATCAGCCTCCAGACTGCACCTCTCCATCTCCACCATCCTTGACTTCTGGGTGTATTTTGACACCATCAAGCGCATCCTCAGTGCCCAGATTCATTCTTCAGGCTGGGCTCCCACGATCCAGCTGTGGAGGTCCCTGTCCCCATCCCACCATTACCTTTCTTCCACCCCATCAGCAGTCCAGTGCTGGAGCTAAGGCTCAAAGGAACAAGTGATCTGGCAGCAGCACTGAGATAGCAGGTACTGAGCACCTGAGGGCTGCAACTGCTTACCCAATCACTTTGCCTAACTACACAAAATCTGTAAGAACTTTGTAAGGAGTTTGTAGGCCTTACAACTCCAAGACAGAGTTTTTGCAAAAGAATGGTGGGCTTGTGCTTACTGAAGCAGTATTGCATGAACAGTACAAACAGTATTGCATGAAACAAATGAAGAAACTGAGTCTGACCAAGATTTATCCCTGCTGAGGGTATGAGTATATTCAGATATACTCCTTATAACTGCCATCAAAGAAATGAAAGATGTCAAGGTCCACACTCCTACCAGGGTGATGGAGAACAAACCCCCATCTTCTACCCAGGATTGCAAGTAAAAACCTTGGTTTGTATTCTGATTGGTTTAAAAGAGGAAAATAACACCTTCACAGTTAACCTACTCAACAACTTAAACACAGGGTTATCACCCATGCTATTCAGTGTTGTGTGAAAATGAGAGCAACCACCTGGTAAAAACGCGCCTCAAAGGTATTTGATTCCAATATGTCTCATTTTTCTAGTGCTTCTTATTGAAAAAAATGAACAAAAAGAAAAAAAGCAGATAGTTTAATTTTTTAAAAAATGTATACTCCCTCAGCTTTGTAAAAAAACCAACAAAACAAGAAAGCTGAAAGTGACAACACTTCGCTCTTTTCCCATTTAAGTGAGAGTAAAAAATCTACCCACAGCTGAAAATTTAGAGATTTCAAGAATTTTAAAGAAATATTTCAGAGCTAATAATTTCCATTAACACCTTTATATCTGCTGCCAAAATAGCTCATTCTATATTCTTATGTGGTTGGTGGTATTAAATTCATCCTGTTTTTTAATCTGCTGCCATGCACACCAGATCGGCTGCCAATCTATGCCGCTTTGGAGGACTGAAACATCCTACAAAGCTCAGCTCTGCCTTCATAACAGCTTTGCTTGGTATGTGGGGGAGGAAGACAGAAAACATACCTATCTCAAGATAGTTAATTAAATACCCAGTTCTTTAAAGACTGACATCCCAATCATATTTTGATTCTACGCGCTACTAAGTTTTCTGCATGTATCAGGAGGAAGGGAGGGAAGAACATTTCTACATCTTTAAAACTGTTACTCATCAACATAAAGGAAAAAACCCCACCCAAACACATAAAGGTAAGCATACTGAAAACATCAGAAAATGCAAGATTTCTTCTCTGCACAGACCACAGAGGACAGGTAGTCTCCTCTGCTCAGTGCTGTTACAGCACACCCATCACCCAGGCGGTATCAGCTTCCAGCATTGCTAAGCAACACCACGCCACATTACCTCAATTGATTCAAGGGAGGGAAGTTGATTCAGGAGCCACTGAAAAAGGCAGACTCTAGATAAAAACGGCTGCACAAACCTCACACACACAGAAGCCAGGATCCTGCAGTCAGAGCAAAAAGCAATTAAGGAAAACCATGGGGACACACACACAAACTGAAGAACAACAAAAAATAACCACGTACATAAAGATAGAAAAAAGGGGGAAATGAAGTCAGTAAAAGAGAAAGAGAAGAGCTCTGCTGTCTCACTTCAAGTATTCTAAAACTAGAACAAAGAATTACCTCTTTCTTTACAGGAAGCAAAAAGCAGTAAAACAGCCAGAAAGCCATTAGAGGCATGGCAGGCTAAGTCTGATCCTCATCAAAAACAGAGCTTGCACATGACTAAGGATCTTTGTTACCAATACTGAAAATCAAATGGCAGGAATTAATATGAAACATTCAATTGTGAACTGCTTCAAAATCAAAACACACATTAACTCTTTGGAACAATAAACATCTTCCCCTTAATACAGATCCAAAATACTATTCATGTCTTAAACATTTGAAGAGTTGTATCTAAATCCTGTTATTAATACAATCCAAAACAAAACACTTTACGCTGGTATACTAAATAAATCCATTATCAATCCAAAAATTTAAAAAAACTCATTTATCTAAGTTTTTAAATTGAAATGGAGGTTTTTTTCTGAGTGGTAAGAATTGTAAACAATTACATCCAACTACACTGTCCATGCAAATAATTAATGCAATTAATGCCAATTCATATCTATCAATATATTATTATTGCCATGGCTTTGGGACCTGCTTAAGCCAACATAAACTAGGACTGAGGCAGAAAGAGGGGTTCCCCCATGGCTGTGTATTGATGCCTTCCAGCAACCTCCTCCTTTCCAGCTCCTGTTTCACACATGGGAAGCACTCAGGGCACAGAAGGAAAGTCTGCTCACCTACTGAGCAGGGCCAAGGGACAATGGAGACAAACTGGCCACCACTCTCCCAAAACTCAGGAAAATGCTAGGTGTGTATGGGAGCAGGAAGATGGCTCAGGCACAAGACTGTCAAAACCCCAGCAACATTAGAGCAGACTTTAGGACCAACAGCAGGTCACCAGATCTGGATGCTATTTACCCAGAAATTTTAAAGGCTAATCAACATAACACCACAGAACTATTAACCATGCTGCCCAGCTTCCCTCTAAGACAAACTCAAAAAGTAAGGTATAAAAAACTGAGGATGTACTGCCAATTTCAATAAAAGGACTCAAAGGAACAACAGGGTGGTAGCTACAGCTCACTGCTACACTGAGAAAGTTGATAGAGATTGTAGAACAGATGAGCAGGTATGTAAATAAACATGACAGAGCAAGGTCATCATGGCATGACTTCTTTTGCAAACTTGACATGACATATATAGAGAAGTGTGGTATGTACGATATGTGTAACATACCTGGATCACTAACAAACCTTTGACAATGTCTCTCACCACAGGCATTTAAAGAAATTGAATTGTCATGGGATAAAATGGAAGGTCCTCATGTGAATTAACAATTGGTTAGATTAAAAGAAACAGCACAGGAATATACAGCCAGTTTTCACAAGAGCTCTGGTTTTGCATTTGTGCTACTACTCAGTATAGTCATTATTTATGTGAAAAATGGAGCAAGCTGCAAAATTATAAAGCAAACTCACTACACTGAGCTGCAGATAGATTTGTCAGGTATTTGTTCATACACACCACAAAGTCACAGCCAATATGAATGGGAACCCTGGAGTCACCACAATTTAATTAAAGTCAGAAACTACACACTCACAGATGAAGAGTTCAGAGCTGGCTGAGAAAGCAAAGGGAACAGCAGGAGTGAGCAGCTCAGGGATACCTGACAGGAACACCACAGTAGCTCTGCAGCTACAGATGCTGCACCAAACCATTCTCAGAGAAGCATTCTGCTGATCAAAAAAAGATTCAAAGAGTGACAACAATGGGAGGTCTGAAACAACTTCAACCTAAGGAGAACTAAGCAAACAAGTGCATTTAGGTTAGGAGGAAAGACAGATAAAATGACAGGTATAAAATCATTAATGGTATTATGGAGAAACCAAATAGGAAATCATGTCTCAAAATAAATGAATTAAGCAGTATAACATGAAGTTTATCAGGCAGCTGGTTTAAAAACAAGAGGAAAAGGAGGGACTTTTTCCATACCACCATTAATGGCATTGCCACAGGATGTTATGAAGGCAAAAATTTAAAATACATTAATACATAGTTAGATGTATTCACAAAAGAAAGTCTGTCAAGGATTGTTAAACAAAGGAGCAGACATCACTTTCTTGCTTGAAGTCCTTGAACTACAGCCTTCCAAAAGCTGGGAGGGATCACCATTTTACTAGCACTTTTCCCCATTAGTATTACTATTGACTATTATTAGAGGGGGAATGCTGGGCTAAGCCATACTTCTGCCTGGAAATATTGAGGATAAATCATTTCATTGCCGGCAAACCTCATCTTCTGAGAAGGAACATGCATTAGCAACACCTGCTGAAGCCACAAGTCAGACAAAGGTTTGCTTCCTACTGGAGAGCTTGTTTTGACATGTTCCTCTTACAGGAACATAGCTACATGTTTCTGGACTGGGTTAGGTGTAGAAAGTCTGTAATTTTGCCTACATCGAACAATCAGATTTACCTACTTCTGTTTTGTGGCCTGGTACTGAAAACCTCATTAGAGATGAGTTATACAAGAGGAGCTTCTGTCCCCCATTTCAGGTGGCTGAGCTCAATTACCGTCCTGTGCTGGGGAATCTGAAAGTAATTGGAGAAGTTGCACACTTCCCAGAAGTCAGTAGCAGAAGGGGATGAGGACGATAAAGGAGGAAGAAGAAAGAGGCCACTCTACTTCTGTAGGGATTTAGAAACTGAAGGCACTACAAAACAGCATTAAAGGTTGTTCTGCCTTCACATCGCCAGCCATGCCTGTAGCTCTGGTCCCTAAAATGGCTGTCAGGCCAACAATGAATCTGGGAGATGTCAAGAAAATGACCTCTTGATGAGATTTATGAAGCACTAACAGATTTATGCACCCACTCATACAATGAGATATCTACCCACTTGCACAGCCTTACCACCACATTATAAATACAATTATACTTCATGTAGAGCAGCTACTCTGTGGCATTTCTCGCCTGTTGATAAAAACATGCTTTAAGCGCCTTAAAAAAAAGTATATAAACTTTGGTTTCCTTTTAGAAAGTGAGCTTCCAGAGAGAAGTGAATTTGCATTTTTCAGTATCACCACCCATTTTTAGCTCAAGTAACTCGAAAATATTTAGACTGTATGTATGTTATTTCTCTTGGGAAAAACTGATTGACTGAAACCCAGAGAAAATTGTTCCCTTGGGAAGGAGGAATCAGTCATGCAGAAATTCCCAACTTGAAATCTCTTTTCAGATAGCAGGCTAATCAACAAGCTCTCTCCTGCTTTGTGCATTCCTGCTCTGCTTCACACACTGCCTCTTTCATGTTCAGCAGGCAGACACACAAAAATTTCAAGCTCCAAGAAATCAACCAGTCTGTTCCGACACAGTATTGGGTTGCCACTTCAGCTGCCCCATAAGTTCTACAGTGTCTGGTGGCTCTCCTGTTCTGCACAAAGCATTTGAAGCCAGAGGGACTGGAGATCCCCTTCATCCACTTCCCAGACTCTGAGCTGTACAGCCTGATAAGGTGAACCACATAAAACCACAGCTGGTTCCTACTGGCTCCCATGATAGGCTTGCAACAGAGCAGCTGCCCACATTTTCCCTCCTGCACCAAAGAGAACACCAACAATAACTCAGGCATGATATGGGACACATCTGAGCTGCCTGTCAAACAACAAAGCTCAGCCACCAACATGCCTTATGCTGCTGTGCAAAGAGGTCAACTCTTCAGTGAGATACCAGCACCACTTGTCAGATGACAGCAAATCTGTTAGTGCTTATTTTATCATGTTCTTGGGCTTACTTGGCTCCACTCAGTGATTATCCCAAAAATTTCAATACTAGCACTAAAATTACTGATTCAGTGACTCGCCCCTACTTCTCCACTGTGATTTCAAAACAGTGCCACTCACCAATGTGCAGCTCCATCCAGAGCATCAGCATCACACAACTGCTTCCCCACCTCTTCCGGTAACACTGTGTTCCCACGACGCTCTGCCTTATCCAGAGATCATGCAAAACCATAAAAGTGTTTGGGCTACAGCTCTAGTCTAGCTCTTGGTACCTCATTTCTCTTTGCATAACTCTGAACTATCACTAATTCTGAGACTATTTCTTAAATAAAAGCTGCATTGCTTTGTTTTCAAATAAACAAAATGAGGCATGTCTCCATGAATGAGTGTTTCACTGGTACTACTTTGTAACTTACCAGCGCTAGATACAGATCAGAATATATTACTCCAGATCATTTAGGAGCAGGTAAATTTTATTCTGGAGCCACTTTAGGCAACCAGTCAAACAGGACAGAAACAGGCCATTAAAATGAGTGACCTGTACTTTCCTATACACACCCAAAATCATGTTTATTCAGTCATGCACCACCACCTGGGACTTTTATGGCAAGCATAACAACTTCAGGAAAAACCAGACCTCATTAGTATGGTCAACTGTTTGCTCCAAATGCAAGATATTTGAAAACTATGTCAGAAAAGGAAGATGCCAGCTTTTCCCTCTCAGGCCTTTATTACCTTGTCCCATGTTCTTATGCTTTCAGGATTAACTCTTCTCTTCCTGTACAATACACAACCAGAAATCAGCCTTAACAATTTCCTATGTATTCCAAATCCTTTGAAGCTATTCTTAATATATACTCTTCCATCTTGTGTTTTTTCACCACCTGAAATTTCTTTAATGTTTCCAATTTCAGCAGTTTATGATCCTTGTATTTTTCAAACAAATGCTACAAAAAATTGGAAACAAGTATTAAGTAATACCCGAACAAGAACTAAAAAGGTCTCAATAAGGTAAAGATATGGCCTGGATGTAACTACAAGGGAAGCAGCTGGCTGAAGGGAGAAGAAGGGAACGAAAGAACATGGCAAAGGCCCACCACACCACCAAGATCATTTCTTTATCCTTCAACTTCACTAAGAGCTGAAGGCAAAACAGCCTTTGACTACAAACAAAAGTGGCATCTGAGCACTGGACTGAGCTCTGATCAGTCTGAAAAGGAAAACTCAAGCAGAACCCCTCTTTAAGCATATATGAGAATGTTTGAATTTTCAGTCTTGCCTTTCTGAATTATCTCTAACATTACAGGGTATCCTTTGATTAGACTCATAAAAAAAAATCTTCCGAGTCTCTGCAAAGGAATAGAGTTCAGAAGCATGAACGGATCTACTGTTGCATATGTAAATGACATTTTGCTATAACAGGTTTTTAAATAAACTGCTCCATTCCTCAATGGAGATCATCACACCAAGAAAGAAAAGTAGAAAATAAACATGCCTACAACAGCATACAGCTTCCAGGAATTGTGGTTAGGAAAAGAATCTGCTTGTAGTTTATTTCATTTCCCCCCCAACAAGTGAAATCACAGGAAATTCAAGTTCCCATGTGTAGGGGACAAGTCTCTTTTGAATACACAAGCAGCCATGCACAAAGCAGCGTGCAGGGGAAAGTGAGGTGACAATCTCTCAGAGACAAGCACACTGGAGTCACGTATCTCCTAAAATGCTGAACTTTCTAGACTAGGACTAGTAGCAGTAGCATCATGAGCCTTGCTTGGCAAGAACTAGTTATTTTTCTGCAGCAAAACACATGTAATAACAAAAAAACTCCGAACCCAAACAAACAAAATCACTCCACCAAAAGAAACCAAAAAAATTCCACGAAAGCCAAACTTTTTATGCAAGTGTCCTTCATATAATTTAAGAAAGATAACCTTATGTTGTAGTCTGCACCTTGGCAGTGTTCCTTTCCACTCCTCTCCACAACTTAATGCATAGTTTACAAGTAAGACAAGAAACTTGGCCAAGTCAAGAAAAACAAAACAAAAAAAACAACACAAAAAAACCAACACCCCAAAAAAACAAAAAAAACCCCCACTAAACCCAAAACACCTCCCACACACAAAAAAAAACCTGCCAAAAAACAAAACAAAAAAAAACCCAAACAAACCCTAAAGACAGCACAGGATTATATTTTTAAGTATTTTTAGATAAATTTTTTTGTTCAAATGAAAGAAAGGTAAACAGAGGACTTAAGTCATTACTGAAAACCAAACATATTAGGTAGGAACAAAACTTTACATTAAAACTGCGGTGGCCATTTTCCTCTAGAAATGCTGTTTCCATTTCCATCAGCTGATAAATCTCAAAGATTCATTTGCAATTTAATGATGTGTTTGCCTTTACTTCAATATCTCTTTTTCCACAACCAGTAGGTTAAACAACATTTACATGTACCATCTTGTAAAACACGTAAACAACAACATGTACCATCTTGTTTACATGAACTGCTCCTAAACCTTTTCTCGTAGAAATTAGCAGAGACCTTGTTTCTTTATACCAAAATGTCAATTTTACAACAGCACTTGGAAGGAACTAAACTTAAATCACTAAGATGCCTTAAAAGTCAACTCTACAAATGCATCAGAGCATTATTTAAAAATTAAAAAACTAAATTAAAATTAAATTAAAATAAAATTAAATTAATTTAAGAAATTAAAAAAACTAATCCACAAAACTTCACCACAAACAAGAGCGCTTTTTAAAACAGAATGACTGATTACACATAGAGAGATTAAGATTTCAGGATCATAATTAATTTTTTGATTCACTAATATTCAAATATACTGAAATAACAAGAAATTCCTTAATTATCTAAAAGACACTAAGCTTGTGAGATACCTAATTTATGTGAGGTCTTCAGTTAGATACCTGAAATTCTTCTTGTGATTCAAGCTTTGATGCACATAACCCTAATTTTCTGCCAACTCTGCAAAAATAGCCTGTAAGGATGCTGGAACATGGAGATGTTTATCTAGGAATAAAACAGAATTAGCAGGTGTTGAAAGATAGCCCATTTAACTAATGAGTGGCATAGAAGCTCTTCCTCCAAGAAACACCACCTGGAATATTTCTGCTTGGAAAAAGTAATGTTTCTGGAAAATCAAGAGAAGGCTATACTGAGGCAACTTATGTCAACTTTCAAACTACTTACGGAATGGTACCAAAGAGGAAACGGTGATTGTGGTACCAACTTCAAGTCTGAACTGAGCAGTTCAGGCTGACTCTTCAGGGCAGCTGTGAGCAGCCCCTGGAAGGTGTGCAAGCAGCAAAGCTGCACACTTGAAGCTCACATGTAGAATAAGGACCTAAAGACCTCACTATATTAAAATAGACAAACCAGACTGTTTTCTAGCCTTGCAATAATTTTGATAAGCCCTACTTGCTGCTAAGAGATTACGGAACTAGAACTCCTTCTCAATAACTGTACAACTTAAAAAACTACCAACACACTTCATTTCTGCAGTAAGGGATGATGGATATAGGCAAGAAATCAAAATGTAAAGAAAAATGCAACATGAACACTATGTGCTGGTGTCTCACAAGCCCTAATTCTCCCCTTCCCACAGAAAGATTTCCCTGGATCACATCTGACCTGCTTAGGAAAACCACTCTATTCTCAGCATATGGAATGCAGCAAGGCCAGCAAGAGCATCCCATGGACAGCAGATAAACTGCTCCTGTCCTTCAGTTATCAACTGTGTTCGAGGCCAAACCCTGCAGTATCATCACCCACATAATCTCCTGGGCTTGCTCTGATGGATCCTGGGTCTCATCCCCATTTACCAAGCCCATAGTTTTTCCTGTTTCACTGCCTCACAAAGTTCAGCCTCTAAGTGAATTTCACTTCTTTGTTCACCAAGTCAATTTTCAACAAAACCTCCAGAACAAGCACTAAGGTTGCTTCTAAACAAAGCAGGCACACAGTAATGAACTTGGCATTTTCATCCTTCGGACAATGAAGTGTGAGTCTTGCAATTACTAGGACTACCTAGCAGTCAGTTAGGGAATACAATTTAGGAGGCTTATGGCTCTGTTCTCATATTTCTGAAGTGCATAAGATGGGGAAATGGATAAAAACCAACTACCTATGAAGCCATCAGGTCTTCTAAGTTAAGGGGGAAAAAGTGATTTTTAAATGGAAGACAACGTAATTTAAAAAAAAAAGTATGCATATGAGTATTCAATTCTTTTAAAGTCTTTTCTCCCCAAATTAGTAAATTCTAAGTGTGCAGAACCGGCAAAGCAGCCAAATGCAATATTGCTTTAAGGGAAATAAATAGTATGTTACCACAGCCCTCAGCTTGCAAAGTGACTCTGACTTTTTGCATGTTCTGCAAAAATAAGATACCCTTTAAGCAGCTCTCTTAATGGATTCATTCAGTAAGAAGCCTTCAACATTGCATTTATCTAATGAAAAAAAAAAATTAGTGGCTGTCTCACTAACTCAGTACTGCTAGGAAGGAGAGAACCTCTGTTAATGTATATAAGGCACAGTGATACCTTACTGAATTCCTGTAGTAAAGTCAGGCTTGCTTCAAGGGTCTTAAAATGAACTCCTTATTAAAGACAGTTTTTAAAAACAAGGGTCACCCTTTAAAGCTTTCATAGTCTCATAGGCCTCTAACATCTTACAGAACAGAATCCAGACTCCACTTACATTTCTGGTATTTTACTCCCCTATTTTGTCTCTAGAATTTCCAAGATATGCTTCTGCTATCATCCTGCAGCTCAAAAGCCAGACATACTAACCAAAATAGGTCATAGTGCCTTAGTAACACAGATAAAATTACTAAGCATATGGTCACAAAAGGGAACCTTGAGGTTATTAATCACAAACTGCTTCAGCTCAGCATAAAAATAATAAGTAATTAAACTTCAAGAAAGAAAATGTATTTAATATTTCCTGTATCATGGAAGACAGCAGTGAGATAAAAATTATTAAAATTCAGTAGAGAGAATGACAGATCTAATGCCAGTGGTCCAGTAAGTAGGTTATTCATGATCCTTCTGGAAAGCCAGCTGCCAGGAAGAAAAACCCCTTCACTGTGAGTCCTCCTGAAGTGCTCTGTCCCAAAGGCAACAATCCCCTGCTCTAGAAATGGACAACCCAGGGCAGAGAAAAAGCTTCCCAGGGAACAGAGGAGACTGACACAGCTGAGCAGCAAGAGAGCAAACTATCTGCAGAATAATGAAGTGTGGGAGCATGTAAGGGATGTGGTCTGCAAGTTGAGTGGGAAGATTAAAGATTTAGGTAGAAAGTAGAACAGTTTGAAACAGACCAGTTTACCAGCAGGAAAGATTCCTAACAGTAAGATCACAAACTATGAAGTAGACTTTTCTTTTCCTTTTAATGGAAGTAATGGTATTTCAGACATCTGAAAGATGCCTGAACAAAAACTCAAGTCCTTATAGGGAGCACCCTTGAACTAGACTACAGATACAGAAAAGCCCATTGCCAAGATCCTTACTAACACTGACTTCAGCCTGTAGTTACCTAAAACTTGTCCTTTAGTCAATCACTGGAAGTACAGTTCTGCAGGCAATGGAATCATCACAAAGCTCATCCTACAAATCACTGAAAAAAATAAGCAGGCAATATCGAGGGTAATTACCATTCAGAATGTACAGGACTGTCCATTACAGAGTAAAAGGTAAGTGTTTACTGATCAAAGTGTCTCATGTTAAACGACAGAAAAAGATATTGAGTTGTAAATCCATAGGGGGAAAAATTATTTCTCGTTATGGAAAAAACTACTGGATAAAATATATATCTAAATAAATCAGATCATTAATAGTCATATTCTCAAAATCAGTGCATTTTTATCATACTTACAGAACGAAGTGTATGTAGAACTTACACAACAAAGAACAGAATTTAAAAAAAACATTAAATTTTAATATTGTGATGATCACAAAGAACATTTTTTACTGACTATATTTAGCCACAGAGGAACAAAAATAAGCCTTTAAAACATCCATTAAGGTAACTGTCTAAATCTGGTCTTTCCATTTGCAGTCTAAATCATACCAATCTCATACAAGATCTGTTACACTTAAAGGCTTCATGCCAAAAATACTGAAGTTTTATTGGGCCATCAAAATGCCAGATGAGCCCCCAAGGATGTGCATTCCCTCCTTACTGTTAAGAAAGCTGTAGGACTAATGGAAAAAGAGTATTACTCAAAACTTACATACTTACACTTTTGTTGAAAATCTAAACAAACTGCTTACAAGTTCCAGGACTCTATGTCAGAAGTTGTGGCTATAAGCTTACTGAAACTTAAAAAACATACATAGTGTGTCCTTCCACTACATTTACCTTAACAATGGAAACTATGAATACTACAGATATTAGGGATAAATATGATGGAATGCTGTCACAGATAGTAACTGCATTAAAAAATGAGTTGAGAAATATAAACATGAATAGAATTCAAGCAGGAAAACAAATTAATACTGAAGAAATAATCAATATAGGCAGGTTTGGAGAAAACCAAATAATCCTTAACACCTGAAAAAAGTAGCATCAGTAACATCCAACCTTCATTAATGGAATTATTCCAATTGCAAACTCTTCTCCCTCTATTTTATAGTAGGAATTTCATAGATTCATTAATTTCTAGTGATCAGCCACATTTCCCTAAACAGCCTTAAAATGGCAACAGTACAGTTTGCTTTGGTTGGGTTTTTTTAAATAAAATGTTATTAAAACTAAAATAAATAAATAATAAACTAAAAACTAAAATAAATAAAATTTTATTAAAACAGGAGGAATTGTTCTTCCCAGATATGCCAACAGCAGCACACATGACATACAGAAATAGAATCCCAGAACCTCAGTTTTCATCAGGTTTTTCTTTTACCCTAAAAGAAATTCAGCCTTATTAATGAATCTGAAAAAAATCCCACAAATCCTGCTAAAACACTGAGAGTCTATGCATGTGGGAATTTCAAGAAGAGGGAAGAAGGGGAACTAAAGGGTGGACAAAAGAAACTGGCACAAAGAAATGGATTACTGTTTTCCCCTCTAACACGAACTAATTACATACTGGGTAAGGATAATTCCCCATGACATTCCATACATTCAAAGGTCAAGCCTTTTGCTTTTCAACTGTCCCTAACACATGTTATTCTCTGAAGAAAACAGTCTGAAGCTGTCCCATAGCACAGACACTCTCTAAGGTTAAGGATTCTTGCCCTGCACAGTAAAATATTGCACCAGGCACACCACAGCCCTCAAGGAGGGCAGATGAGCACACAACACAATTAAACAAGAAGTGCAAACATTAAACACAGAACCAAGAGCTTCTAGAGGCTGTTCCAAAGTCTACTCCAAAATAGCAGAGACATGTTACTAAAGCAGTCTTACTCACTGTATTTCAAGTATTCATTTCATCTACATTGTTGTGTGGATTAAAAGTAAAAGCAGAGCTCCTCTCTCTTGGTGTTGGAAGAGCATCTAGGGAATACAAGACTGGCACCACTGGGAATGCACATAGCCAAGTGGGACCCTCTGTCTCCATGATCACCTACAGAGGAAACACCCCAGCCACTGCCACCAGATATTAAAAATCTTTGTTTCTCAAACACAAATATATATATGTGTATATATATATATATATAAAAGGTACAGCCCTGGAAACAAGCACCTGGGCCATTGCTATTACTCCCTGTAGTCCTTTAGAGCACGAGCAATTTGATTAAACTTCCTCAACAGGAGAGCACTAAATAAACACTGTAAATTAAACAAAATATGCTGATGATCTAGTTGCAATTACTTCCAATTGATTTGAGTCTTTATTGTTCCCTCAAGCTTTAGACTTTGTAGATAAAAAAAGGATCAGGCCTTACTGGAGGAATACCAAAGAAGGAGTTATGAAACTTTCTTTAGACACATTCAAAAGCAACCAGACTAGCTTGTTCTCCTGACAAAATTGCAATTAAATTTAATCTGGAAGCTTAGTGAAAAAAAAACAGGCTATTCCAGGGTTTTCTATAAACAAGCAAGTTAATGCTTACAGTAAACTCACTCACTGGTTAACATATATACATACAAACCAGAAACTGCTGCAGTATATTTTATTTCACAAAAGTTACACACTGCCAAAAGACTTTAGAAAATTTCTACCTAGCTGGTTCAATACAATCCAGCTCTCAGGAATTTCAGACTCTTCTGAATTGAACCAAACTCTCACCTGATTGCAAAAGGACACATTTGCACACTAGTGCAGTGGGTTTGCTTACTGTGATACAAATATTCCATGAGAAAACAAAAACATATATTTTTACTCCACTCCTGGAAACTCCTCTGCAGAACAATCCTGGAGTAACCTGCTGATTTTAAAATATCCTCTTAGGTCCTGAGATATATAAATACATACATACATACATACATATATATGTAAAATAAGGTGGGTTTCATAATTAATTTTCAGATATTAATTTCATTAATACATTCAATCTCCTTGTAAGAGTTAGAGCTATTATTCTGATTAATTTTCTCTTCCATGTCTCCAAATCACATTTTCCTTGCCAAGCTGGAACTGTTCTCAGATCACCTTTTTTCTGAAATTCTTTCTCCTCTGAGGTTAGCCCAAAAACTGTCACAGATACAAGGTTTTAAAACTTCTAGACACATTTTACATCTTTCTGCAGACGTTTTTTAGATGTACAGCTACCATTTTCCCTTCATGGCATAGATCCAAGCAACAGTTCCAATCCTGGTGTGCTTTTAAGTGGAAAGAACTTTGTTCAGGTTAGAGGATGCATTTTGTTTTGACAAAAGCAGGCAGAAAAGTACAATACAGACCCTTCCTCAGCTTTTTCTATTGAATTACATTTACACCAGAATTAAAATTTTTTGAGCTTTCTTCACGGACAGACATTATCTCACCCCACAGCTATAAATATCCTCATATCACACTGATCATGCAGAAAATTCAAACATAAAGATGAAGAGGCATATCTGGCTCTCTGTTTTTTTTTTCTTTACATGACACAGGAAGAGAAAAAATGTAGCTCTGTTATATCCATCCATTGTGGTACATGCTCAAACAGCTCACATCTCTACAGCTAACTACTGCAGCTTTTAATAGGTTATTCTTTCTCTGTGTATTAGCTGTTCTTGTTATATCACCTATTTTCTGGTTTAAATATTTCAAATAATAACATAATGCATATATGTTCAAACATTATTGTCACTTTTGAGGAAAAGAACTTTGAAAGAAAATTTAATAGTTTTATGTACTGCCCAAAAAAATTCCAGTAACAGATTTAAGGGAGTCAAAGCAACCCCAGCAAATACCCAATTAAGAACCATATTGTCTTCAGTTTTAATGCTTTCAGATATATGTCTGAATTGTCTTGAATATATAGCTTGTTAGGTTGTTAGGATTTTTTTAAAGAAGAGAAAATGAAAAGATTACATATCCTGTTTCCAGAAAATGAAAATTCTTCTGAGCTCCCTCTTCTCATCAGATGTAGAAAAATATACACACACCCTACTCCATCACGATGATCTAATTTTTCAGTCATACACTTGTAGCATGCTGCTATTAGTCCCTAGCTCGCCTCCATCATGTACATTCTCTTCATTCAGGAAGACAGGAATGGCTTCCCTGTGTTGGGTTTTCTCAAGCAGAGAGCTACCATCAAGTGTTTTTTGCTTGTCCATTGCTTCAAATGATCCTTGAAGCATTATTACAACTAGAAACTGATCCAGTGATTCCTCTGGTGCCTCAGTGTGCACACACTGCACATAAAATTATGGGACAAATGCTTGAGCCCAGGGCATTGCCCAGTGAATAATTTTTTTGATTCAGAATGTGAAATAGTCCTTGATCTGCATTTAAAAAAGCTGGATAGCTGGAGTTAAAAATCATGCAGATATCCGTCTCCTGCATCATCACTTTGGTACTTCATTAGATAAAGTCACACTACTTCACAGCTCCAGGAAGCATTCCCAGATAACTGTGGGAAACTGTGCTTGGTGTCAATATGGGCAAGATTTTTGATGAAGATTTCACTTTCTGAACAGGCTTGATTAGTGCCACATTTATTTCCTGTCCCCGAGAGCCGCTGTGCAAAAGTGCCAATAACCACTGGTTTCCACACAAGCCATGGAAGCTCTTCCTCAGCCTCCGTGGGGTGCAAAGCCAGCGTGGCTGGCTCCACCACACACTCTGTCCTGCCAGATCCCTCTCCTGACACTGTCCTATTCAATAATTTGCTAATTAGATGGCAGGAGGCTGCATTAGCTCCGGGCAGCTCCTGTGTGGCCACCCGCGTGCCCAGGGACAGCTGACAGGCAGCACAGGTCACCTCCAGCAGCAGCCTCTCCTCTACCCACCACGCACTTTTTAATTCAGCTTCACTCTTTGCCTAGCACGGCTGAAGCTGCCTACCAGTTTATTGAGGTACAGTCAGAGAACACACACAAACAAAGGTGCAGCACTACCATTCAAGCCTTAATTGTAAACAATATGAGAAAAAAAAATTGAGATGAAAAAGACTGCCCCATAAAGTTACCACCAAAAGCTTCTCCTCTCTCACAGGTCTGTTTAGTAATGCTTCTCTTAGAGGTTTACTTCCAACTCACATGTTTTAGGCAAATGGATCCTATACCCTTGGAATTGTGCCATTTGTGACCTATCTCACAGTATTCAAATATTACTATAAAAAGCAGAGCTGTGAGCAGCACTCAATTAGAATGCATTTTAGAACATTTTTTACATTCAAATGGTAGAGCCACTTGCCCTTCTCTCCACTGCAATATTATCACACCATCTTCTTTGTCTTTCTTTTATTTATTTGCTATTGAGACATTTTGAGGGTATTTTCCACTAACTTCAAGTTTAATATTCACTGACCACACATTGTAGATACACTTTCCTTTATTTTCCACATTACACCAATCAATTCAGACAAAATGGCTAATGAATAACACAGGCTACAATGGAATAACCATACAGTTGATCTTCCCACATGCACCAACTGACACCTCTGTTTAAAAAGCAATAATGAATGTTAAATGTGTTAAAGGAAATCACGATGGCTTTAGGTCTTACAAACACAGTGTAAAACAGATTTTCAGGAGGAATTCCCACCATGCTAAGATAGGAACTGAGGTCTTCAAATTGAAAAAGAATGAATATTAGCCAGGGAAGCTAATCTCAAAATGCACAGGGCCTATTTAGTTTGTAAAATTATATATACTCTTAATTTTCTAAAAAGTACAGCAACTGAATACCCCCTTTCCATTTCTCCCTCTAATATTTCCTGTATTTTTAAGAACCTGAACACTAACCACTTCTTGGAAAATAGGAAATTCCCGAGGGAAAAAAAAAGACAACATAATTTCTGTAGAGTCTTACTTTTACAAGAGCTTTACCTTCCCTTTTAGCCTGAATGTTTGAGAAAATAACCTCAGATAGGACAAACTAAACAAATCCTACTTTTCCTTAATCTGAAAAAGACACTGCTATTATACAGAGCAATAGCTGGCCAGAGACTTCTCAGTTGTAATCGCTGTTACTGCAATCATAAGACTGTAGAGAATTAACAAAATAAAACCAAACCAAATTAAGTTCACTTTGATGGTAAGCCACAAGCAACAGCAAACTACAGAATAATTGGAAATACGAGAGAGAAGGACAGAAAAAAAAATACTAAATCCCCAAACAACATCCCATCCTCTCAATCACAGGAAGACTAGGGTGGCCAGGGAAATGCTCCAAGTCTGTCTGATACCTGCTGTGATCCCAGAGCCTCTGAATTATGTGAAGCCCTCTTCCAACTGAACAGTGAAATCATCACATCCTCTTTTCCTCTTAGAAATTTAAGATTTATGTTCATTGATTTACTAATGGAAGGGACAACACCTCCTTTTTAACTAGCATTAAAGTCTGCTTGGGATTTCTGCCTCTCTTTGTGCAATATGGTTTAAATCCAACTCGTAATGAAAAAAGGCAACTATGGAAGACATACTTGCTATTTCATATAATTCAATGGTATCCTTCCCCTCCCCTGAACTTTCAGGCCAAAATCAATGCCACACAAACCTGCTGAACAAGAAGCCTAATTATTCTAACGTGTGCAACAAAAGCGATAGGGAGTTTCTCAGTAAAACTGATAAGGAAGACTAATGAGCAGCCTGCCAGTGCTCCATTGCTAGGCTGGCAAAGGTCTCTGTGGAACACCTTTAGTATTGTTCAGTGGGGAGACAGAGGCTGGTACACATCCAAAAATAACACTCAGAGATTGAAAGAGTGAACACATAACATCTGCAGCTCAGGTTCTTAATCCAGGCACAGAAATAACTTATTTGAAAAAGTGTTACCATCAGAAAAATGCCCAATGTGGTGCAGAAAGAGCCAATTAAATGCACTCACATTACTGAGCAGATAGACCCTTCGTGCTGTCAGAATACACTGACAAAATATTTTCTTGACCCATGTCTGTGGTGGAGGTGACTGAAAATAGAGGCCCTTGGTTAAGGAGTCACCAGTATTATTTGTGACCACTGATCAAACTACTGGGCCTGCAATAATCCGGCATTGAAGATGCAGAAGGGCCAGTGGTGGCCAGCAGAAGCAGCAGCCTCAGATCAGAAAAAGAAGCATTCAACAATATCCAACTCACTCCTGTTACTCCTAGGGTTTCCAGTTTACCAGTGAGTCATCTTTTGACCAACAAAAATGTGTGTTCTTCCCCAGCAATGTTTTGTGCAAGACAACCTAGGTGCTCGAGTAGCTTGTCTTTGAGGCAGCAAAGCCATATTCTCCTCTGTACACAGAGCATAGTGCCTGAGCTCAAGCATAGTTGTTTCAAACAACTTGATACTGGTATCTCTGCTCAGAAAGTCACAGCTTTTCCTTAGATAAAACTGGCCATGTGACACGTCTCCTGCTGCTGAATTTCTGTAACATTTTGTGTATGATACACCTCAATACCTGGTGTTATAGAAATAGATGCTCTGGGGAGACCTATATCTAGGGGAGGAGGGGAACGTCCCCTTTGGTTGCACAACTTTTCATTCTGTTACCCCTAATGAGGGAGAGAAATTGAAACAGCAATTTAGAGAGCCTTGCAAGACAGCAGGATCACATGTCAAATGGGAGTGTAACAGCTTCTTAACATACTTCCATTATGGCAAATTCAGTCACCCTGCAAGGTCCAAACCATTAATTTCTCCCCACCCCAGGACAGCATATTTGGAAGGAAATGGGGATTGAAGTCATTGTTAACATTGCTGCTCATTTGATAAATCTTGTGCCATGGGTCAGCAACCTCCAGTGCTGATGCCAAAAACCTGGTTTTAATGGTAAGCACCAGAGCAGAGCATGGGCAAGGCATCACCAGTAAGGGAAGCAGCATCTCAGAGACACAGCCTCCCACTTTCCAGGGAGCTTTTACCACTGCACCAAATTTATAATCTGTGAAAGAAAATGTTGTCTGCAAACACCAACCCTGCCTTACACCAAAATATTACCCAACCCCCTGGTTTTCCGCATGTCTAGTAACAAACTGGTATTGTACAAAAATCTTCTCCTGAAAGCCTCAGTACCTAGATTTTATGGCTTGGAAAGTTTTTTTCTCCATAATCGACAGTGACACAAAACCAGATTTTGCTGGACAGACTTCACTGTGTAACACTGAAGGGCACACTACAAAAATCAGTTCCCACACGAGATCAACAGAAAACAGAACTTTGACACCTTCCTGAACTTCACCAACAAAGCTTCATTTTATTTGAGTACCAGCTAACAGAGACACCATTCTTTTTTTTTTCTGTAAGTCCTTTTTGACAACAAAGCATGTGGAACAATTTCCTCAATTTATATTTCCAGAATAAAGGAAAAAGAAATGTAGTTGCAAAGGATCATCCCTACTTCTCAAATCTCCCCAAAAGGCATATCGTATTTTCCTTTCTCATAATATTTAATCAAGTCTACTTCATTACAGACAAGGTCAGAAAGCTCATCATGCTGCAATTGATGACAAACAAGATAGTGCCCACAACCCACAAAGACTGACCTGTCTAATTTGCCTACATTTCTGCAGGCCAAATTTACTGACATTTTGCACAAATTCAAAGCTGACTTGAGCCTGATGACCTTTTATACCTCCGTAATTAGTCTTCTGTGCCTTTTCAACTAGAAAAACAAGCCGTTCTTTACCAGCCTGAGTTCAGTGGTCCATCTGTAAATTAGAAATTTCAGCATCTACTCAGCCAGACAAAAAAGTACACAAAAAAAGGAAAAATATAAAGAAAGAAAGTACACAAACTGTAACCTTTCAAAGTCAAGAAATTGAGTCTGGAAAGGGCCTTTTAAGATAAACATGCCAATTTCTAAAAGAAGAAACAGAAAAAGCAGAACTAGTTGGTGGACCCAAATTCAATAAACAGCATTTTAATCATGCTTTTCTAAAAAAGCCAATATAAAATAAGGGCACTGGCACAGACAAGAACCATGAAAAAACAGCTGGGGCAATAAACTCAAACCAGAAACCAAACCCAGTAAGCTTAGTCCCTAATGCTAACAGTGCAGCACAAAAAGTATAAGGCTTATACATTGATTCAGCACTAGAATTTAACCAAGATTAAAAACACAGAGGTTTAACTGCTGAAAACATCCACTGAGAGCTTCGTTTATGTATATAATCAGGGCTTGTAACCCAATCCTACAGTTACAAAAAATACTTCCTAAATATGAATGTAAGCCTAAAAAGACGAGTTGAGTCAAACCCCTGGAAGTTCTGGATGCAGATCCCCGCTGCAGTCAGCAAGATGCAAGATCTGCTTCTCCCCAAATGGAGCAGAGGGAAGGCCAAGGTCAGAACACTGCCCTGCACTTCAAATTCCAGTCTCAGGAGAGAGGGAAGGACAACCACTAACAAGCAAGGAACAGCCAACGTTATTCTCTTTTACCTTGTAAAACATGAGGGGATGTGTTCGGCTGGCCATGAGCAGTTGATTCTTTAGCCCTGGGATTTCTCTGCCCAACAACCAACTTGTCCCTGCAAACACTATGAAAATGATATGCTCCTGTGGACCACCTTCCCTGAATTCATGCCCTAACACATCACAGTTTGGGAGTCTCCACAGCAATCAGTGTCTTTAAGAAAAGCATGCCCAAGAGCAAGTAAAGACTTAACGTAAGGATATTTCAAACCAGAGAAGCATTTCTTTTGCATAGCTCCATCACGAAGCATACATTATCTAAAAAGCTGCCAGAACTGGCAGCCTTGTATTCATCAATGTCAAAATTTTTTATATATTTTCTTTTTAGAAGAGCTGCTAATTATCATCATACATGAATTTTTTAAGTGGAGGTTTGGGTTTTTTGCTAAGTTTAATTAATCTAAAAATCAGCAGGGAAAATTTACTGAGCAACTCTATAAATTCAGAATTCTCTATCTGAATTTTAATGCAGAAATACATCTCATAGGGCAAGTCTCTCTTTTTCCTGCTCAAATCATCACATTTAAGTGGTGTTTCCCCTTAGGTCATTTATCTTCCACAATTTAATTTCAAAAAGTTTGGTTACAAACTTTTTGGTTACTTTACAAAGTAGCATGTTAAAAGATATTGATTACAAAATGACTAATGAACTCTGTCAACCTGGGGAAAAAAAAAAAGGAAAAAATCCAATTTGAAGTCCAGCCATTAAATAAAAGTCAAGCTTGGATATTACATATTCAATCTCATGCCAACTTTTGACTTTTTGAAGTTCTACATCGCTGTTTGTTGAATATTATGCCCACTTTCCTAGTGTGTTTGGTTTTTTCAAAAAACAGAGTGCAGAAAAACAGTAATCTGACTTTTTTTTGCACAAGATAATGCAAAAAAAACCCCAACAAGCTGAGAATTACAACTTTCTACCTCTTCCCATGATGACAAACTGGCCCTACTGCCAACTACCCCTTCCACAGGGATCTGCAGTTCTACATTTGAAATGGGGGTAAAATTCCATGGGGGTAAAAGAATTTGCACCATGTTTGGACCAATACAGCCATGTCTAAGCTTTCAAAAATAACCATCATAATTCAATATATTACATATAACCCTCATCCTTGTTATTTTCAAAGGAAAGGAGAGTCTGCCAAATCCTGGAGCAAAACCGTTTATAAGAGAATGAAGTTCTGAATTGGAAAGGACAAACATTTGGCGGGACTCCTGAGCCACAAGAGTTGTGTCCCTTTGCTGAGGACCGACACTTCTGACACTGCAAAGGGCCAGGGCAAAAGGGGAAAAATGAGCAGCTCTCATTTGGCCTCACCAAGAGCGCAGTCCTTCCTGTGCATGGCAGGGTAAGCACGGGCAACGCAGCACACAGAGCTCCTGTCCTGTCCTGTCAGCCAGCCCCGAGCTTGACACCCCGGCAGGTCGGACACGTGAGGCACAGCTAAGAGGATTTCGGACCTTCCTGGGAAGCAGGAGCATTTCTAAAAGGCTCAGATCCACCAATTACCTAGATATCACAATTCTCGCATAAACATCCAAAAGTAGAGGAAAGAGATAATCTTAATTCAAAGGGAACTTTTGGGGCTTTTCTTAATTGACCTTCTCCAGAATTTTATTTTTCTTGGCTTGATTCCAATATCAGCTGCTTGCTGTGAATTGGAAGCAATGTGGAGCAGGAGTCAAGGTATCTGAGAGATATGAATAACAGAACAGCTGATCGATGCTGTTCTTTTACAGCAATCACCTTTCCACTCTAAAGGGGACACATCACTTTGAAGGCAACCCAAGTAAGAAGGCCGTGACCTAAAAAGATACGCTACACAGTAATTTCATGCCGGCAATCAAACAAATCCGCCAACTTTAAATGAACTCCACGGAGTTTACGCGTGCTTTAAAAAGGGAGAAAGCAGCCGTATCACAAACCTAAGTAGGCCTACCGCACACGAGCTCCCGCTCTGGAAATAAACTGCAGTTTACGCTAAACTTTGCCCAGCGGTTCCCGGCTGTCTGAGGCTGATCTTAACGAAAAGAAGGCAACGTTCGGTTTGAAACCGGCGACCTGGCCAGCTTGGACACGGGCAAGGTGATGGCAGAGGCGCCGAGGGCAGCAGGCTAGAAGCATCTCATGCACCCCTGCATGGGAGGGAGGGAGGGAGGGAGGGAGAGCCGGGCGGCTGCAGCCACTCGGGAAACCCGAGGTGGTGGCCCTGGCCAGGAGCGAGCGGGAGCCCGTCCCGTCCCCGCCGGGCCGCCCCGAGCCGAGGCGGGAGGGAGGCGCTGCCCTCGCACGCCCCCCGGAGCGGCACCTCCCCGCCGGCCGCCGGCGGGGCTAAACCTTCCCCGGGCCGCCCCTACAACTCCGCCCGGCACCGCGCGTCCCTCCAGGGCTCCCGCCCCGCCGCCGGGACCGGGGGCCGGGTCCCAGCCCGGAGCGAAACAAAAGGCACGGAGCTGCGCTGCCGCCCTCGCCGCCGCCCGGACTGCGCCCGGCCGCGGTAGCCCGGGGACGCGGGGCAGGGCGAGCGGTCCGGGCGCCGCTCCGTGCGGAGCCTGCCCGCGGATTACCCGCGGTAATGGGATTACGCGGGGCCGAGCGGGGTGTCCGCCGGGCTGTCACCGCCCGAGGAGGGGGCGGCGGTGCCGGGGGCGGCGCTCGGGGCCGCCGGCTGCCGGCCGCCCCGCGGGCGG
>QUSF01000007.1:36578542-36912954 GCA_003676055.1 Chloebia gouldiae
ATGGCGACCCTGCTCCTGCGAGCCCCTCGCTGTCCTCGTCCCGCGGGCGGGTCCCGCCGCTCGCCCCGCAGCCCCGGCCGCGGTGCCCGGCGGGGCGGGCGCCACCCGCCGCCGCTCCCGCCCGGCCCCATTGTTTGCCGTGCCGCCCTTACCGTGCGCGGGGCTGGGGCGGCGTGGGCTCCCGCCGGCTCTCCTCGCTGCGGCTGGTGCAGGGGCAGTCGCGCTTGGCCGCCGGAGGTCCGAGCCATTAAAAGCTCCGCGGGGAGGAGGAGAAGGCGGCGGCAGGGAGAGGAGGACAGCGAGGGGCTCGCAGGAGCAGGGTCGCCATGTCCGGCTTGGCAGCGGGGGGAGCCCCCCGGGCCGGCGCGGAGGAGAAGGGCGGCAGGCGGCGGCGGAGGGGCCGGCGTGGCTGCCGCCCGCGGACCGGGGGAGCGGGAACTGGACGCCGCTCGCCGCCGCTCTGCCGCGGCTGCACCTCCCTCCCCTAACCCTGCCCCCTCCCGGAGGGGGAGCCGCCGGCGGGAGGAGGCGGCCGAGAGCCCCCTCCAGCGTTCGCGGGCGGCGGCGGCCGCTCGGATCCGCGCTGCCGGCGGCGCGGCGAGCGGGGCGCCCGCCCCGGCCGTGGGACCCGGGCGGCCGAGCCGGGGAGAGGCGGAGGCGCGGCGACCACCGCCCTGCGCCGCTGCGGTGCCGGCGCGGCTCCAGATATCCCCGTTCTCCTCTGCCTCCTCCTCCCGGGCACCAGAAGGGACGAACAGTGCCCAGGTGGCCGCGGTGTAAGGGAAGGGTTAAACCCGGCTGCAGCCCTGGGTAGTGAGAGGGGGGAGGCCCCGAGGGTCCCCGTCCCTTCCTGTGGATTTTGGGGACCTTCGAGCGAAGGCGGCCAGCGGGACACCCCGCGGGAGCTGCGCCCTGCCGCCCTTCCTCGGAGAGGGAATTGCTCGCCGACAGCCTCGAGGCTGAGAAAGTAGGCGGGTCCGGCGGGAGGAACCAGGACGCTGCCTCAGGGGCTGTGCATTCATGGGTACCCAGCTCTGCTTTAGGAGCAGGCTTCAGGAGAACAGAGCGGTGCTTCATGTGCAGGGAAACGTCCCTCCACATTCATTTTAGTCCCAAGTGCTTGTGTGAGGTGCCAGAGAAACCAAAGGACTGGGGGGGGGGGGGGGTTTGAACTGTATTCACATTTATGGTTACTAGTTTGTCATAAACTCTATTTTCGTCCTCGTTAGACAAACACAGATCAGTAAAGTTTAACCAGTAGCAGCAATCTGGGCTTCTGTCTCTCACAAGAGTCTTCAGTACATCAGAAGAAAGGAGCCGGGAGCAGGCAAAGGGCAGGGCTGGGTGCGTGCTTCCTCCAGAGGCTGCATTCCCTCGGAGAAGATTGGAGTTTCAGCAAAAAGGCTGTCACACCTCGGGCCAGCAGAGCTGTCTGCATACAGCAACTCTTAAATCACCCCCTTACATTTGCATGCCTGAAGAGTTTCAGCGTGTATCTCTTTGAGCCTTCTCAGGTCTTTCACGCGATGTTTTTCCAGGAAGAAGACTGGGAGGTGCGCACGAATGAGTGATGGAGGGAAGACCCTTCAGGTCTTTGAAGTCCTCTCAGTGACCCAGGAGTGAGCAGTAAACTAGGTATGTATTTGTAAAGTAACCCTTCTGAGCAACTAGCATTTAAAGGCTATTTGAGGAATCATGCTGCTATATCTAGTTTTTAATCATAGGAGGAAAAAAAAATTATATGCAATCTCTGTAATTTTTTGTCCAAGCCTTGGCCTTGCTTAATCTCCAAAAGAAAATCCTCTTCTGTCAACAGCATTGTCTCTCTATGCACAAACCTCACTACAAATATCTCAGTGCATTTGCCGTTGAACCTCATAAGATCAAGACATCTTAATTTCTCTAGTCAACCCTGAAACCTTAATTAAAAATGCATACATTATTGAGTTAAAAGCTGGAAAGTGCCTTTACCTCTCAATACCTGAAAAATTAATTATTGTTATTTCCCGCAAAACTTAAAAAAAAAAAATCCATGCAAAATGTACTGTCTGTAGAAGATCCAGAAGAAAGACATCTCATTCTGACAATGTAGAGTGCAAATAGAATAGAAATAGAGTAAGAGGAGAGAGTATTTTGGTTGGAAGAGACCTATGAGGACCAGGTAGTCCAAGCTCCTGACCATAGGAATTTTAGTTAAAAACACTGACATAATAAAACGATTGCCTTTTCCCAAGTACTTTGTCAGCAGCTTTAACCCTTGTTCAAGAGTGGCAGCACTTAACATTTAGAATTTCCTGGTGCTTTTTATCTACACTTCCAGATCGCTAATGCCTCATTCACACCTAACAAAAGAGTTGTTGTAATCTAATTCGAATGTATGATGTCATCTTCAATGCCTTCCAAGTTTGAGTGGCGTTTCTCGGCACTGAACAAAAGTAACAGGTTGCCTTGCAGCTATTGACCATTTCTTACCAAGCTCCAAAAAGCAGGAGCGAAATACTTTCTTGAATGGTGACCTTAAAGTTGGTAAGGTGTTGGGAATTTCTCTAGGAGCCATGGGCAAGTTTGCATGTGTTTATTTACTTAAACCTTCGATTCTTGGGTCTTGTGAAGGCTGTCAATGACAACTAGGGAGTTACATCTGAGAAGACAGCAATCTTTCTCTGAAACATATTTCTGTCTTGTAAATTGCACGTGGCAGCATCTTGCACTCTTCTGATGTGAGAGCTGAGAAAAGCACTCGCTGCTGCTGTTAGTTTCCTGTAGCACACTGGGTTACATTTCTTCCCTGTTGAATAAGATGTGGAATTTGTTGGTACATCAAACAGGATAATTTGAGAGAAAAGCCTTTTGTTTTTGAAAAGTCACTGAAATTAGAAAAATTGTTCTAATTAGTTCATGTTCCTGAAAGAAAACAGACAAGCTTTGTCTACATCCACTGACAAAGAGCTGGAACTGGATTTCAGATTATTAGTTTCTGCTTTACCAGATAAAGGAGAACCCAAGGAAAAGGGAATGAGAGAAGTATCTTAAAAGGATTCTGTCATCTTGAGAGACTGCATCTTCTGCCTTGTCTTGTTAGGAAAGAAATAGCAGTGGCTACAAGAGAATACAAATACAGATCTCTGGAAGGCCTTCAGTTTTTCCCAGCTCTCATATCCTGGGATGATGTGCAGTTATTTTTTCATCGACACTTTCTCCTGTATGTTGTGAGGTCCTAGAAGGTGTGTATGTGTATGTGTGTATGCAGGCACTTCAGGCAGAGTACCTGCAATTTCCATTTTCACCTCCCATGTGGGAATTTGTTTGCCTCTCTGTGTTCTTTGTCTAACTAAGTGACTGGACTCAAACACCAAGTATTTGGATTAAGTTCTTTGGTCTGGTTTACACGAAGGTCATACTGGACTCTTCAGTGGTCCTTCTGGCCTTAAAATCTATGCCTCTTTTGTGAAATGCTTTACAATATATGTTGAGCTCATGTTTTGCTATTTTTCATTAAGGTGAGAAGCTAAGATGATGCCCAAACTGAAATCCGTGTATTTCAGAAGTCTAGTAATTCTTTTTCATAAAACATTCCACAGATGCTTTCCCTGGAGCTTTAAATTTTGTTTCAAAGACACTTTCAGCAAATACTTCTGTGCTAGATTTATCAGTGTGTTCTTGCATAAATGTCGTTTGGGGCTCATTCTTGCAAACCTACTGGCATTTGATTGGTCCCTTTTAGGCTCTCTTATGCATTTATGTTAACTTGTGTAACTCATCATTTTTTTGCTAATTTCAATGCAAGAATCTGACAGAACTATCCATCTTCCAGCATTATTTTTATTACACATTTTGTAGCATTTGGGATTCCCTCTACATTTCAAAGGCTTTTGTTTGCAATATATTCTTTTCCATGTCTTCTCAAAATATTAAAAGTCATCAGTTGTTAAGATTACCCCTGGCTATTCTGTTAAGATTACTAATGTTGAAGCAATGTGTCTTGTTTCTACATTACAAGGCAATGTTCAACTTACAGCTGGAGGCAGTGGTCTTTTACAGTTTTCATAATAGTGTATAGTACTAGCAGTAGACCAGGTCTTAACTTTTGAGAAAAAAAACCAAGTATTTAGCCAGTTGGCAAAGGAGTGAATTTCTAGGCTCAAATTTCAGGATTTCCATGTGAAAGAAATACTCAAACATTGAAAAGAAACCATTCAAACACTTAGAGACAGCTTAATAACAGATTTTGTTTACTGCCTGTTCAAAGGGTAAAATATAATGAATTAAGAGAGAGCATTTTAATGGTGTTTGCAAGTTTCAAGAGTCCCTAAGAATTTATATAAAGAGAATTTTGCATGTCAGGTAGCTGTAACAAGCTCCTCTCCCCAGCCTCAGCACACCAGACATCACCTCAGTAACATGTTGTCGTATTTACCTTGTGTTATCCAGTTTGCCTGTTTCAGGATAATGAGTGTTACTTTAGTTGTGTATCTGTGCTCAGATCATCAACAGTGCAACAGTTCATAGAGGAATCATCCCTGAAGCTTCAGAGCTAGAAAGTTCATTTGAAATTCATGAACAATTTATACTTCTCAAAACGACACAGATTGCAACAGTTTATACTTTTTTTGCTGCTTGATTTTTCCCATCTGCAAATCCAAGTTAGGAAAAAAAAGTTTGTTTTTAAATGACATTGACATTTCCAAAGTGTTGATTAATGGACAAAATTGTCAACTACTGCAGTGTAAATAAAAAAAATAATTTTTTATAATTATCGATAAAATAAGAATTTATAAAATAACAAATATACTAACATTCAAGGAAAAAAAAGCCAAGGCCAAGGAAAAATACAGATGTTTCTTAAATAAAAAAAAATAATTTTCATTTTGTTGTTCATATTCATGCTTCCTCTCCTACAATCCACTTTCACCTTTTCTTCCAAAGAAGAGAAGAACACTGAATATCAGGATAAAATGTATATTCTACACCAGTATTTCCATCAGAAACTCTGTCATGGTGAGGAGGAAGAAGTGATTAGGGGAAGAAAAACTATTAGCAGAGCTGAAAAGATGTCATACAAACTAGCCACATTAATCTTTCAATACTGCTTTGGAGAAGAAAATGAAATATGTTGTTTTAAATGGAAATATGTCTTTAGAATTCAGAGCCTATGGTAGAACTCCCAGCACCATAGTTCATTCTCTTCCATTGTTTTTGTAATTTTGGACAGAGCAAACCGTTTATCTGTTTAAAGAAACAATGAAACAAACAAAAGGGAAACAAAAAATGTGATACTTTTCTAGGAGGAAAGTGCAACTAAATTTATTAAATTATTTTGAAACAGATTAACCGTATGATGAAGAAGAACCTTTAAAATACCTGGACTGATAAAATTATGGTTTTAAACCAAAAAAAAAACACCCAATTTTTGTAGCCTCTTAGAATTTATACCGTGACTAAACACAGCTGAAATGAGTCCCCTTGCAAATATGAAAATGAGAACAATATAGAACATTAAACATGGCTTTTAGCATTATCAGACTTAAAGATTCCCATGAAAACAATAAATCTCTTCTCTCCTCAACACTTCCCGCCAATATTTTTGCTGTGACCTTCTACAAGGGAATACATCTGGAACACATCAGTGTGTTTGAATAGATGGCTCTGGGATAATCCCCACTTCAAAGTAGTGGTGGGGGAGCCTTATCTGATGCTCTGTTGCATTCAGGATCTCCCATGGGTCCTTTCTGATTTCATGCTGGCTGACAGACGTTTTGTTTTTACAACGCGTAGTTATAACAGGTGGCTTAGTTATTGTCTTCTCCATTGTCGCATTCTCCCGTTTTAGTGTTTAGAACATCTGAATCTGGCTGTAGGGAGCAACTGTAAAACCTGTCAAAGCAAACGTCAGTGCAGCACATGATTTTGCTAGTTCAGAAGGCAGCCTCTAAAATCAGCCCATTCCTAAATGTCAGACCAGAAGCCTAGTTTTCTCGGCGTGGTAATTTTTATGTGTCCCACATGAAAAACATAAGAGAATTAAGAGAAACAAGATCATCAATTTTCTATCTGTGCTTAACATAATTGGCGAATTCCTTCTTCAAAAGGGATCTGTGAAACTTTCTGTTCTGAAAGTGAAAAGCATTAAATAGTTTACAGAAATAACATTTCACTGTAGAAAGCTCAGCAAGATCTGTATAATCCGTGTTTAATATAATAAAATTATTAGAAACTTGAAAAACATTTTTCCTTCTTATTATACTTTTTCCTCAGAAATAAAATTTCAATGAATGCAAACAAAACAACTGCTCTAGAAAGTAGAACTTAGCTGAGAAAAATATGAAGCATAATTTCCATTTTACTGATGAGAAAAATCATCTACAATGACATAGTCTATTTTCTACTACAGATTCTTTTCAAAAGGAGGAAGGAAATTTTTCCTAAAAGGTCGGTTATATTTAGCATACACTTTTTCTCCCATCATCTTGCTGACAAAGCTGTCCAGAACTGTTGGTCATGTTCCTCCCAGTGCTGGCTTTTCAGTGCCAAAGGTGTTCTTTAACCTGTTCTGTGTCTCTGCCTGTAACTTTTAAGTGTGAGCGATGAGGGCTGTTCCGTTTCCTGGATTCTATGCTGAAGACAGACATAGAAAAGTTTTTGTTTACAGCATCTTCATTTTCTGAGATGCAGGTCAGAGGCATAGAGAGTATGAGTTTTTCCCATTCCTGTTTTTTTTCCACCTAATATAAGCAGTCAAAATTAATTACAACTGTTTCTAATTAAATAAATTTCCCATCCTACTTAAGAGGAAAAAATTCCCTTATGTGCGTTAGTACTAGTGTGGCTTTTTTGTTTTCTCAGTTAGTGGTCTGCATGCCATGTATATCTTATTCCCTTCAGCATTTTGGTGTCCCATAGGATTCCAGTTTATTGTGCAGTTTTCCACTCTATAAATATTTTAAACGTGAGATTCATGGTTTACTCTGACAATGAAATACAGAAAGTAATCACTTTTGGTTTATTGGTAATCTTTAGGAAACTATAGTCATTTAAAAATATCTTGGTCATCTCTAGTGAACATTTGGTATTTCCAAGCGAACCAAAAGAAAAAAAACCAAATATATATATATTTTTAAGTACTAGATTTCAAAATGGACATGAGCTTAATATAGAATTGGATTGAATTCACTCTGCTGAAATGGGACAGGCTTAACCGGAATAGCTCCCAGGAACTCTATTAAAGCACCAGGAGTTGTAAAAATAGTCCATAGTAAATATAACTGCTTCTTTATAAAAAAGAAGCTTTTAAATGCTTTTAAATTCTGAAATGCAGTCCTGTCTTTGATATTTCCAATTGCTTTAGCCCAGCCCTGTTTAATTTGTTCCCTCCATATTTTCTCTGCAGTTGATAACAACATTGAGTATCACACATCTGTTCTGTGCCATATCTCCCTCTGGCACAGGAGAGGAAATCTTAATCCCTATTTCCTGCTGTCACCTCTCATCCTGAAGAGGCAGATCAGTAACAAAGGAGTTGCAGTTCTCATAAAACTGCCCAAATATTAAAATGGTTTAATCTTCTACTAGGAAAGGCAGAGTCTCACCACATACCTTACTTTCTACTGTACTTTGATCTTTCTGTAAGCTACAAATATTTAGCCTTTCAGATCTGCCATATTCGAATACACAAAACCAATCCATTATCGCCTTCAAAACAGTGCAGAGAATAAAAGATAGGGATTTTATTATGTTTGTACTTAATTATAGATTTCTCTTTTGTCTTTTATTTAGAATCCATGTAAGAGTGTCAAGGTAAAAAAAACACTTTTTTTTCCTTCTCAGGACCAGAACAAGTATCACCATGAATATTAGCACTGAGATGTGTTTTATACAAGGTAATTCTCACTCTAGTTGATCCTGTATGAGCTGTGTGAACAATTACTTTTATCTCCCAAAGTCCCAAGCAAAGATCGTGAGTTTTGATCTGTATAAACAAATGCAGTGAGAGGAAAGTGAGGAGTGCTGTAGAGAAGGATGTGTACAGAGGGCTGTGTGAAGCCTGATCAGAGAACTGGGTGTCTGAGAGAAGGTGGAGTAATGGAGCTTTAGGGAAAGAAAACAAATGGACCAAAGGTAGTATAATCCTTTTCCTAGCCTACTCTCCCAGTTTCTGACAGCCAATGATTTATGGACTTCTTGAGCAAGTAGTTTCCTCAGGAGCACCTTGCTTATTAACCATTCACACCCCCTTGAATAATTGGTTTTAATAATCTATTTTTTACTTCCAGACACATCCATTAGAATTTACAGTATATGAAAAAAAAACCTTGTTGGTTTTAAACATCTTATATCATACTTTATTTGGGCAGTGTTGTGTTACAAGAAACAGTGAATTGCTCCTGATTTACCTACTCCCCTGCTGTCTGTCCTGCAACCACTCAGAGTTCAGTTTGGCATAAGAATGATGAGAAGAGTCCAATTCAAACAGCTTGGAGGTTGAGGTTGTGGAGCTCTTTTTTTTGTGGTTTTTTTTTTTTTGTTTGTTTTGTTTTGTTTTCCCCCAATGATAATAAATACTATGGCACAGTATTTTAATAGCAACAAGGGCAGATGAAGATCCTCTCTAAAAATTTAATATAACTTCTTCACCAGTTAACCCTTTTTAGCTTTGCACTTGAAATGTGTGTTCTCACCACACTGCCACGTCCAGCTATGTCTTTAAGTTTTTATTCATTTTAAAGGACAGGAATCCACATTTTTTAATGTTAATACAGAGCCTCAGGAGCTCATCTACAGAGCTGCCATTCCTTTAGCTTGCTCCCAAAGACTGACAGGCATCCCAAATGAAACTAATTTCCTCCTTATCCCAAGGACAAGGAGAGGTGGTAGGTTCCGAATAGTTTGGCTTTAAGGCTGCAAGGAGAAAGCTGCTATGGCTGTCTCATTTTACAAGCAGACATTTATCCTTGGGCACGTACTTTATTCACAGTCTTTAATGACAGGAGAAACAGGGATATAGGGAAGACCTGGCTAAACCTGTACTGATTTAACACTTCACTTTCTCTTTGTTTTCTTTCATCTCCATCTACTGGCCAGTAAAAGGTTTAGCTGGAGCACAGAATGGCTGAAACACAACCACTGCATCCACACACTTCTTCACACTATTGACAAAAATTGGCAATCTTGGGGGATTTCGTGTTTCTTTTTGTTTGTTTGTTTTCCAGGGATACCCACTCTCTAAACAGACAAAACTTCACAGTAAAACATGTCTCTTGGCATTTTATTAGCAAGTATTTAAAAATGGTGATGTTGCATAATTTAGTTCAGGTAATATAGGCAAGGTTAGCTTCCCTGATTCAATATCCTGTGTTACATAATTTCTCATTGAGCTGAATTCACATTTCCAAGCTTTTTTTTGGTTGAAAGATTAGCACTGGTTTTTAAGATAGTATATGAATTGAATATTAAACCTTTAAATTAATTTATGGCAAATTCTATCACCACAAGACAACTACACAAGGCCTGTGCAGTTATTAAGAAACAGCCTTTTGTTAACAGCACATATTACATGAAAAATTGTACTTCAGATATATTTAAAATAAAACTTGTTGCTTCATAGGAAAAAAAAGCAGCCACACATTTAGTGCAGAAAGAGTAAGTTGATGAAATATCCCCTTTCTTTTTTGCTTCTTACCCACCATCAGAAGACACTGGCCATCTGCAGTAGGTAGCAAGCAGTGGTAATGGTGTTGGCTAAATGAGAGACAAGTAAATACCTTCAGAGTAAAACTGATTGAAGTTAAACTTGTAATTCCCATCAGTCACCATTAAATTGGGAATACTTCACTATATACTCCTGGGTAGGGTCCCTTGAGAAAGTTCTGCTGACATGTACCCTCCCCATTCTTCTGGAAGAAAATTCCATTCCATCACTGAGTATGGCTCATCTGGTGCCTGAGGGGAGCAAGAACACACAAACCCCCCACCCCTCCAAAAACACACACACAAAAAAAACCAACAAACCAAAAACAAACCCTGAAAAAACAACAAACCTCTTCAAGTAAGTGAAATTCCACTACACAAACCTGTCTGCATCTAGTGTTACATCAGCACAAGTTATTCTTAAGCCTAGAGTGGTAGCAATACTAAACTCAAAAGACATTCTGATTTCATGGTTTAGCATCCACAAAAATTTCTCTGCACATGAACTGAGGTCATGGGTAGTCTTTGGAGTGATAAAGCAAAATCGTGAAAGTCAAAACTGACTTGTACCTCCTAGGTCTTACCTTTGCTTCCTGAAAATGTGCAGAAAGTTTATCACTGGTCTGAACTGGAATGATAGGAAATGATCTGTTGCAGAGTTGTAGAAACAGCCTCCCCACAGCAGAAACTGCAATTCCTTATCTCTTAACCAAAGAAATGAATTTCACACCAACTCCAGCCTTGCAGCATCTCCTGGTTTCAGCTAGGGTATCACAAATTTCTTGCCAGTAACTGTTACAGTGGTGTGTTTTGGATTTGGAATGTGAATGTTGTTGATAACACACTGATGTTTTGGTTTTTGCCAAGCTGTGTTTATCCTACCTCAAGGACTTTCTTCCCCCTCTTTGTCTCATGCTCTGCCAATGAGGAGGTACACAAAAGAAACTGGGAGGGACCATATCTGTGACAGGTGACCTAAACTAACCAAAGGGATATTCCACACCACAGAATGCCATGGGCCATGTATAAACAGCAGGGAGGGGTTACCTGGAAGGGTAACTGATCTGGGTTTAGGAAGGTGGGTCTGGGATTGCTCAGCGGGTGGTGAGCAATTGCACTGAACATCATTCATTTGCTCATCAGGAGGAAATATCCCAGAATGCCACTCCCATGCGGATTTCCTACATAGGCTCAGAAAAGCTGAGAGGTGATGTGGCTTCTCTACCAGGAAATGAAAAACATCAGAGTCAATTCAGTGAGCAGAATCTGTGAACTTGTGACAAATGTAAAGACCAAACATTTAGGCCTCGTGGGCTGTGAGGAACAAGATATTACCTTTGAAAAGCAAATACTCTGATACACAAAAGTGGTTGAAGACTCAAGAGAGAAACCCAGATTTTGACTGGAATAACTGTACAGTGGCTGAAGCTAGCATTTAGTAGTCAAAGATAGGAAACACAGCTTTCATGTTCTGAGTAGGCCTCCATTCCTCATTTCTCTTTTGCATCAGAGAAGATGCTGTAGAAGCCTTTTCCTGAAAAAAAATCCCATTACTTCTATTCAATATTGAGCCCATTCCTCCAAGTCTCCACAGAGGTTAAGCTGTCCTGAGAGATGTTCTTCCTTGAAGCAACACAAACATCTTCCTGATAACCAAGAAGGGAAAGGACATGCACTAGACAGACACTTAGATCCTGTTAATTGCTTCGTGGAAGACAACAAATGCATTTCTTAGAATTTAAGGTACCATGAAGCCCCATAAAAGGAAGTAGCATTTTCTAAGTTAGCAAAGGAAGAGAAAACCAAATGATTGAATAGCATAGGCCAGCCAAGGCTCCTCCACAAAGATGTCCAACAAAATACTTCTAAGTTGAGAAAACACATGGTGGAAAGTACTTGTCTTTTGTATTACTTTTAATAGCACCCTCATTGTATTTTGAAGACTCAGTGTATGTGTGCACCCCTACAGATAACATCAAGAAAAAAACAAAGCTCCAGTTCAAGGGCCTGAGGCAGCTGCATAGCCAATACAGACAAGCATACACAGAGTCAATAGGAAATTCACCTTCCTTAATCCTTTATTTCATTAAAAATTCCAGTTGTGCAACGTCTTACTCTCATGCATGTACTTCATACATGAGACGGACAGATCTAGATGTGTAGAGAACAGACAACATTTGGCATAACAACAACTGTTCTAAGCTGGGGAATACCAGCCCTTGCGCTCAGCAACACTTTGAAATCTCTGCAGGGAGAAAAGCAATGACAGAATGCCTCAGCAGTACACAAAGCCCATATTGAAAGCATGAAGGCTACAAGTCACTTGCTTACATAGATTTTGTACAGGACTCTCTGGGGGATCTTGTAGGCAAAGACAGGTAAAGAAGACTTGACATTCATCTGCATTATTATCTGTCATGATGAACCTAGAGCTGCAAACACAAAGCAAGTAGCTTCACCTTCAGAACAGTAAGAATGGGTGAGAGTTAAGATGGGAACTCACCCACAGTTCAGGGAGATGAGCTACTTCTGAAAGCAGTGCTCATGAATGCTAGTTACTATCATATGCTTGTTAAACAGGCTAATGGAACTCCAGTACTGGAACACCTGCATGTTCTCTAGTTGTGCTTTTGTTAGTGAGATTGAGCACTTTTGTGTGGATGTCTAGGCTGGATTTGGTACCTTTGTTCAGGCAAAACTAAACACTGCTGTTGTTTGCAGTGCTCTTCATGCCACACTAGGTACATATCACAAACCACACAATAGCTGAGCAGTTTGTTAAAGCAAGATTGGAGTTACACCCTGGAAAAATGGTTGAATCAAAACTACCTTTCCTGTATCAGTACCACAGTTTAAGATTACTTTGGCTCCTCGATAAAGATGACACTTTAGTTTTACAATAGATAGCTGCAGATAAAGCTACTGTTCTACTACTATACTTTCTCTGGGCAACAGTACTTAAGTGCAATGAAGAACAGGAGCAGTTTGACTGCTTAAAAATTCTGTATCAAGGAACCAGAAAAGCCAATATAGGTGATCCAGACAGCTTTTAAAATAGGTGGAAAGGGAGCATAGTTTTTAAAGCTTCTGCAAATTGAGAAAATGTCATAGAAGCTTTTGGATTAACCTTGAAAAGTTCAGTGGGGACAGGCAAGGATAAGTCTCCAGGCAGGACCTGGAACCAACCTACCTGTTGGGCTGACGATGATTCACTCAGTGCCCTTTGCTTTGATCAAATGATTAACAAGGAAAAGCAACTGCACAAAGGTGCTCTATGCTGGCTCTAGCACACAGAGCAACTCCAGCTTCTGGTTCTGTTTGTTCTCAGTTACTTTGACTAAAAGGAAGGCAAGAGGATTACAGCTTGTCCATTAGGAGAGCAATTAAAATATTGTTTATGTTACAGAGAGCCAAAGCTGACACTGTTTCTGGGAAATGGCAAATGTGCTACAATTCTCACCACACAGTCCTAAGAAAGGGGAAAAAAAATCTAAGCTTTAAGAGCTGAGAAAAAGTACAAAAAGTTTGCTGCAGGGAAAAAATTTACATGTTTTAGACCCAGGGAAAATTGAAATAACAAATACCTTAAAAAAAAAAAAAAAACCGCACAAAGAAGAAAGATGATGCACAGAGTATAGCGAAATTGCTATTGTTAGGACCAGTGCTTGAGATAACTGACATGACTTACTGGTTCTCTCTCACCGTACTGGTATCCAATCCTTAGCATTCATCTTCTAGATGCATGAATGTTTGAATTTCTGTAAATAAGAGATTACCAATACTGAATAAAATGAAAACTGGAACAGCACTTTGTTGCACTGTTTCAGATGCCTCTAAACAAACTACATTGTCAAATTCTACAGTTAAGGCAGTTTATCTCACAAACCTTTGGGTCTAATGGTCCTGGGCTGGTTTTGGTACACTTCATTCTTTATTTTCTTTTCTGAAACAGTTTCAGAGGCAAAACTAAGTTTATTCTTTAGTATGGGAGGCATTTATTACATGTAAAATTCTACCTTTTCTTATTATAAAGGAAGAAAACTTACACCCTTTTTGTGGAAAGATCTGTTTCAAGAGACAACTGAGATCAATTTGAAGAACACTTCAGGAAGAACTTAAGTTTTTAAGAGATCAATGCATATATGAACAGCTTTGAAGTAACAGAATGAAAAAAACCACACTCACCTTTGTTAGAAATCAGATACTCTACGCCTATGTTTGCTGGTAGATGATGTATCGCTCTCGAAGTACCAGAAAAGACCTGAGAAGGTGTTTTTTATTCTTTCAGGTCAGGCTGTCAACTGCATGATTGCTTTAAACGAAACACAGGCTACTACAACAGGTTTGCTGCCTACCAGATCACGTTGCACATTTGCAGCTGGTACAACTCCACATTTTACAAGTTAAGAAATGCAACTGCATCTGAACATGAAAAACATTTTCAAGCCAATATATGTATATTTACTGTCACACAAGGAATGCCATTAAGTTTCCATTCTACACACTCAGGTGAAAAATTTGTTAAAAAGTCAAGAAACAAAAAAGCATAAAATCTGTAATAGGCAACAATATACAAAGTTTCAAATATAAAATCGTGACTTGTATAGTTTGTTATTTTCATCTTTTCACAAGAAAAATCAAAAGAACCACACATCACTGAACTTCTACACAAGCTTCTTGTGTTTCAATGTCATTTATTGAGGAGTGAATGAGATACTGTCAGACATGCCAAAGAGACTTCACATTCAAGGGCTGGAAGCTGAACAGCTTTCCTCATTGAGTCACTGTACAAGTTGTTTTTAGGAATCAAAAGTGCGATCAATGAGGTCTTCATGCTCGATGCTTGTCTTCAGTTTTTCATCTTTTGTTCTACTACCTTGTTGGGCAGAAGGACACTTTCTACCCTACAAAGACTCACACTCCAATTAATACAATTAACACTAGTTGTAGAGAAACGTTTATCTGTTATAACGTACATCTACTGCTGAAGGTCTTATGTCTAATGAGAAAATTCAACTTGTTTCCCTTTCACCATCGTATGGATGGCTGATAACGTTAGAAAAATACTCTTCAGTGCTATTGTAGGATTTACAGGAAACTTCTTTCATGTTGTGGGATAGAAACCGATTTAAACACCGTTCTGAAAGAATGCTTCTTCCTGCTGCCACTGCCTGTAGGTTGCAGAAGAATGGCCTACATGCACTACAGTTCTGGTTTTACTCAGAAAAGAAACAAAAGAAACCTAAACAATAGGGTAAACGTTTATTTGGAGTTAGTTTTCTTGCAGATGATAATTAAGGCCCTTCAAGCAGAGTTCAGGAGCTCCTGTATGGCTGCCTGTTGATCTGCATTGAGCTGTGATATGCATTCTGTCCACAGTCCTCTGGATGTCTAGAAAAAAAATGAGAAGTGGTCTTTATGCAGGCTGAAAGTGTCCAAAGCACATCCTAAATTTTGCTATGTTTATAAAGATCAACATTCACTCAGCTTATTCCTGTAATATACATGCCAAAGAGACTGAAATCCTCAGTGATACACAGGTTCAACTTGAGATGCTCCAAAAGGCTGAACAGCAGCAGAGAAATTGATTCGGAACCCCTGGGAACTCTCTCTAACAACTAGGTTGGTTACAAATGACATTCATGTCTGTGTCAACCACAGCCTGAACCATTTGATCGCTTTGCACTGAAGTTAAAAGACCAATGTTCAGGCAAAACTGAATCATGCTTCTTCCACATAAGTGTTTTGGGCACTTGTGCAGCAGTAACACACTCAGAGTTTCAAGGTGAGCACTGGGATTACAGCATGATGTGCTACATGAGGGTGTGCAAAATTCTGCTGCCAACACAGGGTGTGGCTCTTCAGTGAAAGGAAAGGTCAATTATTTCTCAGAGACAATTGCACAGCATCTGTCTGGGTAAATGTACACCCTTCATCTCTGCTGCCACAGCCCTCAGGTGAGACATTAGCTTTTAAAGTCACCATCAGTAAGGACTGTTCTAATGGTACCAGAAAGTGCTGAATATTAATGAAGATTGAGGAAAAAGTATTTATTCACTCATCAATAAAAAGTGGAAGCAATTGGCACCCTGATTGCTTTAGGATAATGACGGAAAAAATTCCAGGTGACTGACTTTAGGTCTTTAGATTGGCTTTTGCAATAACACTATGATTCAAGTAAATGTAAAAAAAAGTTTAATTTATATTTGGTATATTTTATGTTCCATTCTATTATAATGCCCTTTTCTCAAAATTTAAAAAGTTTAAAAATATAAAAATGGATTGAAAAAATTCAAAAATAAATGCTCTCAAATGTAAGTTTGTGTGTTTAGTTTTAAATATTAGGCATTTTAGACTCAATGTATGATGAAATATTGCAGAATTAAATGCACTCTTCCAGCATATCTGATGCATATTTAAATTGATACTTTACACTGAAATATTTCTGGCCTGACAATACTTAAGCAAAGAAGTTTATACTCAATTGCAGTAATGACCATGTTGATCACATTAGACACTGGCAGTGAAACAGCTTACTGAGATAATTAAAAAAAAAAAGTCTCCTGGAATCTGAGAAGCAGGAGCTTGTTAGCAACTCCAGAACCTTGAAAATTCCTATCATAGTATAAGACTCTTACACTTAGTAAGAGTATAAAAGTCTTACAGCTTTACTGAAGTCAAAATGCTATTTGTGAAGAGAAATAGGATTGGTAACACTGTGCTAAAATTGTACTTTTTAAAGACATGACTTTTAAGATTTTGTTTTTCTCCTCAGTTTGAAGGTAAAGCATTCAGCCAATGCTGAAGGTCTTATCTCATATTAAAGTTTCTATCAATCCTGGCCAGAACCAGACATTGTTGTAAACAATTAATGTATACATGTATGTGCCACTGTATTGCTAAAAAAAACCAAACTTGATGATTTGAGGTAAAGTAAACAAATACATTAGGTAAACCCTAATACAAAGGTGCATTCCTAGACTTTGAGTACTAACAGCAAGGATTTGTATCTGTCAGGCAGAATCTAGAGCAGTCACACTACTTTCACTTTGAAACTTGCTCAATTTCCTTCTCTTATGCCTTCAGAATTTTAACAGCTTTTTCTACCAGAAAAAAATGGATGTCAGGCTGATACACTCATACAGGTGAACCCATTCCAATATCAAAATTCCTAAAATTCTTGAACCTGAATTTTGCCAAAGCAGGTCAAGTAGAAAGGCAGTAATTGAAGATTAGCTGCTCAAAATCCTCCATGCTTTTTTATGAGTGAGATGCTTACCAGGCACACTCCTTTCTCTCATTAGTACTACATCCACCCAACAACATTTGGCCCTGGAGCAGATCTGCGCTATGAGCACTATTGCTTACAGCACCAGAGAGAAGTGCTGTTTAAGTACCTGGACAGCCCCATCAACATTAAGCAACTCATTATGGCATAAAGGAAGTGAACCTTAAAGCAATTCCCCAAAGGCAGGGAAAGCATCGAACAGCCACCTATATTTGCACTGGATTGAAAAGGGCAGTAGTAAAATAACTTGAGGTTTGTACTCATTCTCTAACAAAGAGCCCAAGCTGCTGCTGTACTAGAAAGTACAGGATGCTGCCGACCCTTACAAGAACCACATCTTGTATCAAATCCTGCAGTACAGTTCACTGAAAAAAGGACATAAAAATTTCTCTCCAGATTCTAATTTCTGACTCAGGAAAAAAACCCACAAAAACTAATACTGGCTCACATAGTAACCATCTAGCTGCATGAAAGTTAGTTACAGTTATTTTATTCAAGAGCAAATGTTACCAAGTTTTATCATTAATCATTCAAGGAACATCTCCAAGATCACCAACTGAACCATTATTCTTTAAGGAGATAAGGCTCTCAAAACTGGTTTAACAGATTAGTTCCTTCTGCAAGCAGATTCTAAATGTTCCCTTTATACTTAAGCGAGCATTTATTTACCTGCACTTGGCGAACAACGTTAGCCAGCCGCTTGGTACATGGATCTTCGTGTTTGATAGCTTCGTGGATTTCACCATCCGCAATTATACCAAGTATTCTGGGAAGGTTGGAATTGTTGGGACCGAGGACAATTGGGTTATTGCTGTTACAAAAGATATATTACAAAGGAATTAATGTTTATCTAAAACAATGTAAACACTTTATACGTAAGTGAACTGATTTTGAATGATCTTATTCTAAAGCTGCTTATTTAAGGTTTAAGTTTCACACAGCTGAATAAGTATACACAGCTTTGTTGCCTGATGACAGCATGTTCCCCCTTCTGTTAATATTTAACCACCTGATTCTTTACTTAGACTAAAATTTATCAGGAAGAAGTTCTGAACTTTACAGAATGGCTGAGTTCCATGCAGACGGAACTGTAAATAGTGTTACAGAAATACTTTGCCTAAAAGGACTTATTCCTCCCTCTGTGCCTCTCAGGACGTGTTACTGGCATCAGGAGCACCGGTAACTTCAGCTCTCTGCCAGCACTCGCCACGACACTGCAAGCAAGCAGTTCTGCTCCCTCTTTCCCAGCCAAATGCTGGAGTGGAGGAGTATTAGCTATCAGGAATCTGTGTGGAACACATGATCTACTTCCAGCCCTGCCCCCTACCATTGCTGGAATGCAGAGGCTGTGAATGTAGGACTGGCAGGGCTCCAGATAAGCAGGTAGCCAGGCTGAGCCACCTGCACAGAGGTGGGGAGAGAAGTGTGCTGGTACTGCAGTTCTCAATTTCTATGTTCCTGTTCACATGCATTATTATGGTGTCTCCCATCTGTATCTAACTGTTCTATAACTAGTCTAGGGACTTTACAGTTGCCATTTTGAGACTCTGCCTTAATAAAGCACCCAGAGATACAAGGCCTTCACAAAATAGAAAAGACTGTAAGAAATTAAAGTTACTTCCTTTATATATTTCTCCCAAGATGTAATACAGTACCAGCCAGAATGTACTCAGAGGCTACATTTTTTTGCTCATTTATGGAGTGTATCACACTAGAATAACTGTTTACTTTTTTCCCCTCCATTTACCTACAGGAAGGAGCACAAACCAAAAGAATAATCTGTGGGATAAGATGCTTTCAATGATACCTGAAATAATTATTAAGGGGGATAGCACTGTACAATGAATTTTTCCATATTATTTCTCTACTTGATACTTTACTTTGTTGGAAAGCAAACTACTTTAAAGAAGGCTGCAAGAGAATGTGGCTGCTTTTAAGAGAAAAGACCTGATCAGTTACTGGTTCTGATATGTAAGCAGAGTGTCAAAAACTTTTCCCGAAATTTTCTGTCAAGGTTTTCTGCAGATCCTTTGCCATTAGGCATATATAAAGCAGCCAGGATTTTTTTCCAGACATACAGACGCTATTTAGGACAAGAACAGTAATTGTATAAAAAAGCAGAAATAACATCAGGGAAGGCTCAGTTCTGACATTTCTAATTATCTTCTCTAAACTATAAGTAGATTAACCTCATAGTTTCTCAGTTTTGGAAAAAGAGTGCAAGGAAAGAGCATGCAAACAGGCTTACTTTCTGCATTAGTGTGAAGACTTTGCCTTACCTCTCAAGTAAGTCACACAGATAATTGAAAGTATGAACAGCTTCTTCTTTGTCTTCATGAAGTGGAAGCCATGATAACCAGTGTGGAAGGACTTCTTCAACATTTATACAGTCAGGCTTGAACTTCATTATCTTTCCTATTGCTGAAATGCAGTTTTCTGTTGCATTGACATTCTCTTTGGCTTTGGCATCTGGTGACTGAATGACTCTAACCAGCAATGGAAGCGCCTCTAATTGTTAGAAACACAAGAATGAAATTTACTTGCATGATCAAGCTATACTTTATTATTATCACAAATTCTACTTGAGACAATTGTATGTATTAAAACCAGGATTTTTTGTGATCCAAGCACTAAAATCTAATCATTCTAATGTTCTGCTGCTTCTAAATTCTTCTCTGTTCAATAATTACCATATGAAAACCAAACAAATAAAGCTCTGCGAGGAAACAGAAGAAACAGCTACTGCAAAAGTTTGAATTTGCTTTAGAAGTTCAGAAGAAAATAATATTCCCATGTTTCTCAACTGGAGTTATGCAATCTAAAACACACAGGACACTGTAGACAGCAAGCCTTATCTCTTTAATCGAATATGCTCTACAAACACAGGAGGAGGAAAAGCACTGCTACAGTGGCATTCACTGTGAACTATAGTGCACATCCTCAGTGTATGCCTGCTGTGTATCTATTGCTAGTGGGTACATCTGTATATAAAAATATGTACAGACATACACATACACACTTCCCACCACTAAAAGGTGCCCTAGGAAAGGTCATAGGAATAATCTCACCTGGTGAATCAACTTGGCATAGTTTAGATCATAAAAATTAAGGAAAGAAAATGTCTTTCAATGCAGGAAAAATTCCAGTTCTCTTTCTAGGTTAATAGCAATTATATTTTTTTTAACAGTCATGTGGCTAACCACATGCACAATTCTAAATTAACATTAATGTCACATTTTTAGCTATTAGTGTCCATGCAGACTTCCAAGCACACTACATGCAAGCAGGAGCAATTGTCCTTGTATTCTTCTGCTAAAAATAAAATGCTAAAGCTGTGAAAGTCTCTATCAGCACAGTAAGCAGGCTGTGGAATTGTACAGAAAGCACACTTCAAAATAACTCTAATTACTGAGGAAGAGTAACATTTCACACCTTCTGAATTTTGATGAATAAGTAGAAACTTTGCAGTTAAAGGACAATCCACTTTCTGTATTAACTCTACTGCATTAGACTTTTGAAGAATTAAGCAGCTATGGAAAAGCTGTTAAACATTACAGAACTACAGAATCATGAGAACTGCTAGCTTATGTATACTGAATGCAGGATGATGATGCTGCACTATTCTCCAAGGCAGAGCTTGTTTCAGAGAGGCCTACAATGTCCAGGACAACTGAGCCTGCATTTCATACCTGAGGTTTTCATGGCTGAAGCTAAATCTCATCTCATCTGTATCCCACTCACTAATACTAATGGATGACTGTAGGTATGTGTGCCCTTGCAACTGTAAAATTAGGAGGGCATCAAAATGAATCAGCATAATTTTCTCCCTACAGCCTACCAGACAAGTTTTCATCTTGTCTATAAAACAGATCCATTCTCACATAGATATTGTGTTTGATAAACCTTAAAAAAGCCTTTTGACAATGGAAGTCCCATCTTCTATAATAAGCTTTTCTCCAAGGACTGACTGCTCTGACATCTGGCACCACCCAGTTTTGAGGCCACTGATGTGATTTAGGAAGAAATCCATGCTGTTGATTAATACAATTTGCACAGAGAACAGCTAATTTTATTCTTCCACCAACATAACAGAAGCAACCTTACCAGTTGCATCAATTGTATCCCAGTTTAGAAAGTGACTTGACTTGCTGTAGTTTTTCCTTCCATCATATTTCTTTGCCCTCTATGACATCTGGTTTTAGTGACGTTTATTTCATCAGTGTAGCTCACATACCATTTACAAGTTCTTGCTGTATTCCTGGACTTTTTTTAACTGACTGCCAAAAATGCTCATATGATACCTCTGCTTTTTCTGAAGAGTGTTTATATACTCTTCAAACTTGCAAAAGAACAATATGCCAGCGCTATATATCAACCAGTAAAGAAAATAAATTATAAATAAAAGCCCACAAACATGATGTTTCTCAGAGATGTAGCAAAACCTGTGGGGCAGATAATATCTCATGACATGGATTTATTTCTAATCACAGCGTATCTTCACCTATTAAAATAAATCACAAAGTTCTTTCATGTATGCACAAAAGGATTTAGAATACTTTTGAGGCGTCTGCAAATAAGCTGTATGCTATAAAGCTGAAAGTTTATTTTATATAAAATTCAACTTAAGGAGAAGCCAGGTGTCTGGGCATAATCAAGGATTATATGTCCAAGGACAAAGAGAAGGATCAAAGATTTTACAAAGTTTAAGTGGGGTAAGATAAAGTGTAATTAACGAAAAATAAAATTAGACTTCAACAGATGTTAAAAAGCTCAAAAAATTTCAAAATCAGAACTGTCTAGACAATTCAAAATTTTCATGCTCTTAATGATTCATTGCAAGGCTTCCCACACTGCTTTTTCTTTTCTTTTTAAAAAGACACCTTATCCTGATTGTTATCATGTAACAGTTATATTAACAATGAAAAATGCAACCCTGATTGATGTAGGCAAGATTTGTGTCAATCCCTATCAGATGATTCTTATTTTTTTACATCATCTAATTCAGCTTTCATTTAATATTTATGATAAATACATATTTTAAATACATATTTAGATGATTATACTTTGTCTTAAAAAAAGGGAAAAACCCTTTGATAAGGTGTGCTACTTAGTGTGCAAATTTAACTTTGGTGACTGGCAAGAAGAGTGCAAGCAGACAATTTCTTTAAATCTAAGATGAATCTGAAGTTTCAATTAAATTTGAAACATTCAGAAAGAAGACAAAGTCTTTCTGATAAGTCATTTCATTTCATACTTTACAGAAATTAGGCTCCTTTTTATAAAATCAGAAAGCAGAGAGCCACACAAGTTGTATTCTACTCTATTCCTTAATATATGTCTCTTGTGTTTTTTCCAGACATCCAAAGGCATTTGCATTAATATGTAACCACATCAATATTAGTAGAAAGCATCTATGAGACAGCTGTGTATCAAAAGATGGTTTTTATGAAATTAATGTTTGCATGCCAGATGATATTTTAAAAAGAATATGTAAATCAAGTTTGCTAAGCAGTCAGTGCTGGAATAGAAATGCTACTAAGCAGAAAACAATAAAAGCCTGAGGAACTTGGGTATTTATCAATCCATCACCAGTCTACGACACAGGTAATACTGGCAATCTATTTCACTTCAAGGGGAGCAGACGTCACCAACCGAAAGGTATCCATTTTTATTTCTTTAAGCCCACGTTCAGGGAGTCCTGTCGGCCGCGGGGCCGTACCTGGGCAGACGGGCCGGTAGCTGTCCCCGCCGAACTGCGCTATCACTCCCACTCCGTAGGCAGCCGCCTGCCGAACCTCGGGGCTGCTGTCACACACCGACTCCAGCATGGGCCTCAGGAAGTACTCGGCGTACTTGAAAGAGGCAGGGCTGCAGTGCTCCACCACATCGTCAAAAATGCACAGCCCCCACTGCCGGTCTGCCCACGGCCGGTGCGGACACTGTGGCACAAACACCCAACAGCTGAGACATCTTGAAATTATTGTACATCCAATGATTATATCAACAACAATCACAGGAACAGTGGTCTAATTATTTTGTTAAAATCTTCATGGGTTAAATTCAATCCTAAAACCATGTAATTTACGGTAGCGATCATTCCATCAATACCATGAACAAAACAAAATTCAGGTGTCTATCTTTCCACCTCTGTTTCACACTCAATTACATGTATCAGTCTCCATTTTTCCCTACAAGTCTGCATCACTTTTTTTGCCCCTCCTCTTGAAATCCATTTTTGAGACACTGGACAGTCTCAAGGAAATTAAATTTCTCAAAACTGTTGTGTGTGTCGGTAGTCCTGGGTTTTGCAACATGGATTTTAAGTAGCACCGCAGCAACCCTGCTCAAAAAGCACAGGGTAACAACATCATCCTTGATTTAGAATAAACTTTCTATTTTGGAAAACAGTAATTGCTACATTCTATCTACCAACTTCTCTAAGACTTCAGCATAGCAGGCATATTAATACATCATTAAAAAAAAATCAATAAACTTAAAGGAAAACAAGGTACTTACAATTAGGTTGACAATTAGTGGAAGTAACCTTTCAAACCATGGCAGTACCTTCTCCTTATAACTACTGAATATTGAGTGCAAAATATCGGATACTTTAGTCAAAATATAAACGTCACTGTCATCCTGAAAGGAAAAGGATACAATTCACATGAAGACTAACAATCTTTAACAGAGTGGAAGTCACATGAAGTGCTAAGGTGTCTAAACTAATGGAATTTTAAAGTTGATTTATGACTTTTTTTTTGTCAAACCTTTTGTTTTAAGTTTGCTAATTTTCAATTATTTGTCTAATTGAAGAATGACAGAATAACAAAATGGTTTGGGTTGGGAGGCACCTTAAAAATCATCTAGTTTCAAACTCTCTGCCATAAGCAGGACACATCCTACCAGTCAGGGACAATTCCCTCTAGACCAGGTTGCTTAGAGCTCCATCCAACTTGGCCCTGATCATTCCCAGGAATGGGGCATTCACATCCTTCTCTAGGCAACATGTTCCACTGCCTCGAGGGACATCAATTGTTACTGTCGTGGATATGGAGGCACTGAAATGAACTTAAAATTTTAACATGGCCATCCAGTCAATTCCTTATCTGCCGAGTTCATCAAATACGGATCTTCTCAAATTAGTGACAAGGATGTTGTGTGGGACCCTCTAAAAGGCCTTACAGAAGACAGATGACATCAGTTGCTCCTTTGTCCATCAACACAGTCACTCAATCACAGAACCCACTAAATTAATCAGGCATGATCTGCATTTTGGAAGCTATATCAGCTGTCTCTAATGACCTCCCTGTCTTCCAGAGCCACCAGGAAAATGTGTTCAATGATCATACTGGGCACAGAGTGAGACTGACTGACTGGTAGTTCCAGGAGTTCTCCTTTTCACCCTTCTTAAAAAGGTTAAGTTGATTTCTAGAAACTCAGTTGCCTAGGACTTCCAGGCTTGTTTCAGGGACAGAAAAATCAGATCAAGACAAAATGGTCTTGTGCAAATTTGCTGCTTCAATGTGTTCCCTTTACAGAAGGCAAAAGGCCTTCTTCCTTTTCTGCACCTTACAGATACCCTAAGAAACTTTTATGGAAAAGTAAATGGATAACTACCTTTGTGATGAAGATTGTTGCAAAATATAACAAATATTATTCTCCTCCTCTTGTTGTTTAAATTAATTTTTCACCTTGACCAGTTAATACACCAAACTGGTCAAATAAAGAGCCTTACCTCAGAGGTATCAATTCAAGTTATATCTACAGGTGAGGATTAGTCCCTGGACACACTTATGCTGGGAAAACTAACTTTCTTCTACAGCAACTTCTGTTGTATTCAGAATGGTCCCTTTAACCAGTTTATACTTTAACAGGAAGGGAAAACAGTACCGCTGATCCCTAGTGACCTTCAATCTTTCTCATTCTGGTGACAAACTAGTAACTGTTTCTTGTGCAACAGGCAGCTTCCCACAACTGGATATTTAAACCCTTCCTAGCAAGCCAATTTCTGCATCATCAAGACACAACTCAAGCAGGAACCCTGAACATGCATACAATGACATTAAGAGGAAGAGAACTGCTTCAGCATCCCACAAGGTCCACCTAGCCTGGTACTGCCTACTGACCAACAGTTAATAACAGATGTTTGGAGAAGACAGTGTAACTCTTGCTTGGTGTACACCTTCTGCTCTCTACCAAATCAGCAGTTTAGTTATTGCTGAAGTGAGGGCTGGATCTGAAACTACTGTTTGAATAACTTTCAAGACTTCTGTGCTTTTGACATTTCTGCTGCCTTGAGGTAAGAGCTACATAAACATACTCTGAGACCAAAGGTGTAAATCTAAATGTTACTCATTTGTTAATTCTGTCCATATGGCAAGTGATGTTCTCATGCCACACCTCCTTTCACAGGGTAATGCAGATAAATCTTTCCTCAGACTTTACAGAACAATCAGCAAACATTAGAACATTTTTAAAAATGCGTTGCCACTCTGTTGCAGAGTAGGGACACAGCTTTTCTGAAACTGCCTGCCCACATTTGCTCTCAGTACAGAGTGACACATAGGAAATAAAAGGGTCTTGGAGGCAACAAAAATATATCCTCCTGAATGCTGGCCTAATTCTAAAAAGCATAAAAGGAGGGTCAAGAACCACACTGTTATTTAAGACAATATTTACATATGGGTATGATTTCTGAAGTCTGCATACAGGTTAAAACTCATGTGATCAAGATTCACACCTGCATTGTTCAGCAAAAAAAGTCTTAATTCTTAAATTTACTGAGCATCCTTTGTCTCATGTTATAAGCAGCAGCAGAAGCATTCATTATTACTCTCTCTCCATACTAATAATGAGTTAATAAAATTATTATATCTCTTCTACAATCAACCCCAAATTAAATTATTAACTCACTTTGGTACCATAGCATAAGTAAGTAGTTAAGTAGTCACTTTGGTATTGTCTCATAAGCAAACATATGATGGCAGCTGTTTATCCTGTCCTTTTCCAATATTGTTTTTGGGCTATTCTTTTTGAGACAGGCTCCTGACATGACACACCACATGTCTTGAAATCAGCAGTATAGAGGCCCAAGGTTAAGAGCCACCCAGTGTGCAAGGCTCAAAGAAAAAGCAAGACAGCAAGGCTAGACCCAAGGGACGACCTCTTTTCAGTCTACAATTTCCTCACTGGGGGAAGAGGGGGGCAGGCACTGATTTCTTCTCTGTGGTGACCAGGGACAGGACCAAAAGGAATGGTCTCAAGCTGTGTCAGGAAAGGTTTTGGTTGGGTATTAGAAAAAGATTCTTTCCCCAGAGGGTGGTTGGGCACTACAACAGGCTCCCCAGAGAAGACCACTTCTGTGGTATCACAGCACCAGCCTGACAGGGCTCAAGAAGTATTTGGACAATGCTCTCAGGCACATGGTGTGATTCTTGGGGTGCCCTGTGATGAGGCAGGAGGTGGAGTCAATGATCCTCGTGAGTCCCGTTCAACTCAGCCTATTCTGTAATTAAATAGTCTGCTGTCAAATCTCTATCAGTGTTAATGTCATGCAAGGATTGTTTGAGCAGATGAAGAAAATAAAAAGCTATATCCTGAACTTCTTACTTCAGTGTATCAGACAAGGAAACCTTTCATATTTTCTAATTCATAAATGTAGTGTGACACACTTCTTACTGTAAGTTTTGAAGGACTATGGTAGCAAGATTCTTCTATGAAGAAATAATTTTGAGGATGCACTATGCCCTATATGAGTCAAAAGCATATTTGTCCAATATTTCCATGCTGGTGCTTGATGAGTAGAAAAACACTTCAAACTAACTTACTTCATCTTGTAATGACTCTTCAACTTGTTCATCATAGTCTTCATCTTGTCTTTTCACTAAATTAAAAAAAATAATTAAACCACTACCTTTTTATAAGTGCATAAGAAGCCTGTGAAAGGGAAAAATTATGCAGAAACAAATTTAGAAAACACTAAACAGTAGCTGAAGGTGCAACAGAAATTTTCCATTTTTAAGAAGCTTCAAAAAACTTTCACAGAAAAGGACGAAGTACAGGACAGCTGTTTAAGAATGTGTAGAAATGCACATAAAATAGAAACAAACACACTATCTTGTCCACAAAGACAGAAAGATACTTAAAAATGAGAAAGTACTATTGCTTTGAGAAAACTGCAAAGACTTCACCTGAAAAAAACCCATGGAAATTAAAACACTATAGATGTGCACTGTCTTTCAAGTAAACCTGTCCATGAACTTTTGATCAAACTGCAGTATTGCTGAAAATGATGCTATCTTAATCTTCCAAGAGCTCACAACTCATGGATTTTGTTGGTTTGCAGTCCAATTACTTTGCATAAATACACAAATCAATGAAATCTAAACAGATTTTTTCTCTGTGTTCAAAAATAATTAGAAATTCTGCTTTAAAGAACTGCCACATCCCATGTTAACAGGATTTGTGTTAACTTACCCTGTCTTAATTCTTGATTTTTAAAGTGCTCTTCTAGTTTTTCTTTCAGTATTCCTCCAAGTTCTTCAAAGTGTTCATTGTTAAGGCATCCATCTCCCATTACCTCAATACACTTGTGAAATAAAACAATCTCAGCTTTAAAATTTAATATGAGCAGTCTTAATGTAACACACAAAGAATATTAATACATGCTCTGAATCACTAGCAGGAATAATATTAGAAGAACCATCATACTGTAATCAATGCTCAAATTATACAAGTAAGGCACAGTACCACTCTACATTTCATACCCATAATTTCAGTTGCTCATGGTTAAAATGAAAACATTTGGTAACTGTTTTAGGTTAATACTTTGGTATTCTTGCAAAACAAAATACAACTTCTTCCATCAGTTGTAACAACATTTATAGCCACAACAACATTTATAGTCACTTCCTGTAGAGGAAGCCTTGCATTTATTCAAGCCATTTAAAGAACGACCAAACATGTCCGTTCTTATTTCAAAAGGCTACAAACAGTAACACCATGAAATCTGTAAGAACGTTACCTTGGCAAAAGAATGCATTATTTCTGAGAGGACATCAGACTCGGGCTCTGTTCCAATGGCCTTGATGAGAGCGTCACACATGAAGTGCCACATCTGTGTGAGGTACTCCGGCCCACGAACCCTGGCACATTCAAGAAGGAGGGGCATCGACTCTGCGGCTGCCACTCGGACACGTGTCATTATTAAGGAAAGACAGCAATCAACACCAACAAAGTGCTTAGAATTTAAGACCTCAACACCATAAAGAAGCTCTTAGTTTTCTACCCCAAATTCATTTCATTACAATCCATGCATTTGATTTGTTAATTATATATAGATTAAATCATAGGAAGTGTTTTCAAGTCTGTTTCAAGCCATGACAGAAAATCTCTGTTCAAGTTCTCTTCTGCTTTATTACAAAAACATTGCTTTTTCTACTGATTGCTTATTTAAAAAGAAACTAGGGGGAAAAGTAGGAATACATTGCCTAAAATAGGGTGTGTAAACCAACATTCTCTGAAATAATTTCTGCTATAAAGTCACAGACTATTTTAACACTAACACTTTCATTTAGGAAAATAGCAAGCACAATTTTGATTCCAAGTTTCCGTTTTCACAGTGGAATTTGTTAATAGGATATCATCATGGAAATAGAACTTCAACAATGGAACCATCAACTTTACAACTTGCTCTGTGTATTCCACAAATCCTTCTTTTAGCTCTTTTGCATAGCACACCTGAAAAACAGAGCACAGATATGCGACTTTTAAGGGATAATACTTATATTTTATAAAGGTGAGAGGGAGATTGTTAGAAGTGTAAGGGGTTTTTTAGTATTTTATAAGCCATGTAATAATCCATTTCCCTTCCCCCTCAACTGTGGCAATTTGAGAAACCCTGATAGCAGCATAAGTTCTCACTCTTAGGGCATGCATGTATATTTCAAACCAAATTCCAAAACAGCAATAATTGCAAAAAGGAACTACTTTTAAACATATTAAATTCCTTAAGTTTTGCTAACAAAGGAAAACCATCTGTTCATTTAAAAAATTTACACTCTTAAGTAAATAAACTGTTTTTAATCAAGTAAACCACAAGCAACTAAGTGCCTGTAATCCAAATTAGCCAGTATCACCCAAAACACTCTTTCATGTGAGACAAAAAAAGAATATTTTAGTTACAGATTTTGGCTTCAAACTTGATTGACCAGAAACACATAGATCATTAAAACCATTTTATTACTTACCAGCATTTGGCATGCAGTTGCTTTTTCTTCAAGGCCTGCAGTTTTAATTCCAAAACTCTGCTGATCACCTATGCTTACAAATTCCCAACCATCATCATCACTCATATTCTCCATATCTTGTGCTGTTATATAGAGGGAAGGAAAAATAATTTAAAAGTGCTACAAAATAATTGATTTCAATATACTTTTCAAGCAAAACATCATTTTTAAACCTACTGTCTAAAAGAGCCACTTCAGGTTTAATGGATGCAGTCTTCATTAAAGGTCCCATGACAACAGGAAGGTACTGCTGAAATTCCTTTCCAAGAATTTTACACATTCTGGCCCAGGCAGAGATCATGTAAGAAATCTAGAAAAGAGAAAGCAGAATTTTCCTGTCCCACATTTTATTTTAATGCTTACTTAAAAGGAAGGCATAAAGGAAATGCATTACACAACAGGACTTTTGAAAAGAATCTGTCAGCAGTCTATAAAGCTTATTTCAAAGAGAAGTAATCCAATATGCAATCCACATAAAAATGCATCTTCAAAAGGCATGCCAAATTTAGCAAAACCTTGACAGTAAGAGTTGCTATACATGTAAAAATGAGACATTATAAGATTCATGATTGCATTTCAAGTGCCTGTTCTAAAAAACAGTATTTTTTCTGAAATATTTCCCAGATTTAAACAATACTACCAAGGTGCATTCCGGAACATGGTAAAATAAAGCAAAAAGTAAAAAAGGGTGCTGTGTTTTCAGTGGAGTATCTGCTTTCAAATATACAAGTTGAAACAGTTGTCTGCTCATTAGAACAGCTGCTTAAACAAGTCTTGTTGATCTATTTATAAGAACGTGATAGCAAGCTCAAATTTCTTCTGTAAATACAGGTCCTGGAAGTCTCATTTCCTAACCATACTTCTGTGAAAGATTCTAGGGCCATCTCAATGTCAAGTTTTGTAAGATTGGCTGGACAACTAGCCTGAAAAGCCAGGGAGGGGGCAGAAACATAATGTATACAAGGAATGTTTTTAATACCAACAAGTTATTAAGACACAATTTTAACATACCTGTGGATCATCATCTTCTAGATCACTGAAGTCTGTCTGTGTCTTCAGTAATAGCTGCATAACATCTGATGCATCCTGCATAAACTAGATACAGGAAACAACTATGTTTTTAAAGGCAAATTAAGATGCTAGTTCTCAGAGACTTAAATGCTCACTTAAATTAAACTTTTTCAGGCATCCACAACAAAACTAAGTTCCCTTTGAACTGCATACATTTTGCCCCTGACACTGCCTAAATGTGATGCTGTGTCATTTTAATTAAGGTAAAAAAAAAATCTTGATTTTAACATTCTTCAGTGTGACAAGAATTACTTAAGCTACAATAAAATGTTATTGTAAATTTGTGAACCTAAGAAGCAACATAGTCACCTCAGAAATGGAAACAAAGATAAGCACAGAAATCAGCAATAATAGAGCTGTATGTTTAACAAGCGATTATATTAATTCAGTGCTAATAGAACAAAAAATAAAGGCATTAAAATGTATTCAGACCATTATATAAAATCTAAGCTTACCTTTTCTTTGCCAACAGCAAGACCAATTAGACTGATGCATTCAATAGTCTTTCCTCGTAGAAGTCTTAATTCCTTCTGAACAGCATTTTCAACAATGTGTTTTAAGGAGGGCATAAATAAATCATAGTAGGGAACAAACTTCTCCTCCACTGTATCTGCAACTGATGCAATTGAAGTCACAACTTGCTCCAAAACTAGCTTAGTGCCTTTCTGTATCAACTTGGAAAGAGGAAGAATAAAGTGTTATATTTTTAAAGCACACATTTTACTTAAAAGCATGCCAAATGTAAAAATCTGCTTTTGCACATGCTAATTCTCATCAGTTTAGACCAACATCAGCAGATATGTATACTGGCTCATTTCTGAGGTCTTAGTTCAGCTATACTTATTCTGCTTATGTGACAAGGTAACCCTTCATCAAACAATTTGTTCAGTGTATTATACCTCTTGCAATTTTATCACCATAATGGAATGAAGATGCTTCACTAGATTATCCAGATATGGAATAAGCAGTGACTTGGGACAATCTTCAGTGAAGTTTATGAGTGCTGCAGCTGCATGGGCTTGAACACGCTGGCTGCCTTGATCCTCCATGGTTTGTAGAAGAGCTCCTATCACCTGAAAAAGAAATACTCCTTTTTCAGCCAATAAGTTTCTGAAGGGGACATAATTTTACCACATTTTATCTGTACAACTCTACTACTTACCTTCTCATGAAATTTCTTTTGAAACCCAGGTGCAAAGTCAGTTGCCATTTGTCCAACAGCATTACAAGCAGCGTATCTTACTCGGGGATGCTGAAAAAGTATTTCCCTCGAACAGTTAACAAGCAGTTGTAAGAGCAGAAATGAAAACATTTTAAAAAAATTACTAGAACTATACTCACAGGATCTTGAAGGAATAGCAAAACAAAATTAACAATTTCATTTAAAATTCCCTCCATCTGTTGGTGGCAACCTTCTCCAATGGCAGAGAGTGCCATCAAACCAGCATGCCTGTACTTCCAGTCAGCTATAGAAGAGTGAAAATGAAGTGTTAGTCATTTTGGAAACTACCAAGCACCACAAAGATGAATCACCTTTTCTTTGCAGGGGCTGGGGGTCACAGGAGAAGGCAGAGTGAAGAACAGAAGATGGAAGGGAAGTTAATGCATCTACTTGATTTGTTAAATACTTTTCTGTTTTCCTCATACATACTTCCAGAGATGCACAAAAAATTGAATGTCTAATCCAGGCCAAATCCAGACCTAGAAAAAAGAATTCTTAACTGCTGATACAAGTACATACAAAGTACTAATAACTGGATACTGCATTTTAATTAAATGAGCCGACCAGGCAAATATCAGGACAGTATTTTTAGTATTTTTATTTCCCTCTCCCCCATCTTTTTTCTGTTTTACTATCATTGGAAGAGCCCATATGTTCCTCAAGAAAAAGGTCTAATGACTCAAACAGTATCTGAATCTAAAACAAATGATTGGTATTAAACTTTCCAGTAGTCTTCTCAAGGCTGTAGAAACAGTAACATTCCACTTACAAAGTAAACTTTCTCCACCTCCAAGTCGTATTACCTTATTCTCAGAGTAGTGGATATTGTTGAAATGAATCTTTCACGCCCCTCTTTCTTTTTTGAGCAACACGTGAGAAACTCCAATTTCTTTTATTTATTTTTAAAAAAATCTTTCTCTGTGCTAGAAATCATTGGGATTATTGAAGAGATAACCAAAGTAATAAACAGGTTTATCAAATGACCTGTGGGAAATGGCACATTACAGAACTTATCTCCCAAAATAACTCAATATTTCATTATTGCTACTAACATATTACATTCCTGGAATGAAGAACATCACAGTTCAAATCAGTAGAATCCTGACACTCAAGCTTCTGTCTGACCAGGATACAATGAACTATCATCTTGACAGAAGGTACAACATAAAAGCAGCAGTTTATTCCATGCTACTTCAGTTCATTAGATGTTCCTAGTTAGGCCTACGCCTTGTGACTCCCACAGCATTACTGTTAGCGTGTACTCCAAACTTGAAATGAATGAATCTACAAAATGAAACACAATCTTCTTTGGACTATGTGGCCACCCAATCAAAACTCCAAAGTCTTAGATTATTTCAATAAATATTTGTAAGAAAGAGGGGATAGGAGAAGGACAAGTTTTACTTCTGAAAGTACTGTTAATGTTTTAATCTAAATGTCTTCATCTTTCCTCCCAAATCCCTACCAGTGAGAGCTTTCAATCCAAACAATATCTTTTGTATTTGCATTAATGGTTTATGTTTTGTATTAATGGTTATGGACAGCTCTGACCCATAAGAAAACAAGCATCAGGCATGACCCCCCCTTCACAGGAGTCAGGTCTTTCAGTGATTACTAGACCACACTTCTCTGAATGTACTACAAAATCAGCTAGTTACTAGCCTAGAAGCTATCAACACTGAGTCAGGTTAGCTCCTTTAATAAAACTTTCTTTACAGAAAAAACTGACTTTTTAAGTGTTTTCACACACAGCAGTGCTACCTTGAGTAATCCTCTGTTCTGTACCCAAAATGCTAACAGCCTTTTCTGGACTGGATTTTAAACCATGAAGGCAGAAATAGTACTCAGAACTTCTGTGTCATCTTCTACTCCAAAGGCTTGAACCACAGGTGAGGTGAAAGCGGATGAAAGCAACACAGTATTTTTTGAATCAGTGGCTGAGCAGGCATTACAGGTATTTTAAGAGGAAAAGAAGCATACAAAACAATGTATAAGAATATATAGAAACACCTCATGAAACAAGTATTAAAATCAGCATCCAAACAGACAGACAGCCTACCAATGACCTCAGTCTATCAAATTCCAAGGGTAAAAAAACAAGTTTTCCTCTACAAACTGTAAACGTATTAAAATTTCACTTAAATGCAGCACTTCTGAAGAAGCAAAACCACTGAGCTACGGAAAAAAAGGTGGCACTTTAGACAAACTTAAGGTACTGTGAGGGGCTGTTTAGGGATTTAGAGAGAATATTTTGAAATAGAAAAAAACCCAAGTCTTCCCTTATTTTTATGTAATTCCCAGTGTTTAAAAAAAATTGTATTGTTTTTATGACATCTCTGCTCAGCTGTCCATGTACCAGAAAAAATGTTGTAATGCACTCTATGTAAGTTTAATACATCAATCTAAGAGAAAGTATAAACTTTGAAGTTCATAGCATTTACAGTTTTTGCTCATCAAAAGTGCAAATGTATAGTAACGTATCAAGTAGCCAAACAAAAAGACTTAAGAGGTATTAAAGTTCCTGGAAAGCACAGAATTATTAAAAAATAATAAAAGAAAACACAGTTACTTACGATTCTGAAGCATTTGCATAATATGTTCTTTAATCATAGGCAAAACAAGTTTCCCTCCAAGGCCACATGCCATCCTGTCCAGTGCACTCTCACCAGCCACTGCATTGCTACATATCGATTACACAAATATCAGTGGTTTGATATCTACAATAAAACAATCAGTCCAACAGAGAGCTCTTCCCTGCAGTTCTAGCCTTCAAACTATTGCCTTCTAAAAGCACAAGCCTCTTTAAGTAAATAACCCATACCCAAATCTGAAAACACATACACCATTCACTGAAACATTTGTTATCTGCAGGCCACTGATTAAGTCTACTACCAAAGAAACCTGAGTCTTACTAGCACTAGGTCCGAAGGTACATACACCCAGAAAGCTGTAACTAAATTTGCAATGAATGAAGCAATAATATTGGCTATTGCCTTTTTGTCATAAGAACATAAACCAGTTCAGACTTGCTATGATACAGGTGAACCAGCAGAATTCAAACTTTGGCACACAAGAGACCTTTCTTGTATGGACAAGAGACCAGTAGCATGGTCTCTTGTCAGTGAGTCAGGCAGAAAACATCCAGTCCAGGTGAGGAATTCGTGACTCTTGGTCAGTCACAGAAGTTAGAACAGCCCAACATTATCTATGCAAAGTGATTTGTTCCACCCAATGGAATTATTCCCTACAAGAAAGCAAGAAAGTTTCCAGGACACGGATAACTACTGTTACAGTCTGGGTATGGCTGGCAGTGTAGTAAGTAATTCAAGGTTATTACAGTCCATCCTAGACACCCATGATGATGAAAAAGTTGAGTAAAGATGCACAAAGGGATCAATCTCCCCCTTCTTTAAAGTTTCAGTCAGTTGGGTCAGAAACAGTCTTTTTATTACTATGCTTGAATCCCCAAGTCTCATTACAAACCATAAATAACCTAGAAACTCACAAGTTGTGAACAAAGTTGATTGTGAAAAGATATTGACAGCATTGTATTTGTTCCTCAGATCAGCCATGTTCAAATAAACAGACACATCACCAGCAGGATAATGAAGCATGGGCACACAGGGTTAAACTGGAGCAAACTCACTAAAGTTAACAGCAGCTTTCATCTGAAATTCCATTCCTTAAGCTTTCTTCTCACCATTAATTCACACATTCAGTTTCAAGAAATAAAGATGGTTTATCTCAGAAAAATGACTACACATCTCCCTCTAATGTTTGTATGGCTTTTGCCAAGAAAAGAGGAAGTTGGATTAATCTTTTCCTCCTTTAGAATTTCACTCCTTAATTAAGTTAGAGCAACAAAAAACTGGAAATGCTAAAGTATTCCCTGCTGCTTTTGTGTGGGCTGACTCATATCCCCATTCATCAGATCTGAACACACCCTAACTAGGGCACAGCCCAATGATCATTAGCCTGTTCCTGGGACTGCACAAAATTTTCAGTCTTCTTATGAAGCTACAAAAACCAGGAGATGTTAACATGCACATCAGCCACTGAGCTCTCCACAAGGGTGAGTTCAATGGTGGGAAGCACAAAGCAGCACCAGGAGTGACCCTGCTAAAAGAAAAGCTGCCCTCACACACATGATCACCAGAGACCAGCTCACAGTTTGTGTCTAAGCCTCTCCTATTAGTTTGAGGGCCAAAGGAGCTCCTTCAGGCTAAGGCTGTTGAGCATAACTTTTTTTTCTGATCTGTGTTCACTCTACTTGTGACTTCTAACAAAGGAAAGGAAAATTTTAATTACAAAACCATAGGCAGCTAAGCTGTATTTAGAAGACTAAAGTTACTCTGCTGACAACAAAGAGAAAATGGCATACGTCAAATGCATGATTCAGCATACTTACTAAGCTGCCTAAAGCAAGCCATCTGAATAAACTTCCACACCCTGAAAGGCTTGATAAGGATATGAACTTGAATATGCTATTCCCCCTTGAAATTTTATTGACTGAAAAGATTGAAATACTTAACAAACCTGAATGTAGTGGTGGTGTCTGACACCTGTATAGCAAAATTTCAGCACTCAGGAAACAGGTTAAAAGGGTATGGTCTACCATGTGAGGGAGAGAAGAAAGGACAGCTCACTTTCAATTTCATAATCAAAGAGAAGTAAAAAGTAAGGCAAAGATTAAATGGATTATTCCATAAATTCCTAGGCATCAGTTCTACAGGTGTCTTTACATGCCTGCTATCTATTAGAAGTTGCTTTACAGCTCAGGGTAAATGAACATCTCTTCTATTGTCTATTTTCCTGTGAAGATCTCTAAGTGTTCTGAGATCAACTATCTCAAAATACTAATTACATCTGAGTCTGGATGAGCCAGGTATGTCAAAGAAGTGTCTAGACTGGTAAATGAATATCCATGTCTTTAAAGAAATGTGGAGATAGCTACCTCCTGCACCTATTTCTGCTTTTTTCACTTCACTCTAATAGTAGCTGGACAAGAGGAAATGTAACAGGATGCTGTACGCAAACTACTGTTTCAATAAAAAGCTGGAGCAAGCTGCAAAGCATGTAGGGATAAGCAAATCCAAATGACTGAACATCTTTAGATCTTTTTTGCTAACATACAACAAGATAAGCTATTGTTAGCCACACCAAGGGATGTAAAATAATAACAAAATTGTAGTATTTTTGGACTAGGTGAAATCCAACAAGGAATTCTGCCATGCATGATGACATCCTTCCAAAATCATCTTTTTCCTAAAACAACACATTTTCAAGGGTTGAAAATACAGAAAAATACAAAGACATTGGTTGTGAATGATAAACAGGTCAATATGGCTTCAACATGGATTCCAGCTAACTTCAGAATTAGCTCTCAATTTAGTGGATTAGGAGGCACTGACTTCTGAACTGAGTAATATAAATGACAGAAAAAAACAAAAGCTAAAGGCTTTGAAAAGCTGTAACAGTACAAAATAGCAAACATGGGGACATGCAATTTGTCTAATTGCAGCAAATATGAAAATTTAAATAATTTACTTCCTTGCTGAACACTACCTAAGTAACCTACATATAAATTGCACATGACCAAAGGAACAAAATTACAAGTTATTTGAATAAAGAAAAAGTAATGCACTACAGGCATTTGCATTCTGCACTTTAAATGTGCCTTTAGCCACAGCCTTTATAACACATTGAAACAAGTGGTTTCATAATTACCTGTCAAAATCATCATCTGCAAGCTCATCTGCATTTGCCCAATCTTCATCTTCTTCCAAGTCAACCATCATTGCTAACATCTGAGGAACTGAAAAAAACAGTTTTAAACTGAGTCTGAGCTCTTAAAATACATTCTCAAATAACAAGTATGAATTTCAAGTTTTCTCTTTTCAAAAATTTTTGAAGAAAAGCAGGTTTTCTTCCAGTAGCAGATGGTCAGGTCTGTCAAACTGCACCAGCCAATAATCCAGAACTGATTGCCAGAGAAGTATTTCCAGAACACTCAAATTGAGATAAAAAAATCTTCACTGTAAAACTTACCAAGACTCAGTGGTCACCTAACACCTTTTCTCTTACAATGAGGTCATGGTTTAAAACTTGAGATTTCCTTTTTCCCACCTAATGCAAATTTTTCTTTTGCATAATGAACATATCTTGCACATTATAATCCACCAGTTTTCTTCTTCAACTTCTGTAGATTGACTTTCTACTTCTACCTCTGTAGATTGTCCTTTCTTCTCATTCTAAGTCTTTATAGAGAGTATTACACAATCCCTATCACAGCATTAAACTACTATGCAATAAGCATCACCTATTCTTCTAAGTTTGCACAGGAGGAAGGAGCACAGTGGTTTGTCTGCTCTAAGTCTACCAGGTACTGTGCCCTTCAGAAGCACAAGGGGTGAAAAGTCTACCTTGCATTTTCAGAGCAAAGTAAGGTTCTCTTAAGCACTTCTTTACTCTGTATCAACACCAATCACTCAGAGCAGTTGTTTGAATTTCGTATCATTTATGCAACAAAGTTTCACTTTGACCTGGAAACAAAAGGTTTCAAATACTCGACCTTTGACCTTAAAATTTTTAGCACAGCCGACCACACATCTTGAAGGCAGCCATCACAGGTAATTGCCCTTTACAGCAGCCTACCTGGAAAACTAATAGGCATCCTGTAACTGTTCATGCTGCTAATGAAATTTACTGGAACTGATCAAGTATACTGCAACTCCTGAATTTCATAATACTATTGTAATCTACCAGACAGACAACACCCTAAGCAAACTCACCACCACATATCTGGAGAGATGAGAAACTTCTAGTCAACTGATAGAAAAAAATATTGCTCACTGATAGCATTGTAGGGCAAGTATCAAAAAAAATCAAATTATGGATTTATTTACTTGATATGAGTATCTATTTTAAGACAGAAAACATTCTATGGTTGCAAAAAACTTCAGAGGCCTCTTATGTACTATCAAGATAACATATGGTCCCTCTAGCATGATGCCCACATGTCAGTTTTATATACGCTGACTAAACCTCCAAAACTGCCAAAGTATTACAGACCAGAATGATTTTCAGACACAGACACGCATAAGTATACACATGAGAATCCTGGATTGTCACAACAGCTATGGAGTAAAGACAAAACATCAGCTAACATAAATGATCTGTGGCTCCAAAAGTCGTGTCAGTTTGTTGCTACTAACAAACAAGGCTGAGAACACACTCATCCAATGCGCTCTAGCCATCATTGTATCTAGAACCTACAATTTCTTGTTTCTTCTTGATGCTTTGCATGAATTGAATGTGGTTGCCAGTAAGTGTAGTTTCACAAAGAGTTTAAAAAAAAAATGTAAAGCATGCAAAGAAATTTCACCATTGTCCCACCAAGCCTTCAAAATTTAATTACTGCCATTATATAGACTCTTACAAACAAGTTAAGCACAAGCCCACTAAGCCTGCTTCTAATCAGAGCAATAAAACTCTCTGCAATCCTGTGAGCTCAAGGGAAGTCTTAATCCAAGTGGACTCCTGAGCAGCTAACTGGCACAAAGGACACACACACTAAACCAGCACTGTGCTCAGTAAAACCAGCACAAGATGACAAGTTTGCCTCAGTCGCAGTTCTAAGTTGTGAGTATCAAATGATCTAGCAACTTCTCAGCTGAATGAAAACAGAAAGCCTTTTAAACTAAGATAGAAAGCCAAGACAAAAGCAATCCTTTTTTGCTACCTTTTTATCATTCCCTGAATACAACTGTTTTACCAGTTCTGCAAAATAGATGTCTTTCTCCTTAATGATATGTTAATAAGACTAATTTTATGACAAATTGAAAATTAAAGGCATTTCATTCCCATATGGTGATTTATCTTACATTCCTAAACGGCAATTAGCAACCCAAAATAATAGAAATACATTCTAAAGAGGTAAGAGGTACTTCTCTCCTGAACAAATAAGCTTGTAATGTGGGTCAGCAAGTGTCAAGCATTAATAATTCCAACAAGCTACAGGATGGAGTGAAAATAGTGTTCTGAAAATTTACAGATTTCAAAATATGTTCTGAAGAACTTCTTTTTACAAAAAACTATTTACTAGCAAACAAAACTTCTCATCAATATTTTAAATACTTAAGCCAAGCAGATCCAGTTCACCACATTTTTCAACAGAAGTTTTATAATTTTAGTGACATCTATACAACTTTCCTCATGCTGCGTACACAGCAAAATTGTAGTATTTTTGAGCAGAGCACACAGCAAAAGTTGCCTTTTATGCAAGTTTCAGAAAACAAGCAAGAATTTAGACAAACACAAGTGTGAGAGGGAAAATCAGGCTACATTGCTGTGCCAATGTCCCCATCTAGTCAAAGAAAAGGTTTAAAAGGCAAAGAAACTGCAAACAGCATTGATGCTGGGGCCACCCAGAAGACATTTATTTTTAACATTTCAAATAATAATGCTTGATTTTAAAAGTGCCTCTTCGAAGACTTTACCATCCGCATGTTAACTAGACTAATTAGATTATTTCTATGTATTTATACCAGCATCTGACTTTTTAATTCACAGCTTTAACTCACCACTGATGCTCAAAATGCATGCTGAATTCCTTCAGTCTTGACTTGCCAGCACCACAGAGTATCTGGCCTACATACCAAACTCCAAACATAGAACTTCAGAACTAAATGCCTTTTTTTTGTTACAGTAAAATTTTCCAAAGCCATCTGAAAAGCATGCAAGTAGAGTTTTCCTTGGAAACATCAAATAAGAGTCCACTGTATTTTTATTTAAATTCTTGGTCTTGCATAGGCATGGATTAATTTATGAAGAGTCATAATAGGAAGGGGGTTACTCCAATAGGTGACACCAAATTGGGTTTTCTTAAGTCATGAGCACCAGCAAACTCTCAGTTAGATGTGGTTTTGCCACTGACCAACAGCAAGTCAATTTAATACTGTAAAGGAAGACTGTTTCAACAAAGAAAATGAGGAAAGTACTTACTGGCTTGTGCAATAATATTTGTATGCCTCCTCAGCATAGCAGCAGCAGTTTCTGACAAGGCCACAATTACTTCAAGTGCCAACTGACGTTGCATGTTACTGAGACTGGCATCTGCACACAACTACAACCCAAAAGATTAGAGCAAATGGTTAGAACAGAAGTTTTGGGGTGGAAAAAGTGATTCTTAAAAAGCATTCCTAGCTTTACCTTCAGAGTTAGCTGCAAAGTAGCTTCTAAATGTGGTCGTAAATACTTAGGAACAGAATCTGCAATTTCTACAAGGGATTTCAGAACAGAATCATCATTTTGGTAGCAGGAATCATTTAGAGCCTATAAAAAGATAAGATGGAGATAAGATTTAATAAAAACAAACAACATTATGAATAGGACCAGTGGTATAGAAGGTATTTCATTAATTGTATTCTTGTTTCTCTGAACAGTCTCATTTAGTATTAGTAGCTAAGCGGCCAAAGCCTGAGGCCACAAGAACTAACCAAAGTAAACTTTTTGTTAAAACTAGTGCTTTGAACAATGAACTAGCTGATTCCAGCAGATACAAGATGAATGAACAAGATAAGAATCAAGCAGACAATTCCAAGAGAATGAAGTAACTTCATCAAAAGATCAGTCCTGCAACAGTGAAAACCAGTAAGAAATGAAGAGACCACCAACCAGAAGTAAGTGGCTGGGGACTGGGCTATCAGTGGCACAGGTACAATTGAGAGACATGAATTGGGGTAGGGGTCCCTCTCTGGAGGCACCAGCTCAAGCTGTAACTAAGAGAATACAATTAATTAGAAGCCTTCACTCCAACTTTCATCAGGATCCCAGAGTCAGACCCTGCTATGGCAACCTGTGTGCATAAATCCATAACAGGATACTATGCAGCATCCAAAAATACAAGTTTTCTACCACTAAGTTCTTGCTCACAATGTTCAAATCTAACACTGCAGACAATCAGAAAGAATTAAGGTCACACATCAGAGGCTCCAGCATGTAAAACCACTGGATTCTGACAACTTCAAAATCCATTTAAAAAGAAAGTAACTCTGCCTAAAAGAAGGAAAATGAGCCTAACTCCTCTTCTGTCTGTTATGAGAGAAAAGTTTTGAATAGCTTATGCTTATAAACACCAGGAACCACAAGATTAAAGAGGTTTTTTCCAGACATCTCTCCAGAGCCACCAAATTAAAGCAGACCTTTCAGCCTTCAGTCACAGACATGGAAAAGACAAAAAGAAACCAAGTTTTTTGCAACTATCTTTCCTAACTCCTATCCACATTCTGAAAAGTAATTTAAAACTTACTTATAACTGATGAGGGTGATATTTTAGTGCCAAAACAGAACACTGTTACTCAATGGTGTTAGAATCTAGAAGGAAACAAAGCTCCAAAGAAAAATGTCGTCATACTCGCTTCTGAGATTTTGAAAGGAATTTTCATTAGCAAAGTATTTTATGTCTCCTAAAGTTGAAACATTTTTTGAAGTAACTAAATAATTTTTAATATTTAAGTCTAGGATTCAACACTTTTGATAATAGCACTTATATAACCAACATTTTCAACACATAAGCAGCATATTCTAGTACCAGAAAACTGGAAAAAAAAAGTCTGTTATGGTTAAGGCCTTTTGGTCTAATAGCTACAACAGCCTCTGATTCTCTCAAAGGACAATGTCATATTTACTGGCATTTTCTGCAAAACTATGTTTTACATCACTTGCAACTCTTTTTTAAAGCAAGACTGGTTTTCTGAAGAAAGCAGCTCAAAGTGAAAAGTGAGCCCTAAAAGGCAGAAGCACTTTCCTGTAGTATCAAACAGTGTCCAAGGAAGTCAGTGAAATTCTATCTGCTTTTACCTCCCTTTGCAAGAGAAAGCTTTGGGTAAAAGTTTCAACTGTCAGTTTTGAAAGTTCAACTTCCAGCATAACCATTATAGAGCTTGTACTGAAAGAACTGATATGCCAAGTCAGAAATTTATTTTTAGCTTTTTTACTGTGTCAGTGTTTCAACAAAATTAATTTCAACAGCAACAAAAAAAGCATCCAACTGTCTCCAAAGGTCACTCACCACTATTCTAACACATTCCTATTTATAAACTTGGATCTTCATATCCATCTTGTGTTACCACAGCCAGAAAATCTAGTTCTTCTTGCAGTGAGTACTTTAAAGACAGATTTCATAGCACAGCTCTGTATTAGCAAAAGAAAGCTTGAAAATGCGAGCCAAGTGCATATGTTATTACAGTGTCTAAAGAGTAATAGCAACATTGCACAGTGGGCTGTCAGCCCAAAATCTAAAACCCACACACTATTTAAGTGCCACACATCAGGACAAATGTATGACCACCCCAAATTCTGCCTCGCCCCACTTACAATAATGTGTAGACAAGTTCCTCTCAGGCATTTACAACTTTTGAACAAGAAAATTTTTATTGACAAAGGCATGGACAGGGACTAACCACCAAATAGAGACCTCAATATCAAAAAAACTTATACACAATACAGCCCAGTTTCAAATTCAGATGATCTGAATAAATTCCTCTCAGTTCGCATTTATGATCAAGCAGAATTCCATTGGTTGCAGATATCAGTAGATTTGGCAAAATTTTTCTTCAGCTTGCCACAAAGCATATGCAGTTTACAGCTCACACTCTCAACAAGAACCTGCTGTTCTGACTGTAGTGAGAAGTCTGTCTTTAATGTAAATTTAGCCTAATTTAAAATCACCAGAAGTTCACTTCCTGTATTATCATAGGTACTTAGCTGCTTCCACTGCTTCTTGATATAGAAAGGGAAGTGTACTGTGAAATTGTCATCCTTCAGAGCTTAAACCATTTCTGTCTCTGGTTTGGTTTACAATAAGCTTCTCTCCAAAAGTAAACAATCTTACACTAGAATTTCAACTTTTGCTCAAATTCATCCATCCAAGAGATTTAATCCAGCCTCAGAAATTATAGGAAGCTTAAAATAGCATTAATGTGCAATTTCCTAATCTATCAAACAATAAAGATAATTTCTACAGACTTCTGTTCTCAGTCTGAGAATCTACATTCAGAATAATTTGATGCTTTCCTCTAAAGTGAAGAGATACAGGCTATCACAAGTCCATGAATTCCCCAATTACAGATTACTTCAAATCTCAGGGTAGCCCATATTTGTATTTCAATATCATGGTTAGTTTAAAAGCTGTATGATTTTGACCTATATACCTTACAAAGAATTTTAACTCATTTATCTCTGTAACACTGTGTAAGTTGATCAGCAGTGAGCTATTTTCCTTAAAACCCAATCAATTATCCTCTGTTTGCAAAATTCATTATTAGTCTCCATCTTGCTGGTGACTGCTGTCTGGCTAAAAGGCTCAGTTAATTCAGGTCTCAGCAAAAATTCACAAATTCGCAGACCATTAACTTACATTTGTATATAGTCAATACAGACAGTAATGGCATTAAGTGTAACTTGTTTGGTTTCTCACCTGCAAGATTCCAGGTAGCAAGTCTGCAAAATGTTTAAGAAGGGGAGCATTGAGCTCATTAGCAAGCACAAATGCAGCTGCAGCTCTAGCAGACAAAGTCTTGATCTAAAAGACATGATTGAAGAAATAAATGTGAGAAAGTAGTAATGAAACATGCCTCTGATAGTTTTTAACATGGGATTCAAAATTTTACTTCAAATTAAGGTAAAGTGATAATGAAGACCATCAGCATCTATGTTGTCTACAATACAAAAAGTTTATCATATGAGGTGGCAAGTAGTCCCTAGTTTTGCTTTTTGTTTTGGTGGGTTTCATTTAATGAAAGAGAATAAAACCCTATTGTTTTCAACTTCCACCAAAACTTCAAATGTGCATGCAAGTGTCAGTCTCATTTTTCAAGACGTGTGATCTAAGTGTTTAAGACATTCTTCTTTAAGGCATGACTTGTGGCACTTTAGAAAATGTTATTCAGTTGACTTTCAAAGGTCAGAAAAAGTAGTCCTTGGGGGAGCAGCAAACTGAACCCATATATCACAGCAGGGTTTCCTATCCTTGCCCAGCATTTTCCGTAACAAGAGAAACATTTTCAAAGTACAATTCTCTGCACAAATCCATTAATCTGAAGCCTTCCAGAAAAGCAAGGCTTGCTTACACACCCTTAGAGCAAAACATGCACAAACAGTTCAAGGAGCTGTTGTACATTCAGAATTGTGAGACATACCATGTACCATCTACACAGATACTGTATGTAGAGACATTACAGACTTACACTGTTAAACACAAAGGCCAGAAAGAGAATTTAACATGGAGTTTCTGACCCCTCAGTGCTGCTGGCTAAAACCCCATCTGCCTGGGGCCACTGCAACTGGGTTTCTCCAAGCATAACTAGGGAAGAATCTGGGCCTAAACAACATAGATATAAGCAGACAGTCAGCTTTAGGACCACAAAAGGGTCTGAGCCTTTGGTTTGCAGCAGGCACAGTCGAAACTCTGTATGTACATAATTTTCAGGTAATGCAATTCTCTGGTTGAAATCTATGGTTTAACCTTTATATTTGAGACTACTGCACTGAGTTGCTATGCTCAGAACATACTGAAATCCCAAAGGAACATAAAGGTCTTACTGAGGGATGCTCCTGATCTTGCATACACTGAACCAGCATTCTCTTAATGACCTCCAAATAGTGTTGCTGTTGATTCCCAAAAATCCCAGGAAAATTCCTAAGGATAAGACCAAAACATTAATAAAAATTCATACAAGTTAAGGTTAAGCTAGTATTTCAAACTTATCCATTGTTTAAGTTACAGACTGTAACTACACGCTTGAGTTAAGTAAGGCACAATACAAGAAAATAAATACGATTGCTAGTTAATTTTGTTGTGCCAGTTTTTCTTTCATTTTAAGACATGATTAGGCTATCCTACAAAAATGTAGCTTACCAGAAAATATGTAGAGCAGCCTCACGCAGTCCCACATTCTGAGAGCTGACAGAGTCAAATAAGAATTTCAGAACTTCTGGCCACTGGTTGTTGCCATCTTCATCTACATTTAACACAAGAGTTTTAGGATAAGCAAACTTCAGAATGGTGAGATATCAGTGGTGCAGAAAAACCAGTTATCACTGACTCCCTGATGTGAAGATGTGCCTAAGTCACAATATAAAATATTGTGAAATATTTGATCTACAAATACTCAATAATAGAATATGATCTCTGTTTACTGCTATATAGCAGCTCTCAAAAAAAGAAACTGAACCAATGTTCAGCATAATTCATGACAATTTACACAAAACTGGATTTATATACCTTAATACAATTGCACCTAAACTTGAGCAATTTAAAAAGCAGAGTTTTAGACTCTTACTTTTATTTGGTCAAGGATAGTGTGAAGAAATATTAGGTTCTACTATAAGCCATGAAATCAGTTAGCACATCATGTGCAAAGCCTAAGCAGGAGTAGAGAACAAGAGCTACAAATACAACTACTATCAATACATGAACATTTTACTACAGTATCAACTTATATAAATAAAGTACCTATTAAATTCCTGGCCAATTCAGCGACTATGTCACATATTTTCTTCCTCATAGTGGACTGCATTTCTAACTGGATAAAGAGCAGCAATTCACTCTTGACTGACGTCTGATCCTCAGGTGACAGAGCTGGATAAACTTCTTCAAATGCAGATGACAACAGGCGGCGCAGAAGGACAGCTGCCATCTGCCGAGCCTGTTGAAGGAGAAGTGTGTGTGTGTTAAAGTGTTTGACATGATAATCATGCTCCTACAAGGCAACATCCACATCATGCTTCCAAATGACACTTCCATTGTGTAGACTTCTTTGGTGAATGGAACACCTCTCAAGCAACAGATGACAATTACGATAGTAAAAAAAAAAAAAAACTATAGTAAAGAAACATCAGCTTGCAACTATGTTTCTGACAATTACAGCCCTTCAAGGAAACAAAGACAACACTGAGGTATTCAGTTTTTTTCTACAGCTGAACCTGAGACATATTTTGTGGCAAGTTAAGAATTTAGCTGTCCTATTGAAGGATCTTTAAAGCATGAATTCTTTCTATTTTAAATGGCCTAATGAGGTCATTATAATCCAGACAGGTTTTTCTGGATTAAAAAGTGACTTATTGGGACAACTTTGTCAGATAATTAACCTGTAAGCTCTCCTTCACATTCTCAACCAAACTTAAAGAGATTCAGGAATCTACAGTTAGAACTTGGCGAATAAAATTCTTCTCTGAACAATAAAAAAACCACATACGCAAAAAGAAAACCCAAATCCAATTCAAAACAAAGCTTTCAGTATTTTGCAGGACTATGATGAAACTTCTTTCTTTGAACTTGAACTTAAGCATAGGAACCTCAAAATCACATATTACAATCTTATATTCTGTATGTGTACACCTATTTTACAATAGTATCACATACATATCTATATTCATTTACAATTGTACAAGAACTAGAAGCAAAAAATATAGTAATCCAAAATAGAGCAACGCTTGCAGTAAAAGCAAAAAGACACATAAAGCTCTATGAATAACTTAATAGAATGTTCACCAACTGGTCTTTAAGGACACACAGTAATTAAAAAATCACCTCCCAAACTTCTAAAGTTTAACACATGTAATAAAACCTCATGTGTGCTACAATCTCACAAAAAATAATCCAAACTCATTTTTTCCTAAGATATTCTTATTTAATGTGCACATGAATGACAGTTTCATTTATAAACCTTTGAAATTCAAAACTGTCAATGAGCAGCAAAAGTAACCAAATCCAATTTCTCAATTGTGTTACTATGACATAACCTGTAGATGTGAAAACACAAATTGCTGCTGAGTGTCAACATACCCTGTAAATATCAGGTATTGGTAGAACATCACCCAAGAGACTATTCTTATCTTCTGCAGTCTCCAGACTCACTGTCTTTTTCTAAACTACTCGGCTCTCTTCTGTACAGCTAAAGAGTAGTGCACTCAAAGTGTCTCTGTACCAGCAGAAGGAGTAGAACTGGACCCAACTCTGTAATTCCTTATCTCCTCCTCACTATCTCCAGTGTGAACTAAGGCCACCATATATGTAGGATTAGCTCTTCCCTAGCAGATGTAAGGAAGGCAGCAGCTGAACAGTCACAGTGCCCACCTGTGCTGTAGATCCCATCAGAAGCCAGGATTCTTTAACAATAGGCTGTCATATGGGGAACATGAGCTCAGAAGGACATTATTCCCCCACTGCCTGTGGGAATCTTACTAACAGTGTGTCCAAAAACTTTCAGGGAACCAAAATATGATGATATCTTTCTCCCATCCCTTGGAGCACCAATACTGGGAAAGATTAAATTTTTCCTCATTGGTATGGTAAACTTACATAGAAACACCTTGAATAGGGAGCAAGTTCACTGGGACTAAACAGGGCACAAACTCTGGTGTTGTCTTCTCTTACTCAAGGCATCGTGTTTCAGTGCGAATTTCCTGACACCTGATAATCACTGAACTTGCATTATATTATATTCTTTCATGAAGTACTAACAGGTGGACAGATGAAATAAGAATTTCTAACTCTGAAGAATTTAAAATATTAGAAGACTGATAAACAGACTGATTGCTAAGTAAAAACACAAGCAGTAAGGCATACAGAAAGATGCAAGACCAACACTACATGAATTATCTCCTGGTTATAGTTACTAGCTTGGGAAAAAACCAATCCCAAAATCCCTAAAGCAAATTCAAGTGTTTGAAGGAGCGACAAATGAGCTACTGACTTCTAATAATAAAAACTGGCATATTTTCCTCAGCACATACTCACTTACATAGGAAAACTATCATTGTCAATTTAATTATGACAAACATGGCTGAATTAATGGCACCTCCAGGGCTGTTTCTTCTACTCTAAGAAAGAATATATGTATTTTTTACACACCCCTAAGGTTCTTTTATGTTTAAGTATTTAAAAATATGTACTTAAACACTGTAAAATTCTGCAATTTAGAAGCAATAGCTTTTAATGAGAGGACCAATATAAAGCATACATCCCCAAAGAAGGAATTCTTCCCAAAGAAGGAAGCTACCAATGAAGCATAAAGAGAGCACATTTTTTCCCAGCATTAGGTATTCTGCATATCTAAATTACTCAGATGCTCACATACAACTCAAGTGTCAGTTATTAATATAAAAAGTAGTCATAATACTCAAATTTAAATTTTAATACTGCTTCTGATTAGTAGAATTTATAGTGTGTTAAAACGTTTTAGTATTTTAGGGATGATGAAAATAAAACACAAGAAGAAAATCAATTTGCTGAGCAGGGCAGCAGCAGAATTATGAGCAGCAATCTGGGATGCTATGCTCTCCACTGATATTCAAAGCAACTATATAATCTTACACATTTTATAACAAAAAGTTTGACTGTCTTGTGTGTAGCACTGTCACACTGAATTTTACTGTTGTTTTATTGTTCAAGTCCTCAAGGAGGAAAATATGCAGGGATGGAAGTAATGAACATTTAGCACGTGGTTCAAAGATGTACTTGCACACTGTCATTCAGAGATCTAATCCCATGTGGGATTCAAAGCACAGAGTGCCCAAGGTCCACAGATAACTCAAAGGCAGAACTGTGGTGCATCCTTGGGCTGCCTTCCTTCCCAAAGGCTAAACAGGAAGCTGTCCACAACGGCAGTCTTCAAACTAAGAAACGCATCCCTTTGTGTGACAATATGGGCAGAGGTCTGGGAGAGGTCAGGGCCCTCCAAGAAGGCTGTGAGTACAGCAGAAACATTTTACAGAGCATTTGTTATTTTACCAGTCATCTGTAAATTAGGACACAATCAAAACCTGCCAAACCAGAGTTAACCAAGAATAAACCAAATGCAGGAGAAAATGTAGAACTTCTGCTCCTCTCAAAGATTTATGTGATAAATCAAAACTGCAAAGTAACAGCCTAAAATATTTAAGTCCTACAAATTAATCAAACAAATTGTGAATATATATCACCTTTCTGTACAGCCCTTTAAAACGCAGTTGCATAGAAAGCAGCCTTCATAACAGTGAGTCTACAAATGCAGAAAGCAAGGACACCTCCTCAGACTAAGGTGTACAAACTGCACACCACCTGGCACAGAAGTGTTCTAACTGCTAAGTCAGATCCTTCCCTCCACTTCTGTGAACAGTTTCCTAATAGCAAAGTATGAAATAAGAACAGAGGAAAGAGGTGAATATTTCCATACTTTAGGAACTAACCATCTCCATCTGGTTAGGAGAAAATCTGTTACATAGTCGGTTAAAAGAGTTATTCCAAATCTAGCTTAATGGTGTTTTCTATGTCAAATGCAAGGGGTACTGGAAGCACTATCTGCATCCCTGTTTCTCCATATAAATGCCCAAACTACTGGGTTGCATAGGCAGGACTTCCCCAGTTGCTGTCTGAGTAGTCCTACAAATCTTATACTCTCTACAACAAAGATACTCAACTCATGCAAACAGAAGGGGGTATTTTCTTCAGCCTAGTTTTCCTGCAAGGAGGTAAAGCAAAACAATGCCTTCAAGATGAAGAGGGATCTGAACCCAGCTTTCACATAGCCTGGACAAGGCACATTTAAAGTTCTGAAGCTCTTTCCAGCATCCTGGTACATTCAGTGTGCTCAGAGAACACATACCAGGCCCAAAGCTCTACCCACTGTTCAGTATTTGGATATCTACAAAACATACGCGAAATTACCTGCTGATATCAGCACCATATTAAACATGCACAGGATGTTTCCCAGCATGTTTATATGCAGTGTTTAGATTGAGCATGGGGATTACTTCACTTAGACTTATTAGGCTACTAAGTAGTTCGATTTACAGGGAAGAGGTTGTAGGTTTTGTTAATCAGGATTTTTTGAGTCCAGCACCTAATGCTTACTTATCGTAAGCGCTAACATTTAAACCCTTCTTTGATTAATCCATTGGTAAAGTTAAATGTCAAGATATTCTACAACTGTCAGCCTTTGATGTCTTTGGCAAGAGTAACTTCTATAGGTGAAAAGTTTTTTTTGTACTTTGCAAGTTGGAATCCAAGTCTTTGGCAAGATTCCCAAGTTTTACACCGGGCTATTTCCTTAGCTGATGTAAAGGGAATAAAATCAGCAAACACATGAAACAAGTATTTATACTTTGTAGTAACACTGCTCTACAATTTTCTATGATTTGAAACATCTCAAAGGGGCCAAAAGGAAAACTAGATACCTCATGCAACCAGCTGCTAGTATAATATTGAAGGAGTTTGTCAGAAGAACACAGCATTGTAGATAGGTAAGCATCAGTATGGGTAAACTGATACTTTCTTAGCATTAAAAAGCACAAATGGCGACTAACTCTAAACTGAATACAGTCTGCCAGAAGAGACTGTTATCCATAGAGAAACAGCACACTTATAACATTGTTCAGAAATTGTTTAAGTGACTCTAAAATTTGTAAAATCTTGAAAGTTTAGTAGTTCTTTGCTCTGCATATCCAAGTGAATAATAGTTTTACCAGTAAGTACTTCAACTGATTGCTAAAGTTGTGAGCCTTACAAAACTAAGGAGTAACTAAAAGGTACCCTTACTTTATGCCCAGATTAAAAAATATGTGTAATATTTAGACTACTCTCCACTCATTCCATAATACTGCCAGATGACTTAAGAAGCCCTTAAGTTTTAGACAACACATAAGTTTAATACTTTTAGGTATAGGACTCCCAAGTAGAAATCACTTCTCACTTGAAGAAACATGACAGTAAATCACATATTAGTTACATATTTAATGGAAAATAACACTAAGCAAACAATGGAGACTCAAGCAGTTGCTTAGGAAAAAACGATTCCTTAAACTAAATATCCTGCACCACAAAGTCTCAGCTAATGAATTCGGCATGCAACAATCAAGACAAGAAGATGAGTGATCCCTCTACAAATATGCCAAAAATGAAGATGCTTCAGTTAACACCAAACTTGCTCATTTATCCCAAAATTATCAGCACTGACTTCTTCCCCTCTTCTCCAAGTCCCCTTGAAAATCTGCACAAATCCAAGGTTATTGAGCCATACCTCCTCGGGAGTAGCATTGTTCCTGATTGCCTGCAGGAGGTAAGTGATCTTTGATGGGCCTGGAATAGTTTCATAGGTCTCCTGCATAAAAAGAGATGCAGCTTATTGTAAACATTTATTAGAAAGCATGTGTTAAGCATTACTATGAACTGACTTTCCTTTTAAAACAGTATCAGTTAATCCAATTTAAAAAAATAACATAGCAGAAAAAGAAATTAAACTTATCCAAATAATAATGTATTGCCTATTTAAAAATTATTAGTAAAATCTTAGTTATCTAGAAAGATCTGCCATATTGGAATGATCTACATATGCATGACTGGCCACTTAGGAGATTAGTTACAAAATATAAATAGAACATAAACTTGTAGAAATACAACACATAGCGAACATATCCTACTGGGAATCCTACCACAGCTTTTATCATATCAAAGAATTAAGAACTTTGGAAGCCTGAGACCGAGCTATGACCAACAGGTTAATAATCACAGGCAAATATAAAGACCAAAAATTGGATCAAAATTTCAAAACCAATTCTGGTTTTGAACCTTTTAAAAACTTTTACAATGTTCTGTGGCAGCCACATGTCTCAACCACACATTCTGAATAAGAACGTCGTATTTTTAAACTCCTGCCTGAATTTCAGAAAGAGAAGCTATTTAGTCTCCTCCTTAGGAAAACCCTCTTACCAAAATGAGATGTTTATTAAGTGCAGTTACATTGTCTTACACACTTCTGGCGTGCATTTTATACATGTCTCCTTTTTAAATTACATTGTTACTTAGAAGCTGGAGTGAAGAAACAGCAAAACAACTTTTAGTATCCAAAACATGGTATATGAGTGCATTTTGAAACAATTTTTAAAATAAATATATTAAACATATGTAGGTAGGAGCAGCAGAATCACAAGCTAAATAGCAACCCCTCATAATATCCAGAAATAGCTCTATACTTAGTAACTCCAAATTAGTTTTTGTCAACTTTTAGTTAACAATCTTGAAGATGAATTATTTCACTCTTTCCAAATATTCATTATCCCATCCTGAACTCAAGGAATGTGTCTATTCTGCAAAGCCCAGGTTCATTTCTATCAGTTCTCTGCCTGGCTACTTCCCATTTCCAACTCTGCAGTAGCTCCTTCCAATACTCTAATAAACTCTTACACATCTTGACAGGATATCTGCTATTTTCAACTAAGAAGTTTTGCATTTAATATTAGACATCATCTTCCTACCTTTCTGTACCTAGTTCCTAGTAGGCCTTCTTCACAAAGTGAATCCACATTTCGTATTCTCTCTAGTTGCCAACATACACTCACAGTCAATGAGACTCTGAATCCCCAATGAATCACTACATTTAATCTAATCATTTCATGGAGACTGCAAAATTAAATGAGGTTTAGGGTCAGAAATAGAAAGTCCGTCTCAGGTTAACCTCTTCCATGAATGTATATATTTATACTGCACTATTATCTACAAATCCAAAAACTAATACACGATGGTTCCCCAAACCCAGGCCCAGCACAAAGTTACACTTTCACAGAGAGCTGAAGCACAGTAAAGGCTGCTTCCCTCATGTCAATTCTGATAACCATAAAATTCTATTTTGAGTTGTTTGTTTAACTCACTAGAAATGGCAGCAACCTAAGCAGTTGTTCAATGGTATAACCCTGTCAATTCTGTAAACTGGATTCAGAGGATGCTAAATCAAAGGGGTACAAGGAATATATGGCCAAACACAGAATCTTCCCTCTGGGCTGGTAGGAGACTTTTTTGCTGGCCCCACCCATCTTACTACCAGTCTTGCCTACACTCTAACTATGTATCTGGATCCTGCTACATCTTAGCGTATTCTTTAAATTTACAGTTAGTTCCCCAGTTATCTTATACAGAAATGCAAATTTCTCACACACCATGACCAATCTGCATAACACCTGCAAGAAAGTATCTACTGTCTACACTTTATACTTACGCTCTCTCAAACCTGAAAAATGCATTTTAAAAAAAGAGTATAAAATCACCAAAACAAAGTAAATAAAAGTTTCTCTATTAGAAGACACACATACAAGTAACAAGAAGACAGGCTTTTACAGTCAATAGACAACATTTCAGGATGGATGGTAAAACAAACCAACCAGATTTCAGCCAAGTAGTCAAGTTAAATTATGAGCATGCTCCCTCATACACATAATCATAGAATGTTTTGGGCTGGAAGGGACATTAAAGACCATCTAGTTCCAAACCCTCTGCCATGGGCAGGGATACCTCCCACTAGACCGGGTTACTCAAAGCCCCAGCCAACCTAGACTTAAATACTTCGCAGAATGGGGCACTACAGCTTTTCTGAGCAGCCTCAACACCCTCACAGCAAAGAATTTATTCTGTATATCTAATCTAAACCTGCCCCCCTCAAGTTTAAAGCTGTTGCCCCTTGTCCTATTATTGTATGCCCTTGTAAAAGCCCCTCTCCACCTTTCTTGCAGGGCCTCTTTAGGTACTTGAAGGCTGCTCTAAGGTGCCTCCAGTCTTCTCTAGGCTGAATCCCTTCTGTCTCAGCCTGTCTTTCACAGGAGAGCTGTCCAGACCCTCTGACCATCTTTGTGAGCCTCCTCCAACACGTCCACATCCTTCATGTGTTAGGAGCCACAGAGGCAGAGTACTCCGGTGAGGTCTCACAACAGCAGACTATACACATATAAATCCATTCACATCAACTGAGTTTTGAGTCATCAGGCTTTATTCCTCATCCTTTTTTTTTAAACATCTTTTACTACAATCCTCCCAAACAGGATATGACTCTACATCTCTATCAAGTTCAGTCTTCAGATGAACACCCTACATTCTCATATCAATGACCAAACCTATCTGGAATAACCTGAGTCTGCTTAGTTTCCTGTCTATCCATTTCTCATTCTGACTGATTTTCACTGGATACAAATGAAAACCTGCAATTCAATTTACCCGCAGTTATTTGAATCCTTTATGTATTCAATATTACCTTCCAACAATAAGTACACTTTGAAAAACTGACTGGACTATGCCAATCTTTAAAATCAAATATGAGTCCTGTATGATTTTAAGAAGCAAATATTTTAAAGGCTATCCAACACTTTTATCCAAAAAAAGTTACTTAAGAAATATACAACTTAAGTTAGTCTAGCTGCACTGCAGAGAGACAGATTTGTGTTTAACCCACCACAAAGACTAAGTGGGTTTCTTCACAGCCATGCATGGTGGAAAATGGGAGACAACAGGTGTAAATTGAAAAAAGGAGGTTCAGACTCCGAGAGGTCCAGATCTCTCTGTCCTAATGAGGACAAGTCAAGCAGGAGTGAGTAACTCAAAGAGCTTTTGCAGTCTCCACTCTTAGAGGTTTTCAAGAGTCAGCAGGACAAAGCCCCGAGTGACCTGATCTGACCTGAGAGCTGACACTGCTTTGAGCACGGCAGACCTCCTGAGGACCCTTCCATTATGAATGATCCTAAACCATAAAATAATTCGCAGCACACCTTGGAAATATTCAGAAACCAATGACACATTCAGTGCCGATAAATAATCAAAAAGTCATACTATTCCTTGTGTTTTTATAGGAAACTGACAGACTTGAAAAGCTTGGTATCTATCATGCCAATTAGGGTTTCTTACTCTGACCATAGTGCACATGTATTTATGAAGATTAAAAAAAAACCCTACTCAGTTTCAAGCAAGTTTCTGACAAAATATAGCAGTTTTAAGAATCTAAGCTTTAGAGTTCTTACCTAATGTTTTATTTCATAGGCATTGTGACACAGGTGCACAATGAACTTACTTTGTTACAATTCCAATAAAGCTCAAAAATTTTTAGAAATGTTTTTAGGTTATATGTAGGCAGTTGAGAAGAGAAAGAAATTCAGCTTCCAGGGAATGGCTTCCATTGCAGCTCTGTGTTCAGGAATGTGGGGATAATTCTTGCTGACTCTCTAGAAAGTGCAGTTATCAATACCGAACTTCACTAGCTTTCTGAAAATGTATGTCTCCCCTCCTCCTCACTCTGGATTCATATTTGAGGCATTTTCACTGTAGCATCAGGAATAAGGCTTTTTATTCTTCACCAAACAATGCACTGAACTCTGCTGACCGCTGGAGTGATGAGAGTGATAAAAGACCCGATGCAGCCATGCAGCGGGAATTCATGCTAAACCTAGACGCTGGTATTTAATTCAACGGGAGATTCCCCACCAGGCTTGACAATGGAGCCTTAAGCATGACAGAGAGAAAGAATTAACGTGGCTTAGCCGCCACAAAGAATTTCAGCTGAAACAACACGTCTGAAAACTTTTTGCTGATAACAAGAGAAACTCAGCATATTAGAAACACTTCTTTTGGATGAAATACTTCTTAGCTGACGAAACACTTGAACACATACGGGGCCGTTCCGAAAAGTTAAAAAACCAAACTCCTATGTGGCAATAGAGAAAGACTCGGTGCGGCTCCCGCCGGCCAAGCTGGGGCGGGGGCACGGAGCCCTGCGAGGGCCGCTTCGGGAGCGCACGCAAGAGCGCCTGCATCGCGCCAGGCTCCCGCTCCGACCTCCTTCGGGAGACGCCTCCGCTGCCGAGCCCCGGCAGCCGGCCCCACACGCCGCTGCCGCCGCCGGCTCGGGGCCCCCCCTGCGCGCCGGGGCCGCGCTCCGTCACGCCGGGCGGCTCCGGCGGAGCCAGCCGTGGGCAACGGGGACAAGCCGCCCCTGGCGCCGGTCCCACACGGGCCACGGCGGTGTCGGGGCGGGCGAGGGGCGAGAGCCGCGTCGGACACGCCGGGGCGGGCGCCGAGGGGAGTAACGGGACCCTTGTCGCCCTCACGGGCCGAGGGCCGCCGCGGGCCCTTCGCCCGCCAGGTAAAACGGTCGCCACGTCCCGGTCCCGCCGCCCCGATCGGGGCCAGTCCCGGGCCGCCCCGGCGGCAGCTGGTGCCGCTGCTCACACGTGGGGCTCGGCCGGCCCCGCCGCCTCCCTGCCCCCCTCCCTTCCTCCCTCCCTCCCGCCCTCCAACGGGGCCCGGCGGGTCTGACAGGCCGTCTCGGCGGCCGCTGACGCGGCGGCCTCGTTACCTCGGCCTGCTTGCGGACCGCATTGTCCGGGCTGAGCAGGTTGCCGAGGAGGGCGTAGAACTGCTCCTGCTCCGTCGCCGCCATTGCTGCGAGAGGGAAGGAGAGGGAGGAAGGGGGAGCGCCGGCCGCGCCGCCGGCGGGGGAGCGAGGGGCAGGGCCCAACGCCAGCTGCGCTCTCATTGGCCGCGGCGGACGGAGCCTCGCCCCCGATTGGCCCTGCCTCCCTTTGACGTCCCGGCGGCTCGGGCGAGGCGGGCAGCGGGGAGCGGCGGCTCAACCGACCCCCAATGGGGGTTGTCTCCTCGCGTGTCATTGGTGCGCCGCCGCGCCGGGGGCGGGAGGCAGGGGCGGCGGAGCGCTCCGATTGGCGGGCGGCTCCGGCAGCCGCGGCGGGATTGGTCGGAGCCGCGGTCGGGCGGCGCGGGCTGGGAGGGGTCGCGCCGGGACGCGGAGCTGGGGCCGGGCCGGGCCGGGCCAGGGGGAGGGCAGGGAAGGGAGGGACGGAGAGCGCGGGAGAGCGCGGGGCGTCGCCTCCGGGCACTCGGTGACGTCGTGCTGCTGTCCCGCCACGGGGAATCAGTGAGTCACGGAACGAGTCAGGGTGGCAGGCACCACGGTGGTATCTGGTCCGAGCTCTCTATCAGACAGGGTCGTCCTAGAGCACACGGCACAAGATTGCATGGAGACAGGTCTTGAATATTTCCAGTGACGGATACTCCACAGCCTCTCTGGGCAGTCTGTTCTGGTCCCCAGTCACTCGCACAGTAAAGAAGTTCATCCTCATGTTCGGGTGGAACTTCCTGTGTGTCGGTCTCTGCCCGTCTCCTGTGCATTGCTCAGCACGACCGAGCTGAGCCAGGCACCAACATCGTGGCACCCTCCTTTCAGATACTGATAGACATTAATGGGGTTCCCTCTCAGCCACCTCTTCTCGAGACCAATCAGGCCCAGCTCCCTCAGCCTTTCCTTCTAAGAGAGTTGCTCCAGTGCTCTCACCTCCCTCTGCTGGACACAGTCCAGGAGCTCCGCATTCCTCTTGTGTTGAGGAGCCCAGCACTGGATGCAGCACTCCAGATACGGCCTCACCAGGGCGGAGCAGAGGGGCAGGACAACTTCTCCTGATTTGCTGGGATTGCTCTTCCCTAATGCGCCCTAGGATACCATCGGCCTTCCTGGCCACAAGGGCGCTGGTGGCTCACTGACAGCTCATTGTTCACCTGCATCGCCAGGTCCTTCTTTGTAGAGCTGTTTCCCAGCAGATCCGTTGTTTCCAGATCCCAACTGTTTCCCCCAGCCTGGGGGTTATTCTTCCCCAGCTACAGGACCTTGCAGCCCTTGTTGAATTTCAGAAGCTTCTTCTCTGACCATCTCTCCAACCCACTGAGGTTTTAATAGATTGAAAAAAAAACTTAATTAGTATTCCCTTTGATCACAGGGGATATCACAGGTTCATGACGTGCATGGTGAGAGACTTTGAGATCATTGGTGGAGGGCTCTGTCCATCCAGTGAGCTGGTGAAGGAAGGGAGGGAGGGGAGGGAGTAACCATTTTTACTGCATCATGAAAGAATTGCAGGCAGGGCTAGAGAATGATTTAAAGCTGACTGAAAACTCAGAAGGGCCATAAGTAAAGATGAAATATAAACACAAGCATGCTTTCTAGTGTGAAGTGCACTCCTGTAAACGTCCTCAGACCTCAGCTATGTGGATTAGTTGCGTACAGCTTGTTACATGTTCTGGGGGGACTTTTGGATGTCTTCTTGAAATAGGCATAGTGTTCCTGCCTTTTTATCACCTGTAAACGGGTTTGTATTAACTTAGTAACATTGCTGTCTGCTTTCTATGCATAAACAAATAAATGTGTTTGCATTAATCTTGACTTGTCTTAATGGTGATTTCACCACAAATCTGTAGTAGGATTGTTAGCTAAAGAATACAATATCTAATGGGGGCTGGGAAGAGAATGTAAGCCACAGGACATGGAAAATTGTTTTCTTCCTCCTGCTGGTTTTGCATCCGTAGATGCAGGGAGTGCATTGTTATATAAAAACTGCCTAGTTGTCTTTGAGAAAGAGCGAGTTGTATGAAATTTGCCTAAGACCTGAAAAACAGTTGTCAAATTATCTTTGGAGTACCAGTGATGAAAATCAGATTCCATTTGAGCTCCCTTGGAAGGGGAAGGCAGGGAAGGCAGGAACAACCTGATGCAGTTCATTAGAGCAAGCCAAGCGAGAGTGTCTCTCTACATATGTATGTGTGTGTTTCTGTTCCTGTGTGTGTAATGATCAATTAATTTAGTAGTGTAATGCTCTAGGAATACATTTGAATACATTTCACCCTGGTATTCAAAGCATAGAAGAGAGCATCTATACTGGGTTCAGAAGAACCTGCTGGTAAACTCAGCAGATTGATGATGTTCCACTTCAAATCCTGACACTTTGGGGAAAGCAGATTAAAAACTTCATCTAGGTAAAAAGCAGTTAAGATACTGGAGAGAGTCCCAATCAAACAAAGTTGTCACTAATGCAATGGGATTAGAGTCTGCCACATCAGGTGCTCACTCTCACTCAGGACAAGTTTGAACGGTGGGAAGCGGCCAGAAATTATGCCAAAGAAGTAGGTATCAGCACTAAAGAGGGTTTGAACAAGTAACGGAGGAGAGCTCAAATAGATACAGCCACAAAGCAGCCAGCAGCAATGTTGTTATTGCTGGATATTGCCCAATTCTTGCAGTCTGTTTAAAAAACAACAACAACAAAAGGAGAAAGTATGATAGCAGAAATCAGAAGAATTATCTTGATATCTTCTAAAGTTAAGGCCCAAGATGTGTGTTGAACAATATGTGTTGTTTTTCCAATGAAATTTTATTGAAGTTTTAAAACATGGACAGACCCTGAAATTGCAAATTCAAGTCTTCAAAAAGCAGAGGCTTTAGTTTAGTATTTATTAAACTTCACAACTCTGAATACAAATGGATTATAAAGAGAGGGAGAGCTAGAAAACTATTTATTATACCTGAAACATGTTATAGTATTTCTTACAGAGTGTTAGGAGATGTGAAATGACAAACAAAATAGGAAAGGCATCTCAGATTCTTGTAAAATGCTTTCTCATGCTGACTTACAGGTGAAGGGTTTGACATGTCTGTGTTTCAACATTCAGAAGCAAACAATGAGATAGTGATAAAGAAAGATACAGAAAAGATACAGCAAAATAAATTCAAATGTATTGCAAAGCACAATAACAGGTCAACTCTGTCATATGAGGAGATCTACCATAAGCTTAAAGTTTGATGTTGATGGTCTATATGGATTCCATATACTCTACATATCACAAAAAAGTGCAACCATGATAACCTCAGAGGTCAGAGAAGAGTTAGAAAGTGCATGAGGGCAGATTTCCAGCAAAAGTCAAGAAACAGAGTAAGGTGATGTCAGTGGGAAGCTATGCACTAGCGGGGGCTGTCTGAAGCAATCTTGGCAGAGCAATCTATCTGCAAAGAGCAGGCAGGCTCTGAAAACTGCTCTGGCCAACATGTGGGGTGAGGAAAAGAATTACAAAGTCAGTAATGACTATCAGTAGTGGACTATCGTTTTCACAAATTGGTCTGTGTGTTCATCCGTTTCGTGTGCTCAGAGCTCAGAAAGGGCAGAGTGGTCAGTTCCCATGCCTGAAGCATGGGGATGTGATGCCTGTAACTATAAAGGGTGCTGAGAGAGATGCTGCTCTTTCAATTCTAATCCAAGAAACCCTGGCCTGCCACTTCTTACTGGTTTTTCTGTGTTGGTAAGGCAGAGCTGAGAGATGATACAACAGTGTCTAGCCACAAGCTGAGGGGTCTGCTAGACTGGGGAGCATGCTGGGAGTCTGGAGAATAGCCATCAACCACTAATGAGATCCAGAATTCTTGGATGCGAGCTTTCTGAAGCCATTGAAACGGTTAATAAGCTTAATTACAAGGCAGGAAAGCTTCACATGCAGGTTATTCAGTAAATCCTACACACTGCAGGCTTGAAAAACTTTTGCTGTGAAGAAGCTTTGAACATCCTGTAGAGCTGTAAAGAGCCATCCCATACTTCCCTCCTCCCAGGTCTTCTCACTGAAGTCAGATATCCCTTGAAGGACATCAAACTGAGGAACTGACCTGAAATTTTGCTACACCCAGAAAGCAAAATGCAGAGAGGCTTGTATATTTGTCTAGGAGTATTTTCTGAACAAGTATACCTGTTAAAAAGCTCACTGCAACCTCACCAGAGACCACCAGACAGTGCAGAATAATGAAGTGTAAAGGGCTGGGATAACCTGTGGAGATAAGTGACTTCTTGAACAGGGTTCTGTCCCAGGTCATTTTACCAAAGAGTGATACAGTGGAAGAAGTAGGAGACAAGGCTTTTGTGTGGATTACAGATAATACTACACTGAGGCTGTGCCTGCTGTGTCAGAAGGCAAGGCAGATAATTTACTGAGCAGCCTGAGCAATGCTAAGTTCTACAACCTGCCAAACTTCACAAAGCTGCACATGCACTTAAAAAAATAGTTGTTTACAGCATTATGAATGTAGGCCTTTGAGTTCCAGACAATACTGTGATTTTGTTAATCTAGGAGGTAACTTTCTGAAACTTAAAAACCCAGTGTTTTTAGAACTGCATTATTTGATGTATTGATAACACAGAGGCTGAGAAGAGTGCAAACTCTGTGGGGTTTGTATTGAAAAAATGGATAAATTATGAAAAAATATTATTATTTAGTCAATAACAGCAAGAAGTGGTAGGGAGAGATGTTCCTGCTCTCTGAAAGACTAATATAAAGACACAGGAAATTAGCTGGTACAAAAAAAAACCAAACAAACAAACAAAAAAACCCCAAAACCAAAATTTGACCATTTTATAGAGTTTCTTTCTTAGAATAGAATTAAATGTTATAGAATTCAATTATAACTGAAGATTCGTAGATGGCTTCAGTGGTATTGTTGCTTTTATCAAAAGCAACAATATTCAGTTTGTCAAAAGCATGCATCTGACAAGGCAATCTGAACACAGGCTTTGAGCAGAGTAAAGAAGCTTTCTGATCCTCCCTGTGTTAGCCTGGAAAGGAACAGGAAAATACATGAATGATCCTGTCAATGCTTCAGATTCAGGTCTATGGAGAATGCTCTTCTTGAGATGGAAAGGGAATAATGCCTTTAAAAGCAAGATATGAACAGAATTACTCCAGAATGAGTCCATTGCCACTGTGTGGGCTATTAGGTGAAATACCATTTCCTCATTCACAAATTCAGTGTCTACATGGAATAAGTAGCAGTGACATTTTTGTCAATGTCTCATAATATTAATGGTAGATGTTCTTTACCCCTAAAGGGAGAAACTTGATAACATTAAAATGAATTCAGTATGAAAGAGTGTAGTTTTGAATGAGTGAACGTTGGCAGTTCTGGTAACATATTTGTTTCTTTGGCAAGTCCCTCTGCTCCAAGCATGTTGCCAAGCTGTGAGGAAATAGGCAGATTCTCAACCATTTTAAGAACTTTCTATTAGTTACTCAATAAAATTTTTTATTGTATAGCAGGTTTTATGAGCACACAAAATGATAGTAAAGTCATATTTTCTCTGAAGCAATGAACAAGGTGCTGTGGAATACCTACTGAGCTCCCACAAAAAATTTTGCTACTCCTACTGAAAAAATGGGAAGCTGTCTGCTGTATTAAGATGGTAAAAGCCTCTTTGCTCTCAAATGGTCTGACATTCCATCAGGTATTATTCAGAAATAATGTAAAATCATGGAAACCACTGTGAAAATGCCATCCTGCTATATCTAGGTCATCTTGTCAGAATTCAAGATTCCTGCTCCCTCTGGAGCTGATTCTGCCTTAATGCTGCATAACTTCCTTTCTCCTTCCAGCTTCCATATGTATGGGAGAAAAGAAATGGCCAAATAGTCACAATTCAACAACTCATTTTGCTATACTGGTAGCAAAATAGCCTTTTCAGCAGGAATCAAATTTTCCATTGTATGTGCATTAGACAGAGAGTCAATTGATTTAGCCTATTAGTTGGCAAATCCATTGGAAGGAAGCATAGTCTGGAAGCACATAATTATTATGAAGTGCGTTTCCAAATTACAAAGATTGATGTGCCCAAACATGAGTTGAATGTCAAATTTCATTTGTTCTATGGTTTAACTGAAAAATCACTTGCTAAAATTTTGCATATAATATCCTGCATTTGTTGCACCTTTATAAAAGCTTACCAGCTGTTAACCTCTTTCCACACACCTTCTGAAAGAAAACTTTCATATCTTTAGATTAAAGAAAAGGTCAGTTGAAAATTCAATAGGGGCAGTTTTAATAAGAGACTAAGAAAAACATGAAAATGTGACTCATTGTAAAGAAACTGTTAAATAATCCATATGGAAAAAAAGACATTTAATTCGGTCAAAATCTTTGGTAAGTAAAAGGAAGGACATATGGAGACAAGACAGGTAGATCAAATCAAATTAGGTTTGATCTGGTAAAAGAATAGTGTGGCAAAACCACCAATGTAGTTTCAACAGAAGCATGGCTCTCCAGCATGGGAAGATGCTCATTGCTATGCAAACATCACTTCTTGTGATCAGAGCAAAGTAGCAAGCACAAGTGCAGATTACAAGTTGTGCATGTGCCATTTCCATTCCCTTTGATGGAAACTGAATGTGCTTATCACAGGAAAGGCTCTAACCTAGAATTTGGAGTCTGGAAGGATGCATTTAAAAGGAAAAGCTAGAAGTGATAATCAGCAGTTACCATGATAGATTCTAAAAACACAAATTACACAGTTGAGAGTTATATGAAGTATTACATATCTTTACAAATGGGCTAAATTAAGGGGAAAAAATCCTTTGGCTATGTTTTTGGAAAATTTTCCTTGAACTTCCCTGATCATATGAGGTCACATGTAAGTAATTGGAGAAATGGAAGAAGATTTCCAAAATATGTCTTTGCACAGAAAACATAAGTATTTTCCAAATTCTAGGTGCTTAACTTTGTGAATTTAAATATTTTGCAACAGTATTATTAAAAAAAATTTAATAAAAAAATCTATCATATAGGATTAAGACAGAACATTGCAAATGTATGGTCCTCCCTCAGGCCTGGCTTTTCAGTGAGTGAGTATTTGAACCTGTCTTTCTGTACTTCTCAGGTACTTCAGATTGGTTCTAGCTGGGCAAAGCCTGCCCAGATGTGCTCCTGCAGAATAAAAATCCAGCTCAACAGTGGCCCACAGCATTCTCACTTTAATCAATGTTTTGCTGAAATGTTCTTGGAAAAGTTAATAACAATTCTCTATTCAGCATGTATAAACCGTGATTTTTTTCTTTGAAGGTTGAGCAATATTTTGAGAGTGTGCTAAGTTACTTTTTCCAGGGACATTTTATGTCATGAAAATATTCCTCAGTTCAAATTTCAAGGCTTTTCAACCAGGCATGTCTCAGAAGAGCTTGTAAAAATTTATTGATGTGAGAAAATGAAAATACTGTCCTTTAGTTCCATTCTTGGAAATGCCTAACGTCTCTGCTTGAAATCAAACTAAAAGTGTTTGATACAAACATGGCAATTTTTAGTCCAGGTTGTAGAGTTCAATAAATTTTAAACAGTAGTTGGGGTACCAGCTGAGTTTATCTCATGCTTTAATTACCTTCTTATTTATAAGTTATGTAGTTCTCTCTTCTCAAATAATTGTGACATCTTCCAGCTATTAAATTGAATTCTTGATTGTAGCTCCTGGGGTCTGTTAGACATAGAGTACAAAGTGGAATTGGTTCTGCTCACTTGTTTTTCATTATCCTGTAGAAACTGAAAGTTGTTCCCTAAGAAGAATGAAGGTCAAATTGTTTAATTAAAAGAAGATTTGAGTTTTTTAAATAGGGTTGGAGACTAAGAACAATCTGCAAGATATATTGAGCTCCAAAGAATTTCAGTTTAATCTAGTTTAATTTAGTTTTAATTGCCCTGAATACCAAACTTATCTTAGAAGTCTAGGAAGTCCTTTGTTTTTCTTTTTGTCTCTTCCAGCTTTCTAACATTAGATTTCTCTAGCTGTCTTTCATCAAATAAATCTTACATAAGCTATCTGTAATTCAGGTATCTCTGTTCTTTGTGCTCACTGAATTTATTTGTTTGGAGCTTGTGATTCTTTTCTATGCCAAAGATAAGGTGGAGAGGTGATTGAGAGCAGCCCTGCAGAGAAAGATTTGGGGTTGGTGGTTGATGAAAAACTCAGCATAAACCAGCAGTGTGAGCCCACAGCTCAGAAAGACAATTAAATCCTTAAATCCTGGGCTGCATCAAAACCTGTGTGGCCAGTGGGTCGAAGGAGGTGACTCTCCCCTCTGCTCTGCTCTTGTGAGACTCCCCCTGGAGCGCTGCATCCAGCTCCAGTACCACCAGCACAGGAAGGACATGGAACTGGTGGAGCAAGCCCAGAGAAGGGCCCCCAAGTGGGTAAGAGGACTGGAGCATGTCCCCTGCTGAAGACAGGCTGAGGAAGTCGGGGCTGTTCAGCCTGGAGAAGAGAAGGTTGTGAGGAGACCTCATAGCAGCCTTCCAGTATCTGAAGGGGTCTACAGGGAAGCCCAAGAGGGACCCTTTGTCAGGAACTGTAGTGATAGGAGAATGAGCAATGGCTGCAAATTGAAAGAGGGGAAATGTAGGCTAGATTTAGAAAGACTTTTTTTTACTGTTAGGATGGTGAGGTGCTGGAGCAGGCTGCCCAGGAAGGTTTTGAATGCCCCACCGCATGCAATATTCTAAGCCAGGCTGCTTTAGGCCTTGAGAAGGCTGGTCTAATGGGAGGTGTGCCTGCCCAAGGCAGGGGAGGCTGGGACTAGAGGATCTTTAAAGTCCATTTCAACCCCTTAACATTCTATGATTCTATATCAAAATTTGAATAATATATATTTTTAGGTCATGTATGGTATTGGGGAAGAAATGCATTCTAATTGGGCCAAGGTAAATCTCCATCCATTACTGGATGCTGAGTAGAACATTGTAACCAAGGCTGAGGAAAAGGCTGAGGTACTTAACACCTTCTCTACCTCAGTCTTTAACAAAAAGGCTGGTTTTCCTCAGGATAACCAGCCCTTGAGCTGGTAGTCAGGGACAGGGAGCAGAACAGAGCCCCTGCAATCCAGGAGGAAGCACTCTGTGACCTGCTGTGCCACTGAGACACTCACAGCTCCGTGGGGCTGGATCTGATGGGATCCATCCGAGGATACTGAGGGAGCTGCTGCAGGAGCTCACCAAGCCTCTCTCAACCATTTATCATCAGTCACGGTTAACTGAGGCTGTCCCAGGGGACTGGAGGTTGGTCAGTGTGATGCCTGGATAAAAACAAAAGAGGTCAGAAGGAAGATCTGGGGATCCTCCAGAAGGAGGATCTGGGGATCTTGGGGATAGGCCAATCAGCCTGCCTTCAGAGCCTGGGAAGGTTATGGAACAGATCATCTGGAGTGTGGTCACATGGCATGCACAGCACGACCAGTGCATCATGCCCAGCCAGCATGGGTTTAGCAAAGGCAGGTCCTGCTTGACCAACCTGGTCTCCTTTTATGACCAGGTGACCCACCTAGTGGATGAGGGAAAGGTTGTGCATATTGCCTACCTGAACTACAGTAAAGTCCAGACAGTTTGATACTATCTCCCGCAGCATTTTCCTGGAAAAGCTGGCAGCCCACAGCTTGGACAGGTGCATTTTTTGCTGGGTTAAGAACTGTCTGAATGGCCAGGCCCCAAGAGTGGTGTTGAATTGGAGTTAGATCCATCTGGCAGGTGGTCACCAGTGGAGCTCCCCAAGACTCAGTATTGTGCTGGTAAAGATACTTAGTATCTTTATTGATGAACTAGATGAGGGGATGGAGTGTATCTTCAGCGAGTTTGCAGATGGCACCAGGTCAGACAGGAATGCCTATATGTGGGAGGGTAGGAGGACTCTGTAGAGGGATCTGGACAGACTAAATTGATAGGCTGAAGTCAGAGGTATGAGGTTCAATAGGGTGAAGTGCTGGGTCCTGTACTTGTGTCACAACAACCACATACAGTGCTACAGGGTGGGACAGAGTGGCTGGAAAACTGCCAGGTGGAAAAGGACCTGGAGTGCTGATCAACAGCCATTGAACATAAGCCAGCGTGTGCTCAAGAAGGCAAATGTCATCCTGGCTTTTATCAAAACTGATGTGGCCAGCAGGACCAGGGCAGTGATTGTCCCCCTGTACTCAGCACTGGTGAGGCCACACCTTGAGCTCTGTGTCTGGTTCTTGGCCCCTCGCTACAGAAGGACATTGAGCTGCTGGAGCATGTCAAGAGAAAGGCAATAGAGCTGGGGAAGGGTCCTGAGAGGAAGTCTTATGAGGAGCTTCTGGGAGGGCTGGGGGTGTTTAGCCTGGAGAAAACGAGGCTCAGGGAAGACCTGATCCCTCTCTATAACTGCCTGAGTGTGTAGCCAGGTGGGGATCAGCCTCTTCTCCCAGGCAGCAAGTGACAGGACAAGAGGATATGGCCTCAGCCTGTGCCAGGGGAGGTTCAGATTGGACATCATTGAAAGGCATTGAAATGGTGAAGTTACCATCCCTGTAAGTGTTCAAGAAACAACTGGACATGGCACTTAGTGCTGTGGTTTAGTTGACAAGTTGGTATTCAGCTAAAAGTTGGTCTTGATGATGGTCTTGGTCTTGGAGGTCTTTTCAAACCTTTATTGATTCTGTAATTCTAATGGTTGTTTCTGTCCTTTATAACAGCTTCTCTCCCTCCAGCTCTACCTGAAAACACTTTCTAATGTTGTTTTTTTTTTTTTAACAAAAGTATTTCAAATATCTCTTTGTTGTGCCTTACACCTTAATTATCCTAAAATATTGAGTTGCAAGATGTTGATTTCCATTAAATTACTTCTCATTGGTGTAGCAGGAAAAAAAATCAAGCTCAGTTTCTACAGCAACAGGAGTATGCTTCTAGTACTATTCTCTAATTTTATGGTTCTAACATTTACATATTTTAATATAATATGTAAATAAGTGTAAATAGTAAAAGGATTTTACTTTTTTTAAATCAATGTGTTGAAAGGCTAGATGTCTGAAAATACATGCTGGACTGGGTTTTTTTTGTATGGTTCAGTAAAACATACTATCCTTTACTTGCCTTCTTTCTGGGGCGGAGATTAGAAAGTGTAATGCAAAGAAAAAAACCCAAAATATCATCATTGCAAGGGATGATGTGTCAATGGTAGCTTGCTATGGCAGTTTTTTTGTAAAAAGATGAAAGACAGATGTTTGATGAAACAGCTAATGAAAAAGAATGATACTTGAAGCAGTTGATAAAACAACAGCTGAAGGGGCATGTCCTATTGATGGATGGTTTATCTCTTTCAAGTGAGCTCTATTGCAGGTAATAAATACTGGAAAACAGTAACAGCTATCTAAACAGAAGGTTTAGAAATCACCACACCTCTGATTAGCCTTAACAGAGGAGTATTTGCTTGATATTGATAGAATTTCAGTATAGATAAATTAAGATCTTTCAGGGAAGATCATGTTTATCTAATGAAAGGTTTTTGTGGGACAGAGTATTTAAATTCTGATCGTTTTGGTAAATAAGGTCCAATTGATTTTTTGTTTCTTCACAGCATTCCTATTGTTCTAAAGTCCAGCCATGGCAATAGTCTAATAAAATGGTTGGGGAAAAAATTGATGAACATGTGTTGGGTTTTTTAAAGATTAATGTAAGATGTAAGAAAACTGAATTTAAAAAGATCTGCAGGAAAGCATGATAAATTTGTAAAAAAATCTCCTGCAGGGTTTTCCTTGTATTTTGTTTTCCTCAGATCACTTTTTTTTTTTTGTATTTTTAATTTGCTGATACAAATACTTCAAAAATACAGGGAAAGACACATTCTATTGTTCTTAAAATATCTCAAAGGAAATCAATGACACGCTGGACCAGCAAAAAACTCTGTCCCAGATTTTTCCTTTAGGCATTTAGTGCAATATGAAGAGAAAATCTATGGGAAAAGTGGATGTGTGATGTTTTATCTCTGTGTTTTATGTGCTTGTTATTTGGATGCTGGACATATTTCAGCCACTGTTTTTGTCTGCTGTGGCCCAAGTGCCAGGTCCTACATGTGTTATAATTGTAGAAGTCTTCCAAGGCAAGCCATGCCTAGCTTGGAAAGTAGGTTGTTTGGAAATAGGGACATGAAGAGAGCCATCTTCACGACTCTTGCTATATATGGCACCACAGTCATAAATAAATGTGTTTCCTTGGGAGGATATAATTCTGTTTTGGAAAATATGAGCAAAGATCCAGAATAAAAATATAGTAATTAAATACCCCTGGAAATATTCAGTGATGGAAGTGGCAGGTGAAAACTTGCATTAGGGTTCTGTCTGTGAATATGCAGGTCCTCACTTCTGCCTTCTTGCCTGCATGCTTTGCTCCTAATGCAGTAAGACACATGTCCTATCCCTGGGCACATCATCCTTTAATACTGAGCATCTGCCACATTCCCATCTGGAATATCTGTGAATAGAAGATGACAAAACATCTGAGATAATAAACTGTAGGCATTAGGACCACTAAAAATAGAAGATTGAGAGCTCCTTCCCTCTGATTTCCCATTAAATGTCTGGATGTGCTTTCAGTTCCAGAGAGGTTGCCAGGTTAAAAAGATTTTAAGCTGGACCTAATAGGCAAATTTTGACCTTAATGGGAAAACTGTTAACATGATGAGTTGGTTGTCTATCAATTAAAGAATATAGCAACCCAAAGTTCTTTCTCAGAAGGAAATACTCCTTCCCCGAAACAGATTATGAAGTGAAATGGATCTTGTCCTCCATGTTAGGGATGATAGCATGATGATGCAACAACATCTTACATAGTAGGTAATATTGTTCAGGCAACCAGCAGCTCTGCTTTAGTTATACTGAGTAGTGTTCCTGCATGTCCCAGAAGTGCCTTACCTGCTGCAGAGCAAGTGAGTTGTCTGATGAAAGCTTCTGCTTGTGAATTGTATGTTTCAAGATCTTTTTCAATGGTTAGTTCTAGGGAAGTGTGAGGGTGCAGTGAAGAGATACTTATTTTCCTGCTACATCAAGGACTAGAAGAATGCCATGGCAGGTAGTAATTCAATTTCTCAGGTAAAACACAGTCTAATTTGTGTGATAGCAGGAAGTACCTTTGCAGACATGACAGTCAAGGTGTGGTTGCTTTGACTAAGAACACATCTTGATGTTTTAGGCAAAGAAATGCTTGGCTGTGATTATCTTGAAGGTTAGCTAATTTTAAGAAATGAGCACAGCCTCTGGGACTACCAACCATCTGCATTCAAATAATCAGGCTCCAAGAGCTGTCAGCATTGCCTCTCTCACACATGCAGCATTTGCAACAGGAGCAGCTTCATGCTGTGGCTTGGTTCATCTCTGTTTTTAGAGATCTTATGCTGTGTAAGATTTATTTCCATGCCAAAGCCACTCAGAGTCCATACAGCTGGCTTGCTCGTCCCTCCAGCAACGTCACCAGTTTTCTCACATGCCTGTGATTGTCAGCAGTCTACTCACTTATTTGTAGTGCATGGCAGGTCTGATGACAGCTGGCGTCCTTCAGGCTTGGTAACTCACACGGAGAAATCCTGCATCATCCTGAAAGTGCCTTTGCCAACAGAGGGTCCACGTTCTGTTACCTGTGGGGAATGCTATAAATACATTGCATTGGTAGAGCTGCCAGCACAGGTCAGATTTACGGGGGGCTTTGTGATGGGAAGGAACAACTTTCCTGCTAAGAGGACAAAGATGCAACATCAAGACTGGGAAAAGGAGCCTTCAGTGAGGTAGCCTTGTACCAGACAAATGGAGCCACATCTGAATCCGACCACTGGCACATCATGGAAAGTGTCAGCCAGGCAGCACAGCAGAGACTCTGTTAATAGAGAAGAGAAAGGTTGCCCAGGAGTACTGGGCTGAGTGGATACTTGGGATGCTTAAGCAAGGTTCACTTCCTCACTTAACTGAGGCTCCCAGAACACAGAAACAGCACAAATAGGTTTGGGGATGAATCAATAAAAGTAAAAGGGTCTTTGAGAAGTGAGATAGATATGGGGTTGCTTAATTTGGCTTCTAAATTATGAACAAACATAGGTAAATAATTGCTCTGTTAATGATTTCCTGATGAAAAAGGTTCTTTACAGGAAAGACTGCTTTTGACAGATTTTTGAAAGGAAACCTCTCTCATATCAGAGGTTTATTTGGTTTTTTATGTTGTTTTTTGTTTTTTCTCCTCCTACAGAATAAACCACAAATAATGAATTCATACTAGTGGTAATCACTACAGTAAAACACTCTAGTCTGTGCAGATATCCATGCCACATGTACAAATGGCATTGAGCTATTACCATTGTACGTGCTACTTTGAGATTAAACAGCATGAAATGTTTGTGAGGATCTCTTGGGGGGTGGTGGTGGTGGGTAACTGATAATGTGGCAAGTGTTTAAATTTCCTGAGGTGAGGATATAAATGTCACCTGCCAGATTCACTTTATTTGCATTGTCTGATTGTTTATTTATTTGCCAAATGAAGAATCAATTTTATTTACCAAATATAATGTGTAAATCTCTCTATTCAGCAGCATTCCTTAATGGTGATAGTTGATGATTAGACTAGATGATCTTGAAGATCTCTTCCAAACTTGATATTGTGTGATTCTGTGATAGTTTTATTGGGCATGGTTTTACTGGCTTGTGTGGGTTGCTTGCTGTTTCATTATGCTGAAAAAACTTTAGACTATGACTACCACATCTTATTTCTTCCCAGTTGAGTGGACAACAAGCAGTGGTTAGAAAAACAGAATAATTAAACCCACACATTTACACTAATGCAAATTTAATATCAATGAACTGGAGATGGCCAATTCTTTACAAAAAGACAATTAGCTGTCTTAGCTATCAAAATGCTATATGAAAAATCAAAGTAAAGGCCAAGTCAGGCAGGTGTAGAAAAAGAATAGAATGGTTTTAGTTGGAAGGAACCCGTGTTGATCATCTGGTACAACTACCTGATGCTTTAGGGCTGACCAGAAATTAAAGCATGTTATTAAGGGTATGTCCAAATATTTCATATACCCTGCCAGGCTTGGGGCATCAACCATCCCTCTAGGAAGCGTCTTTCAGGGTTTGACCACTCTCTGTAGAGAAGTGCTTCCTAATATTTTGTTGACACAGTTTTGAACCATTCCCACAGATCCTATTGCTGGATCCCAGGGAAAAGAGATCAGCATCTCCCTCTCCACTTCCCTTCCAAAGGAAGTTGAAAAGAGTACTCCTCAGCCTCCTTTTCTTGGAACTAGACAAGCCCAAATTCCTTAGCTGCTCCTCACAGGACATGGCTTCCAACCCTTTCACCAACTTTGCTGCCCTATCCTGAATGTATTCAAGAACCCCCACATATCTGTGTTTTTCAGTGCCTGTGTTGTTTCCCTCCTTTTTTAATCCCTCTCTGTACTTACCATGGCAGATCTCCCTGTAAAGCATCTCTTTGGTATTTAGTTACTGCAGGCTTCCTATCTATTTAAAGAAGAGCAGTAGCTGCCACCCAAGAGCAATTAGGTTCACTTGGCTCTGGGATTATTCCAGGATGTTTCTCTCTTCTTTCTGTTGTCAAAATCTAGGATGATGGGATTTCCAGTGTAATTATGCCATTTAGGTAGGATGGGTCTAGATCCTCTGTCACATTGCATGAGAGCTGGGAGAAGGAGGACTGCTTTCCTCCCTGCTTGCTGTTTCTACCAATGGTCTTGAAAAGTTGGTGGACTGGAAAACTGAGTGTGAGGGATTTGGCAGAACCTTTGGCTGGGCACTTGGAGAAGTTGCTGACTTAAGGCACATAGTCTCTGTGCTAGCAATTTTAGAAATCTGTCAGAGGGATTGCAGGAATCAATGGATCTTGAAAGTGGACTACTGCAGGAATCAATGCATTGACTCCACGCAGAACACAGAGAGCCTATGTCTGGTGCTGGTCTCTGCATGAAATGCTGCAGAGAAGCCTATTTGGACATCAGTGGTCTGGTAAAGTTAACTCTGTTGGAATAACCAGATTAAATGCTAAAGAACTCTCCCTGCATGACAATAGTTTTTGATGTAACTTACTAGAAAGGAAGAAAGACATCTTGCTAACCAGGCTTTTCTGTATTGTCAGTGGACTAAGATGCAGTAGTTGTGGTTGCATGCTAAGACCATTTTGCAAGTCTCCTCCCCCTTCTTCCCATGAAGTCAGTCTCCTGGAAGAAGCATGTCATGGAAGCAAATTAATTTGGTGCCTACTGCCTATCTGGGCAAAGGACAAGAGAATGAGAGACCATTAATAAATCAGATCTGTCCTTACCCTTTCCATATATTTGCATGAAATTATAGGCTTTCAGTCACAAAGATATTTTCCTTCATCTAAGCAATGAAAAGGGGGAAAAGATGCATTTTTGTCTAGTGGAAAAAACCACTCCTATCTCCAGCGGCACTTAATTCTGTGAGAAAGAAGAAGCAACTGAGAGGATGTTTCATGGGGTACCAACCTGCTCCTTGTATCAACAACAGCTCACCAAAATAAAGATCTCTCTGACAGCAGGTAAGGCTTATTCATAGGCAGTTGTCTTTACCTTTGCAATTTATTCTGTGCAGGCAGATCCCACAGGAGAGTGAATAGGGCCAGGAGGTGCTCCAGGCAGTAGAGCAGAGATTCCCCTGCAGCTTTTTGTGTAGACCATGGTGAGGCAGCTGTGCTCCTGCAGCCAAGGAGGTCCACAGTGGAACAGACATCCACTTACAGCTTGTGGAAGATCCCATGCTGGAGCAGGTGTGTGCCCAAAGGAGGAAATGACCACTGCATGGGAAGTGTGGAATGACCACTGTGTGGGAAGCTCACACTGGAGCAGGCTCCTGGCAGGACCTATGGCCCTATGGAAAGATGACCCCACTCTGAAGCAGGTTTGCTGCCAGGACTTGTGACCATGTGGGACACCCAGGCTGGAGCAGCGTGTTCCTGAAGGACTGCACCCCTTGGAAGGGACCCATGCTGGAGCAATTAGTGCAGAACTGCAGCCCATGGGAAGGACTCAGTTGGAGAAGTCCATGAAGGACCATCTCCCATAAGAGGGACCCCATACTGGAACAGGGGAGAAGTGTAAGGAACAGCAGACACAACATGGGATGAACTAAGCACAGTCCCCATTCCCTCTGAGCTCCTATATGGAGAAGGTAAAAGAACTTTGGAGTGAAGTTCAGCCCATAAAAAAGGGAGGGATGGGGCAAAGAGCCTTTGAGATTTGGTTTTATTTTTCATCACCCCACTCTGATTTGACTGGTAATAAATGAAAAAATTTTCCCAAATCTGTTTTGCCCAAAACAGTAATTGGTGAGTGATCTCTCCCTCTCCTTGTGTTGACCCATGAGCCTTTTTTTATATTCTCTCTCCTCTGTCCAGGTGATGAAGAGAGTGATGGAGTAGTGCATGGGCACCTGGTATCCAGACAAGGTCAACTAACCACAGCATTTAGTGTTTTTTCTGAAGTTAAACTGATACTCAGTTAATGTGTGCTGCTCCTTACTGTTTTTAAACCTGTAGGCCAGGAGTCCCACTGAATTCACAGGAGAGGTGAATTTGTTGCAGGATTAATTGCACTTTTTTTTTTTACTCTGAAATTGAATGCTGTTGGATTGCCCTCATCAGTGCTTAAAAGGTAATATGAACTTGTGTTGAAATTAACAGGTCCTTCTAAGAGCCTTCAATAACAACTATTTCCCCTCAGTTTTGCATTATTCTACTTCATAGCGATAAATGTTTCCTTTTGCTGTGTTGTAAAATCCTCTTCAATAAGATAAAAATTAAATGTACATGTCCACAGAATACATGTGAATGTGTTTGCACTGCTTATTCTAACTTAGTTCTTGTGTACACTTATTTCATGGGTAAAATTATAACTTAAGGTGCTCCTTATACTGTACCTCTCCTTAATGTCATAACAGAGATTCTCAAAGCAGCTAATCACCAGGAGGGCCTCTGGTCTGAATGCTTTTTAAATAAAGCTCTGAAGAGCTATTTAAATAGCTCTGCAGAGCTATTTAAAAATGTGAAAAATTATTCTGTCACTCTAGCTGTAGCAGTCTCTATCTCAGGTAAATTATATGATTCTGTTTCCCTGTCATTTGCATAATTTGATTGGATGTATTTTGCAATTTTACTTTTAATTGGAATTCCTGCTTATTCTTCATGAGAATTATTGTGCACTTCACCCCATAATTTCCAAACAAATGTGTATCAGTGTTTTGTTGGCTGGCATTAGGATATTGAAAATACTTTGCAATCTTCCTTTAAGAGTAGTTGAATCACCAGAGGCACTTCCTCTGAGTGTAAAAATAGAATTACTGACCAGACTGAGTAAATTTCAAAAATTGTAAATAGTATTACAAGTTAATTATGTCTCACTGCATAAAAATCATCCTGGTAAATATAGTGTTATAGCTGTTTTGTAAGATTCTTTTCTTCTTTGCTTGCTGTTCGTTTGAAGCAGCTATGAGAAAGTATCTGAGCTGAAATGTAGTTCAGGTTACTCTCAGCTGTTATAAAAGGAAGATAGGTCAAACAAGAGGCAGCCATTATCCCTTTGGAGATGACAGCCCCTGAGCCTGCCCTTTGCCCCTATTAGACAGACCCAGCCGGGATAACTGCTAGGGAGTGATCTGAGCTGTCAAAGCCCTTGGTGAAACACCTGAAGCATGCTTTCTGACTGTTTGGCATTACATTTGTCATTTGTATGGAGGCACTGCGAGAGAAAAACGAGCGTTAAAAGCCAACTGGTTTGCTACAATAGTGCTTTCTAGCTATTTAAATTATCAAATCACAAAATAATTTCAGCTGGAAAAGAGTCTCTGAACGACCATCTAGTCCAACAGCATGCTCAAACCAAGACCGATTTCCAAGTTAGACCAGGATATATAGATGAAGGTGTATATATATATATATATGTGTCAAGGGAGAATTAGCCTTATCTGCATTGAAACAGGTCTGGACTAGGAAAAAAATAATAAACTAGGATGAGCATTTAATGCTTTTCTGGAAAAAAAAGTGTGTGTATTCCTGTTCCATGCTGACAGGCCCTACCTTGTTGATATCACCCTAATGAAACACATCCTTGGTAAAGAAGCTTCCTCTGGGATGGTGCCAGCATACGCTGCATTCTTTGTCCTACTAACTGTCCTCCTCTGTCCCCAAGCGCTCCGTGTCTCTGTCAGTCACCCTGATTATAATTTTGAACTCTGCTGCACAGAAGTCACAATGTCCCAGGAGCATCTACTCCCACTCTTAAAAATTGCTAATTATGGAAGTGTCCCTTTCCCATTAGCTCACTGCGGAAAGTACAAAAATTAGGCTAAAATGTCAAGCAGGGGAGGGGATGCTGGATCCTTCCTTGGAAAAAGAATGTGAGGGGAGAGGGGAAGAAAAGAGAGCAGAGAATCCAGCATCACTTGAGAAGATGGGGAGAAATGGTGTGGCAAGTGCCAGGTCCCAGTGTGCCTGTGGGTCCAGGGTCCAAGGTCAGGCTGACTGACTGCTGAGGCACAGGCTCTCAAGTGTACCCAATGTGTGTCTTGAGGGCATGCTTTGAAACCTTTCTTCTGATTTCATTAAAATTAGATGCATTTTTTTCCCCAAATTATTAATAGTCAGGACATAATATAGAGAACTGGATGTCCTCAGAGCTCTGAGAAGGTATTTTAGCAGCTTCACTCTATCCTGGACTCAGTGTAAACAATTTTCTAATATGAATAAAGTTTTCATTTTAAGAGCTCAAGCTGTTTCCATGACATCCTGCTAGAGACTCCTGGTCACAAAAGACCCTGCTTTGTGCTGCAGGCAATTCTGTGGTACCAAATTTTGTGCAACTGTACAGCCACACGGTAGCAAAAACATGAGGAAAAGGTCACAGAAGAATTTTCTTCTCATAAAGAGAAGTTCCTCTTATCACAAACAAAAATTTTTGTTTAATGGAGAGACTCTGCTTTTTACTTGGAGCTGGCAGAACAGCTTTATATCCCCTTGTCACAGGCTGGCTGTCATGGGTGTGCAGTTGGGGAGGGGATGAGCAGCAGGGTGTGTGTCATCCCTACTATTTTTGACCACAGAAGAACCCAGTAGTGTCCCAGGGAGGCTAAATTTATGTTAGAACTGGCTGGTGATGGCACGTGCTGTAACCACTGCATTGTTTTTTACCTTGTGCTGATCCCCTTCCCAAAGGACCTCAATGCCCAGAATCCAGCTTGGCTTTGTCCCAGCTGTGCAGCCCTGGCTCGGGCATCCACTGGTATGGCCAAGCCAAGAGTGAAATCATGGAACATAAGGAAGGCACAATTGCAGGCCAAGGTAGGGCTGGTGAGAGTAATTTAGGAGGCAAAACCGAGCAACCTGGAAAGGTAAAATCCTAAAGGAGAACTGTAGTGAGGAGGTGGTAGGTCACAGCATGGAGCAGCAGGACTGACCCTGCCCACCTCCCTGATGCCTGCTGGGCTGGCAAAGGCTCCCTTAGGGGTCTTATCAGCATGGGGAGCAGACTAATGCCTGGTAACTCCTTAAACCCCAGCTGTCTCTTGTGCATATTCACCAAGAAAAGCTGCCTGGTGGAAACCCAGCTGAGCTGTGTGTACCTTTCTGGCAGAGTTTCTGGACACATGGCAGGAGCTGGCTGCGGTGACCCAGAGAGAGCCAGCTGTACCCTGAAGAATGGCAGAGGGAATCCACAAATACATGTGACACCAGGTATGCTTTTGCCTTCCTGCAGCTGTCCCTAAAGGCTGAAGTATAGTGAGGTCCCAGCCTTTCCTGCCCAGCAGCTATCAGCCTTGCTCAGTGTGGAAGGGAAGCACGGATGACATTTCCTGTAGTGGCACCATGCCTCCTTCATGCTGCTACAAAGCTGTTCCCAAAGCAGGGCTGGACTTTCAAGGCTCAAGCAAGAACTGAAATGCTCTTAAAGCCAAGGGGAAAATACACTCCTTAATGTTGTACTAGTACCATATATAGATGCCACCGGGTTTTTTTCCATCTTAGACATAGTTTTTAATACTGATAAACATAAAAAACCAGCAAAAATTCAAAAACATGTCTGATTTATCCTTACATAATTTATTATTTATCAATCAATTAATTAACTAATTTTATTTTTACTTCATTGCAATCATTAATACAGTGTTCTATGGTTTCCCTGTGTGTTGTATGAAAAGTTGCTTTCTCTTGATTGTTCAAATCAGCTCCTTACTAATTTCACAGAAAACACTTGCACCAACAGGGGTGACGCAAAATCTTTACATCTTCACCACCATGATGTTAGAAACCTCTAATGTATTCCTCCTAACATATACTTTAACTTTGTGCTTTTCCAAGAAATAGTAAAAATATCTTTAAATTTATTATTTTTTTAGTGTTAAGCTTTCTAAAGAAGTAAGAAAAGACTGTAAACTATGATTGTGGGTCATTCTTTCTTTGATGATCCAGTTGTAGTTTAATAATGTAATTGCTGATTACTAATAAGAGACTAAGATATTGTGCTTCAAGAAAAGGGTACCTGTTTCTAGTCAGGTACAGACACATGCCGAAGAATTATTGGACAGGATATTTTATTGTAAGGAACACCCTTTTTGTTTAAAACACAAATGCTTTAAAAAATAATTTCAAATAAATGTCATGAAGAAAACCATAAGTGGGCCTTATGTGATAAAAAAGAGCATTATTTCTAGGTGTATACAAATTGTGCAATGTATATGAAGACTACTTATATAGATGTGCAGTGTTCTCAATCCTAACAAGAGATGCAGCAGTAGCAGTAGGTGACAGGGATGAACAATAATATATTATTCAAGGCACTTCCTTGGAAATGCATTAGACAGGTGTGTAAGTTTCAGAAAAAGATGTAAATCTAGTTCTTAATGCTGACTGAAAAAAAATTTAAAATTTGCATTCTGAGTAGGAGTCAAAATGTTTTCTTATGAATTATCAGTACTTTACTGAAGTTTTAAATAAAAATTAAATGTTCCCATGGCTTGTAGATGTAGACACCTGTGAATCACTGAAGTAATTCTCCATCAACAGAATGATCTTTCTTTAGTGACCAGCCAAGAAAATATGCTTTGTCTTTCACTTTCTCCATTGATACTGCTTAAAGATTAACTAGAAGATTATGTTCCACTCCCACCTAGTGGCAAATAAAACATGCACAGTATAATTATCTTTGTTTTAAGGCGAAGGTAATTTGTGTTGCCCTTTCCAGGAATCAGCTCTGATTTGCTTAGAAATTACATGCAAACAGCTTCTAAATTAAAGCACACCTATTGGAGTCAGTAAAAATAAAAAAAAAAAAACACATGCTTCTGTACCTGTAACTTGGCAGGTTTTGTATAAAAGAAAACTAACATGTATTTAGGCCATGGTTTTATGATTTAGCTTTGTTTTTCATTTTTAATGTGTGCAGTCAATAACGGGATGAGGCATAAATTGCAAGGTAATGGACATTAGGGAAAAAAAAAAAGAGTAGAAGTTTGTTTGGCTTTAAAGTATCCCAGATAGAGAGTGTCCCCAGGTGGAACCCCAGGCTGCTGGAGCAGCCAGTAGCTGCCTGGGTCCTTACTGAGCAGTCAAGTGCAGCTCAGAGAGCAGGTCTGGAGGCCAAATCCCATGGGACCAAAGTCAGCCATGGGGACTTGCACAGCCCTGAAGATGGGATGGGATTTAGCTCCAGGTTGCTGCTTCAACAGAGGAGTCCATAATCTTGCCATTTGCCTATAGAGCTGACATGGACTAGTTCTGAAGTGTCAGTTTTCATTAAAGATCATTCCTAAGACTGTGGCTGCAAAGTAAATCTACTGGAGCTGTTTTTCTAGATAGGCTGATGCAATGCTGACACTAGAACAGAGATGTGTAAAGACATGTTAATTAGCTTGTTTGATTAGCTTCATCATCATGGAAACAGAGAATCATAAAATTATATGGTTGGGAGAGGCCCCAAGAAGTCATATAGTCTATTCCCATGCCAAAAGCAGAAACTGCTCTATCAACATTGTTCCTTGACAAGCAGTAATCCCTAGTCTTTAATATTTCATAAACTGGATTTTTCACATTCCTGCTACAGCTTCTTCCATCCTTCTGTATCCTCAGTGATAGGTTTTTTCTAATATCTAATCTTTGTCTTCTTTGTTACAGATGCAGTCCATTCATTCTTGTATTCCCTTTTGGCAGCCCTGTCTCCAGTTTGGGATTTTCCTGAGTTGAGGTTATCTTCTTTCCAGACGGACCAACCTCTTACCTTGTAGGTGCTGTTTTCTAGATCTCTGGTCATTCTGAGTGCTGCCCTCTGTACTTTCTCAGAACTAGCCAGTGTAGGTAGGCCAGATGAAGAATTGATTACTTTTTTATGGGTTATACTCCTCATGTTATGACCCAGTAGAATGTATAAGTTTTGTCAACAGCATAATATCATTGACTTCTGTTCTGCTTATGATCCATTGAAATACCAGATGTGAGCAGGCCTGCTGTCTGGTCCAGTCTTGTGACTCATTATTCCTGCTTAAGTGTAAACTTCTGTACTTTTCTTTGCTGAATCATAGGCTATTTTAGAAAAAGTTTCTTCAGTTTAGCAATTAGTTTTAATTCTAACCCTGTTCAAAAGCTTATTTTCTTATTTTATTTATTTATTTTTCAATTTCCAGATTTGATAGAATTCTGCTTTTTTTTTTTTTATCAGTTGGTAATAGATTATTCTATTTCTAAGATAACCCTGCAGAAGCATTACTTTTGCTCTTCTGCTGCAGTAATTTAATCTGTAGTTCATTTATGAGAATTCTGTTTTCCAAGTTCAGCTATGTGATATCTGCTATTTCTCCTCTACCCACAAAAGGAAACTATTTTAGTCTAATGTTTGTCCTTGACAAATTCACATTGGCTGTTATTTGTTTCCTTTTTTTATGGATGCTTAAAGATAATGGGTTGTTTCTTTCAGTGGCTTGGGGGAACTGAAGACAACTAGCAATTCTTTTCTGTTTACTCTTGTTTTTCTCTTCTTTTAAATCTGAGTCTCCCTTTCAGGGTTTACAGCAACTTGTCTGTTCTCCAAGTGTCCTCAAAGATAACTCATATCAAGTTGTGCAATCCATAAAAAAAACTAGGATAATATTAATGAGACCTGGCTGATTTAAAAACCACTTTTCTTACTTAAACACTTTCCAATCCATCTTTTCTCTATTCAGTGATTTGTCACTCTCCTTGGTTCATTAGCTAATTGATTTGTTGCTTTGTGTGAAGACAAACATAGAAAGGTATTTGGTCTTCCTTGGTGTCACCTGCCAATAGACTCTCTTTTCAATAAAACAACAGATCCACATTTTTCTTGGTCGTCTTCCTGGTACTTGATATCTCTACAGATGGATTTATCTGCCAGCATCTCCTTTTTCTTTTTTTTTAGTGCCTCTGGGACTTTCTGATTTTTCTCCTAATGGCTTGTGCTATTATTTTGTATATCCCCCAATCAATCCAGCCTTGTTTCTATGGATGTGTGCTTATTTCCCTCATTTGATATAATTGGAAAGACCATAAGATACCTAAACTGATTTCTCATTGCAGCTCTTGATCTCCCTCTGTATTGGGAAAACCGTCACTTGCAGACCAGCTTGTCTACCCAGACTAAGTTTCCAAGACCCCTTTTTCTCTTTGTATGTGAGATCTGTGAGATTTCACCTGTGAATTTTCTGTGCTTATCGAAGTCTATCTCCCTGAAATCCCTGTTTAATTACAGTTTTCGGCCTCTTCCCTTCTTAGGGAATGTGAATGTTACCTTTACACACACAGTCTCACATTCTCAGTCACTTTCTGCTTCTTGTAAGGATAAGATTTACAAAAGCCTTCTATAACTGCTGCTTCTACTCTCTTTAAAAAACCAAAGCATCTCAAGAGCTGCGTGGCTATATTTTTCCCAACAGTTTTAGCTCAATTGAATACCTTCACTAGTGCTGACTCTTGAATACTTGCAAGCAGTTCTGTCTTGTGTTGGTCTCATTTGCCTTGGTGACCAAAAGACACCTAACTCCCCATGCTAGCAAACACGTCCTTCCTTCCATTTGTTTCCACCAAAGTTTATTTAAAAAGTTTTTCTCCTGCAGCATTTTGAATCTCTGAGCCCCACTGATGCACACAGTAATTCTTTATCTCTTCTTTCCTGAAAAAACTACACAACTTATTTTAACAAATCACTTATTTCCATAAGTCTAATAATGGATAGTATTTGCATAACCCATAACAAGGGATATTTGCATAAGCTGTAATAAGGGATATTTGCAGTGGTATAAATATCCCTTTAACTGTTGGGATCCATTTTCCTCTCCTCATAGAAAGCATTTTATAGTCGTGTGTTTGTTCCATGCTATGGAGTCTGAACTGCTCTAAGTTTGTGATTGTGAAAGAAGGTATGGAAAGTTGGTGTGTTTATAAGGCCTATGCATCCTTTACATGTTTTCAAAACATTAAAAGTGCAACTTATCTAATTCTCACATGCTACAGTTTAGTTTTATATCCTGGATTCTGCAACACAGTGATTGAAATTTTAAAGATGCCCTTTCATTAATTGAAAATACTATCAAGGATAAATTAAATTAAATTAAGAGGGCTGTAGTGGCATTGTTGTTTGATACATTGTATTCAGCAAAAACCTCTGTTCTTCTCATTATTGAAATCAGAAGTGTCCAGGTTCTTTGATATACAGCTCATAGTGGTTTTGTCACAGACTATGCAGGTATTGATTGTAATTTATTTTATGCAGCTTATGTTCCCAGTGTATACTTCATCAAGGCACTAAATACCAATAGAACCATTTAAAGGATCAACATCTTTGTTGATAAAATACTCACTTTTAAAAATTATGTTCCATTCATTTTCCATCTTATGCTGAAGAGTTAATTTGAAGTGTTTGGTTGATGATATGAGAGGGAAACATAATGTTAGATGAATGGATAGTAAGATGGATGGAGAGTAATTTATAGCTTGCCTGAAGCCAAAATATTTTCTTTTCTCATATGTTTCTTTGTGTGAATCTGAATTTTTGAAGATTAAGTTCAAATCAGATAGAGCCTCTTCAAAAAAGGTAATGCAAAGAATTTCTAAATCCTCCTTTGAGTATGCAGATAGATGTAGCATCAGTGCAGTTGAGGAGAACATCTAAATTTTGGCTTGAAGGCATTGACTATCTAGTATATTAGTAGGCAAGCTGTTCAGTAAATAGGAGGGAGCTCTATAATTCCGCAAGAAATCTTTGGTGTTTACAAATATTTCTCATCATACAGATGAGTCGTGATATTTTTGATTTTTAGATTGTTGAAAATATGAAAGCCAGCAACTTGATGCTTAAAATGCCTTTGCTTCACAGAGAGTATTCCTCCTATGGAGTTTTATTGTTTTCGACTTTGTGTTTATCTACAGTGAGTAATGATATGTCGTGGATGATGAATTACAGTCTATTTCATTGAGAACAAAAAACCCAGGTAAATCTCTGAGTCCAAAGATACAATTTTCTCCAATTATGCAAAGAATATGAGAAATAAGAAAAAAGACAAGAAAGAAAACCAGAAAAAGTTATTCAAATATTGACTATATTTTGTCAGTAGGACTCCCTCTTGTGCATTGAGTGAAATTATTAGTAAGATGAAAAGAGAAGACAATCCACACCAGAAAAGTGAAGCTACCAGTACTCCTCTGGAAATTGACTTCATGCAACAGAACCCTGGGGAACAAACTTGTTCTCTGTATCCTTTCCTAGGCTTGAGAATCTGACTTAGCATGCAGGTTCTATATGAAAAATTTTCCATGCTATGGGTTATCATGCTTCAGAGCCATAAAGTATTTTCCAGATTCAAGATTTGCCTTCATTAAGTTAACTGGTGGATCTTGGGAGGTCTTCAGCTCTTCTCCTCATCTTCTTGGATCTGAGCTCCACAGTACACCACTGTCTTCCTGTACTGTGATAACAGTACACCTTGACTTTGGGCATAGGAGCATGTGTAAACCTCCAAACCAGCTCCCAGAGTCTTGGGAAGATGAACTTCTATTTTAACAAACGGGCAAAAATTTATCTGCAAGTGAAGAGGTATTAAAGTTTGTCCTGAAGTGGAAGCCAGCAGCAGCACATGCCCTTCCCAGTTTCATGCATCTGCTTTAAGAGCTGCTGTTTTTAAACTAGAGTGTAAGTGAATGTATTGAGTGAATTCTGTTATAAGGAGCAGAAAGATTATGAAATTAGGAAAACAGGTGTGAAATGTGTTCTGTGAATGCACTGGAGGAATGTGTCTTGCTTTGAAAACAGCTTGAGAGGTCAATCTGCATTTCTTAGAGGAAAAAAAAATCATGTCTTGATAATTAAATTAATTGGTTTGTTTTGCCAGTTGTCCTTTTGGCACTAGTTGTGAGAGACTGTTAAAGTGATAATTTTTGTCTTTAGATCTTTAAACATCACGTTATTGCTATTTTTTCATGTGAAAAGGAATGGCACAGAATCACCATCACAGGCCTTGGGAGCTGACTGGATCATACTCTATGAAGGTGAATGGAAACCACTGCTGGGACCAGTATCTAATCTTTCATAATAAGAAATTGAGAAAGCTTTGCTTGCTTAATCTGCTAAAACAGCCTGAGAGAGAATAGGAACAAAACTGGTTTGAAAAATTGTATTTGGAGAATGTTATCCTTGTTGCACTGCCTGCAGGGAGGGGGCAGAGCTGACAGCTCAGCACCATCTGTCCTTGATGAGTTTTGACTCTGTCCTTTTACTGAAGTCTTGGATAAGGAGGTGAGATATGCTTATTAAATTTGTCAGTTACTGAAACCTGAGAGAAACCACTATGCTGGTAATAGGAGAAACCATTTAAAAACCAGGCCATCTGTGGAACTGTGGGTTCATTTGCCATACCTGTATCTGCCCTGCACGTTATGTGAGCATAACCTTCCCCTCATCCCCTCTGCCCTACCTAGAAGGTCCCATTTCTCACCATCACCATATTATTTTTCATCTCTGCTTTGCACTGGTGCTGGCTCTTCCCCATGCTCTCTGTCTCTGAGCTGGGCAAGGGGCAGCAGGACATGAGGCCAGTCCTGAATTAGCCAAGGCTAAGGGACCAGCTGGCAGACCAGGCACAATAAATGCCCAGTGAGCTTACACAGTGCAGCCTGAACCTCTGCAGGAGCTGTAATTTCCATCTTTTCCCTTTATCCGGTCATTGATTTTCACATAACTTGAAAGAACTTAATTTCTTTGCAGCTCTTCAACTAAATCAGATATGGAGGTAAATGAGTTCAAAGAAAATTGAAGAAAATAAGAAAAAGTATCAGGTAAACAGATAAAGCAGCTGCCTAAATGCATATGTTTTGTTTACTCAGAAATCGTGTGGAAAATAGGATGCAGTTCAATTTGCAGTAACTTTCCAAGTGAGATAGGGAATAATTGCCATATAACAGCTCTTTAGAAAATGATACAGAGCTAACAGAACCATGATTCATAAATTTAAACTTTATATGAATACATATAGAAAAAAGACTGAAATATTTCAAACTTCTCAGCATGGTAAGGTCTTGGTTGTGGTATTTTGTCTGTTCTTGGACACGACAGCTCCTATTTATGTAGGCCAGCTGGAAACAGTCCATGATGGCTACATGTCTCAAAAGTGTGGTTTATGAGAATAGAGACTTAATTTGTATTATTTATTCTGTTACAAAAGAGTCTTCAAAGGCTGCATGCAGAAGGAAGTTTTCCACAGAGATTTCCATGTCAGTAGTAGATGGAACAAGAGAAAACAAATGTAATTTTTCAGGAAAGGAAAATGCAGATTAGACATTAACTAAAAATATCTCCAATAGTGTGTGGAGTAGGTTGCCTAAATCTGTATTTTATTCACCAGTGCTGGAGACCTTTATTCACCAGTTGCTGGTAGGTTTCAGGGATGATACAAACATATGGTAATTATCCCAATTCAGGGCATGGAAATGGCTTACATGATTTCTTGATTTTTTTTCCTTTAGTATTCTAGAGCGTTAGTATTCTAAGACTCCATGTTTGATCTCTGTGAACGCAAAGGAGAGAAGAATTATTTACATTAAGGAACACTATTGATAAAGCCTGGGAGTTCTCGCTATGCATCATTATAAATTATACATCATTATAAATTATTTGGGAAATCAGAGGAAAGCTTATAACCATTCAGGGACAGTTGACCACATGAAATGCAAATCTGAGTGCCTCTGAGCAGGAATACAATCAGTTTTGGAAGGTATGGTGCATATTTTTCTTTTGATTTTAGGGGACTTGGCTCAAAGATACAGAAAGACCCTTCTTGTAATCTTACAGATGCATGATCTTTGCTTCCCAAAAGAAGCAACTGAATGCTTTAAGCCCATAGCAGTCCTGCTATAGCTTGTGAATAAGGCAAGAGAACTTGACTGACAGGAGTGTGCAAACTTGTCTCTCCTTTTAGTGTGCTTCTTGATACATTCCCTTCCAAAACTTTATTTTATCTTACCCTTTTTCTGATATGCCAGTTGAATATCTAGGGGTTTATAATCCTTTCAATGACAGTGAAGCATCATGAACACTGGATGGTGGCATTGTAGAATGAATCAAGCATGCAAAACAAGCAGGATCTATTTATATACATGGATATCCCAGTAATCAAGGAAAAGATTTGCCAAGTAAAATGGGCTGTAAAGTACCCTATATGTAATTTACTTTTGGAAGACAAGCTGTAACTATTATGTAACCTCATTTAGTATTTCAGATTTTCTTTTAAGTAAAAAGATTAACAATTGTGGGGGAAATAAAGCAGAAAGATATATGGCATTTGTTTGCACAGAAAAATCCTTGATTACTTTAAGAATATAGTCTATGCAAAAAGCATTATAAAGCAGGCAGACATTTTACAATAGAGTTAATTCTGCAAGAAGGAAAGGCAGAAATACATTTGTGAAAGATTTCTTCCATTTTCATTTGATTGGTTTTTCATGCAGTTATTGTTTTACTTCAGCTCTGCAAGAGTGAGAAGCAACATGAACTCCTGAGATGGGAGGCCCTCCCATCCTATTCCATTTCTCTGTGGCCTCATCTCAGCCTCTCAGGTAGCACGATCCTTGCCAGTTAGAGACAGCTAATATGTATGGCTGCTCCCTCAAAGAGTTTCACTGAGGTGATAAAATGTTTTCTACTGGTTTTGATGATAAAAGTGAAAGAATCCCTGGTAGAGGAACCAGAGTTAAAGGTGGTAACAGTTGTCAGAATTTTCTTTATGTTTTGTGAGTAAATTTCCTGGTGCTTCAAGATGCTGCCTTATGGCTGGATATAGCTGAGGCACTTATTGATGCAGCTAGAAGGTTCTACTTTCTCAAATACCAGCTTCCTAGGTCCCTCCAAGAAACCAGTCTGCTCCAAAACAAGACCTCAGAATGATTGGTTCAGGCTGATCTTTTGGCAGTGTGGACCTGCCCATGCCAGATCTGGGCACTTCTGCTGGATGGCATCTTTTAGCACAATCCTCAAATTTTGGCTGCCAGTGCTGAGCTCTCCCACATGCCTCTCTGTCATACCCCAGGGTTTGCAGCACTCCTTCTCAATTTTGTGTCATGAAAATTCCAGTCTGGGGGGGTGTCACCCTGTCATCTGAGATACATGGAAACAAAAGCAACAGACTCAGCCCATTCTTACTTGTGGTATGAGAGAAGCATCGCTCTGCCCCTCTGGGGAGCCCTGGGGCCAAGAGTGGCACTGGATGGGTGTAGCCCATCAGCTTTTTGAGGGGTGAGTGCTGAGCAGGACACACAGCCCCTCTACACCAGTTGGCCATTGAGGTCTTGGTGGACATGTGGCTGCAAATACACTTGTAAGGTGCTGTGAGGTGCAGAGTGTATTTTTGGCTCTGATTTTTTTTTTTTGTCAAAGGCACCTGCAGAAGCAATTAAGCTGGATTTAAGTATTTTTATAGATGCAGCTCTGCTGTCTATTTTACTAGTTTTGGGACTGTCTCTTTTCTCTTTGTGGGATATCAAATGACTAAATTGATTTCCACTTTTAATGAGACTTTTTGTCCTGTGGAGCAAAAGTTTATGAGTAATATGCAGAACTATATTTCAAGCCCTGACTTGTTGAAAAAAATTATCATTATTGCTTAGAATGACTTCAAATAGTTTAATAAAATGGAACCAATAGATCCAACTCCTTAACACCCTAGTCTTAACTGAGTTCAGGCTCAGACCTTGGATGAAAACAGTGTGGAGAGATAAAAGGAGAGAGAAAAAAAAAGTGCTTTCTTGCTTAAAATTCCCTGAAATGAAATGTTTGTGTATTTTGAAGTCCACTTTTGTGTCAATTAGTGAGAAAATAGACATTAAATGTACATTTGAGCAATTTCTCCTTTCAGTCTTGGATGCTATTCGGAGACACTAGATGGCACCTTCTGTTTGCTACGTGCATGGGGCCAGAAATGGGGCCTATCTGAATGCTCGTGAAAGCTGACAATTATTTTTTAAGCAACTGGTGCATCCATATGGATCCTTGCTGATGAAGGAGACAGAAATATTCTGGTGCTCCACATCCAGAAAAATGAGGGGGGACAGAACACTTATTTACTACCTTGTTTCTTTTTATATCATGTCTGTGCTGTAGCTGGTGGGCAATGAAACACACAGTTTAGTTAAACAGCAGGCTGGGAATGGTTGTTTTCATTATGCATTGTAAGGAAAGGATTTTCAGGAAAGCTGGACACGATGCAGGCAGCTGGGGTGGGACTTAGACCCATGGGGTATAACTTACCCCAATGTGAATGTGGAGTGTATGGACATGTGAGTCTGTGACTGCTTCATCAGACATCTGGTGCCATTTAGGATGCCATAAAGGATCCCATAAAATCTAGCCACTGCTTCTAGAAGGAATGGATTCTATGTATAGGGTGAGGATTCCAGCAAGAGCTCATGAGGAACTAGCCAGTGATCACCACTGCATTTGCCAGTGACATGAATGAACATAAATGTAATACTGCAACAGCACCTTCATAGGAAGAAAATTTAGCCCATGACAAAGCTATTTTTTCTTAATTCAGGGGTGAGAAATCTCTGACTGTTCTCCTTAGCAAGTCTTTACAGGCATGTAACTTTTAGAAAGAATTCCACTGAATAGTTTGGGAAAAATCTGCCCTGAGCTAATTTTGCAATTTCTGCTCTGCATTTATCATGGTGAACCCCTCACTCTCATCAACCACAAGCAGGGGAACTATGACTGCACTGTTCTATAAGACATCTCAGGCACAGACCACTAGGACTGCCTAAATCATCAGTCTAGTGCCCTGACATCAAAAGCCCTCATCTGATCAATGTTTAATCCACAAAGATTTGCAGAATCCTTGTATCCCACAGACCAGATAACAAAAAGCTATAAAACATCTTTGCCATTGCAAGTAAACCTTAACTTTAATACAAAAGTGGAAGTATGAGAAATTAAATGAAAGGTCTCAGAAAAGAGCAAGGAAAGATGTAGGGCTAGAGCCAATGATGTGTCCTGTTAGAGCAGGAGCTGATTTGTAAGGAGTAAAAGCCCAGAAGGTGCTGTGCTGGGGATTGGACTGTGTCAGTGCTACAGAGAAAAGCAGTGTCATCTCTCCCAGTGGTACTGTCACTTTATCTTGGAAGGAAATTCCTTTCTACCCCTGGATTTGGTGACCTGTCATAGTGGGTTGAGGCTGGCTGAATGCCAGGAACCCACCAAAGCCTCTCTATCACTCACCTCTACAGCTGGAGAGGAGAGAGAAAATAAAACAAAGGGTCTGTGAGTTGAGCTAGAGACTGGGGAAGATCACTCATCAAAACCTACTGGGACAAAATAGAATCAAATTAGAGATATTAATTGAATTGATTGCTAACAATGTCAGAGAAGGATAATGAGAAGTAAAATAAAACCTTAAAAACACCTTCACCTCTACCCCTACCTCCCCAGATCTACTTACTCCCCCAGCAATGCAGAGAGACAGGGAATGGGGGTTATGGTCAGTTCATCATGCATTGTTTCTCCCACTGCTCAGGAAGATGAGTCCTTCCCCTGCTTCAGGTTAGGGGTCACTCCCATGGGAGACAGTTCTCTGAGAACTTCTCCAGTGTGAGACTACCCCAAGGGCATCAGTTCTCCACAAACAGCTGCAGCATGAGTCACTCTTCCACAGTCTGCAGTCCTTCAGGCACAGTCTTCTCCAACGTGGGTCCCTTCATAGGGTCACAAGTCCTGCCAGGAAACTCCAGAATTTCTGCAGTTGTTCCAGAATGGGCTCCTCTCTCCATGGGTCTGCAGGTCCCTGCCAGGACCCTGCTCCAGCCTCCCACGGGGTGACAGCCTCCTCCCAGGCACCCACCTGCTCTGGTGTGGGTGTTTCCATGGGCTGAGGGTGGCTCTCTGTATCCCCATGGACCTCCATGGCTGCAGGGACACAGCTGCCTCACCATGGCCTGCAGGGGAATCTCAGCTCTGGCGCCTGCAGCACCTCCTGCCCCTCTTTCTGCACTGGCCTTGGTGTCTGCAGAGCTGTTCTTTCTCATGTTCTCACCCCACTCTGGCCACAATTACATCTGCACAGTAACTTTTCTCCCCCCTTCTTCTTAAGTATATAATCACAGAAGCATTAACACCATTTCTAATTGGCCCAGACTTGACCAGTGGCACATCCATCTTCGGAACTGCCAAGGACTGGCTCTGCTGGACATGGAGGAAGTTTCTGGAAACTTCTTACAGAAGCCACCCCTGTCGCCCCCCACCATGCCCCCAGAGTTTGGTTATGCAAACCCAGTGTATCTGTCCAAGCCTCAGCCAGTCATCAAGACATATAAATGTAGAGATTTTTGATACTATCAAATACTATTTGGTACTCTTCCTGTCATCCTATTTCAGAAGCTAGCTCATATCTCATATATTCAAAGGAAGAGGAAAAATACTAAGAAGTCAAGTTATACATTAATAAGAGAAAAAAAATCACCTTCCTGACCACTGCAAGCAAGTAGTAGAAAACCTGAAGCAAGGATTTAATTAGAAACAGTGTAAAAATCATTCAAACTTGCTTTGTCAAAAAAATAATCCATTTGGTCTCCTTTTAGAGTCCTTTCAAGTCCTCTATTTGCTCCTACAATCTCCACCTGGCATGAATCAAATATAAATTAAATAAATTTACAGCGTTACCTTTATCAAGTAAGATAGTATTTTTCAGGGGAAAAAAAAGGTTATACGATAAAAGGTGCACAGTCCTATCCAGCCTGGCCTTGAACACTTCCACGGGCATCTACAGCTTCTCTGGGCAACCTGTTCCAGTAACTCATCACCCTCACAGCACAGAATTTCTCCCTAATATCTAACCTAAATCTGTCCTCTTTCACCTTGAAGCCACCATCCCTTGTCCTGTCACTGCATGCTCTTTCAAAGGTGCCTCTCCAGCTCTCTTGTTAGCCTCTGTTAGGCACTGAAAGGTACTGTAAGGTCTCCCTGAAGCCTTCTTTTCTCCAGGTAGAACAACCCCACCTCTCCCAGCCTGCCTTCATAGGAGATATTCTCCAGGCATCTGACCATCTTTTTGACCCTCCTGTGGACTCATTCTGACAGATCCACATCCTTCTCATGTTAGGGTCCCAGAGCTGGATGCAGCACTCCAGAGCAGGTCTCATGAGAGCAGAGTAGAGGGGGAGAATTTCCTCCTTCAGTCTTCTGGCCATGCTGCTTTGGATGCAGCCCAGGATATGGCTTTTTCCATCAGGCAGAAACATCCCTTGGCCACAGCCCCCTCACCTGCTCTGCTCTGCAGACACACTGAGCAAGCCCTTGATTCCTGAGCTGCTTGAACCAAAGTGCTTGATGCACACCTCACTTGGCATCATCTCAATAGTAAGTAAATGTGGCTGAAAACTTGGTAAATAATTGATTGTGTTGTCAAGACCTCACTAGCCAGGCTGATTAATATTTAGTGAAAATCATACTCCCGAGTTTGAAAGGCAGAGTATTGTCACGGAATGAATGCCTGTGGCTGGCAAGGATCACGTCTCTTACAGGTGCTTAAACAACAGGTCAGCAGGAAAAGGCTGATCATTCTTGGGACTTGCATGGATGAGAAGTTACTTGCGGGAGATATTAAGACAAGCCTTTAAGTTCAGAGCTCTGTAGCACACCTTGATGGGTCTCCAGTCTGAGGAGACCAAGACCCAAGTTGTGCTGCAGGACATTGGCATTTCAATGGTGATGTGTCTCTTCAGTTTCCTATTTCTCCTCTTGCTTCTCATGTTGCATTTTCTGTTGAAATTATGTTGTACCTGTGTGAGGAATTAAAATATGTGTTTCAAGTAGATGATAAATTAGCAGAATTGGGTTGCACTGCAGTTTAATATTCTAAGAATTTGATTAATCAACATGCAGTCATTAGATGAACCCAGCAAGGCGCACCAGAATAGTATCTCACTGACATATGAAAGGCTGGCCTGGAATTGCTTCTTCTTTTCCTAACACTCTCAGGCTTCTGCTATTCAAAATTACAAAAGTAGCTTTTGTAATCATGTCTCATGCCTCTAAAAGGGGAAACATTAAGAAAAAGTTATTAAAAGGGAGGTATTAATGGAAAAATGCAATTCACCGTTCGTCTGCAATGGCAAATTTTGTCTCACTAATCTATTAGAATTTTTGAATGTGTAAGTAATGCAATGTAAAACTGCAGAGCAGTATAAAAAAATTAAACATCAATTAATTTTCATTTTCAAAAGGTGAGTAAAAAATTCCTTAGAAGGTGTAAAAACCTGTCTTGTTTCTCTTTGGAGAAGCAATGTATTGACTGGGAGCAAAAGCCAAGAAATAGAAAATAAAAAATCAGATAAATCTATTTCCAACAAAGCAAAAGATTTAAAGTACTCAAGTACTGATCTCTTGAATAATATTCTTGGAACCTATCAGGAGGGGGCAAGGCTGTTTGGAGCTCCAGAGAACTGGACAATAGGGAGCAAAATGACAGGTGGAACTCAGTGTCTAACAAATGCAAAATACTATTAATTGGAAAGTGAAACATGATTTACTCATTAACCTTACACCATTCTGCCCGTGTCAGGTTAGAAAGGGGACTGGGATCTGGTGGTGGACAGATGTGTATAGACAGAGTCCAAAGAATAAAACAAGTTCATAGATAGTGAAGGCATGGAAAAAGACAGTGCCTTTATGTGGTTGGCAGCATGACTCTGTGGGGAACAAAGTGCAGGACCGGGTGCTCAAAGTCTCAAGAGACAACCTATGTAGAAGATCTATGTCAGCTTCAGCACAGGGTGATGGGAATGATTTGGAGTGTGTTCAAATATTCAGCAGAAACCATGTTTTAAAAGATTGAGATCGTCTGCCTTCAACACAAGGAAACATGAGGGTATGATAGCGACATATATAATGGCAGATGATCTGGGGAGGTGAGTTTGGGAACTCAAGAATAAGGGAAAATCAATGGCTTAGTCAAAGGAAATGCAGTTAATTGGAATTAGTTCAATTCTAATTCAGTATGTGTCTGGGTTTTACTGCTCTAAACTGGAACACCAAATGTCTGGGCTTACCCACTTTTTCAGTCATTGAGTCTTGGAGAGAGAAAATTGCAAAGTGATAGAAGAGAATCTCATTGCTGCAGAAAAAATAATTAGACCGTAAAAATCATTAACCCGGAGTTGTGTTTACCATTAATACTCTATCAAATGTTGATTGTGTGACTAAACTGCAGAGTAAAAGAGCCTCCATAACCACTGCCCAATGATATAAATAAGGTCATTGTTGCTATGAAAGAAAACATGAGATGGGTGAAAATGGTCCAAGAGTTACTTTCATCTAAAGGTGATAAATCTGAGCAAATCTAAGATAAAAATTTAAGACATAAATAGAATGTTTTTTCTTATTTTTCTGGTTAAAAAATATTAAGATATTAGTGTGTGTTAAAAAAATATTATCCCAGAAAGACACATCCAAAGATTCAGAAGCTGTTTGTGCACATTTAATGCACCTTAATACATTTTGGAAAGAACAGCATTTTGCTCAGTATGAACATGCCTGCCAAGTAGAGCCACGTGCATATCTGTTTTCTGCTATCCAGTAGCCTCCATTCAACTTTCTTCAATGTTGTCATGGCAATAAGACTGTTTTTGACACTGCCATTAATGAGCTCTGAGGATGAGAAAGGTCCTTCTCCAACAAAGAGTGACACCACCACAAAGCAAATTAAATTGCTCTGACAACGTATCTATTGAGAGTGAGTTCACATGTCACTGGAGCTTTTAGGATCTTATTGATGACTATGTGGCTGCCAAAAGTCATAAAGTATTGCTGTTGTAACAGGTTTATGTTTATAGAGAGTATTTGCCTGCATTGTTTGATCGCCCTAATGCTGATATATTCTGTCATTTTACCTTGACAGTTGTAGTCACTATTACTCCTCTGTCAGTGAGTTAATGAAGGTGTGTGTGTCAGTAATCATTTCTTATCTCTGAGGAGGTATAATGTACATGCCATAAACACATAACTATGTGACAACTGATTACACTACAGTTAAGTGATAAGAGCAGTTGACAGGAGAATAGCTGAGGATCACAAAATAGGCATAGACCAGCACATTCACCTGGTTGATAAAAGCTAAAATAAAGGTGGCCCAAATCATACCTGGATAGGGCCTTTTACAGCCAGTTTGCTGCCTGTTCAAAAGAGGATCCAACATCTACAGAAGTTATAAGAGACACCAAGAAGCCTTCTTTTGAAGACCATACATGAATGTGCATGGAGCTTTATATTGAAAGGTCATCACTCTGCTGTGAGTGCCTCCCCGATTCTAAACCTGTAGCTCTGTCAACTCAGAGTTTATTGGCTACATAGCAATATGTGAGTCTTATTTTCCCTGAACTAAGGAGCTGACATCAGTCTGCAGTTTTATTTTTTCTGGACAACAGAGGGAATGAGGTGAGCTGTAACAGACAGACTGACTTACCATACTCACTCCTGGAAATGGCATAGAGGAGATGGAGGTGATAGATGCTGTAGGTTTGGATAAGGGGGTCTTCATCCCATCCCAATCTCCCTGCAAGAGGTTACAAGACAGACCGGCTTTCCTAGGACACTACAGAAGTCTTCTTATACTGGGTAGGCAGCTGGCTCTGTCTGGTTCTACACACATGGCACTCTTCTGTCTTAAGTGACTACATACCTCTCCTCAGCCGGTCTTGCAGGCAGTCAGTAAACCCCACAGATGGCAGCCCATACCTACAAGTCAAAAAGAGAAATCTTATCCTGCCCTGGCAGAGCATGCAAGGACTGTCTGAGCAATAACTACTGCACCACATTGCAAGAGCTTCAGGCCTTTCTGCCTTTAGCTCTTGTCTGCTATAACCCAGCTTGATCAAAACCATGACCATGCAATTTTATTTCTTTCCCAATCACAGAAAAATTAGTAAAGCTGCAGGCAAATGTGATCCTGGGGATATTTCTGAAGAGATTGCTGTATAGTAGGGTACATGGAGCCATACAATTGTCAGCAGCAAAATCATAAGATCCTAAAAGCTCCAATGACATGTGAATTCTCAACAGATATGCTTTCACCAAGTGCTGGTATTTTGAAGTCCCTGTTACTTGAGCACTCACAGGTACTGTGATAAGCAAACAGCTGATTTGGGATTGTTATAACAAAATCTGGACAAGGCCTTGACAACATGCTTTAACTCTTGTTCATCCCTTACCTGGTCAGGCAGTTGGACTAGATGGTCATTGTAGGTCCCTTCCAACTGAAATATTCCATTCCATTCTATTATATTCTAGCACAGCATGAACTTCTTTCTACCAAAGGGGTTTTCTGTGATAAACAGTGTGAACTGCTTGGTGAGTTCTCCGGCTGCCAAATGCTGGGCAGCGTAGGCAAGAGGCATCCACCTTAGATCAACATAAGAGGTGTCACAAACATCAAAGTGTCTTCCACCAGCAACGAAACTTCCTTATTTTTTTTTCAAACACACTTCAGTTCTTCCAATATCTACTTGTCTACAACAAAGACTCATTTGGAGCCCTCACTATTAACCTGCTGTGAAACAGCTCACCACATCTGCCAAGGGTTGTCCAAGGGTCAGATGTACAGGTCCTGTTTCATCCTTCTTCAGTCATATTGTGCAGAGCCATTAAGAGCTTCCATGTTCTGCCTAAAAGCACCTTCATATTATTGCGACTGGTGCTGGGAAAAAAAATTAAAACCAGCTGAACCATGGATTTCAAGGTGCAATGTAATCAAGAGTGAGCCACACAGCTTTACTGAGCTTCAGTCTCTCATCTTAGTGAAAAATCTGTATAGAAAGCAGCACTGCACTGACGACTTCATACAGCACCTGAAAACTCCTTTTGTTAGAATACCTAATGCAGTGTACCTAAAGTGGGCTTATGGATGGATTGCAAAGGAATTTAAATACCCTTCAGTCCATTTCTATAACTTTACAAAAAGGATGTAGATAAGGAGTCTGCAATATCTAACTTAATAATGTCATTGCAGGCATCAAGAATAACTTCTCATTGTTAAAGAAATATCATGACTCATAACTAGAGTTGCTTTTCAATTATTTGCTTAAGGGCTAGAGAGTACAAAAGATTTATTCATGACACACTTCAAATTCTTGTTGCTTTTTTCATTTTATTTTTGGTTGAACACACCAACCTCAGAAAAAGTATGCTAATCTCTTACACTGGAACTGATCTGCCCTCAGTCTATGTGTGGCTGACACTGCTGGTAACCCCCATTTCAAAAAATAAACACATTATGAGCACACACAGGAGGAGGCATCTGAAATCTCATCTTTGTCTTTCTATTTGGTCTTTCAGTCAGATTGTTTTACTCATACAGAAACTCACCCCTTTTAACGACCTTACAGGAGCTGCTAAAATGCTCTGTCATGTGCTTCTTATGTAAGGCTCCATTTAATAACTTGGTTCTACCCTGAGTGCAAGTGGAGAAATTCAGCATGAAAAATGATGAGAGAAGACAAAACACATAATGTAGTTCTGGTAGCAAAACATAGAGTTGCTTTCTGGGTTCATTGTATCAGCAAGCCCACCTTTATACTAATTTACTGTTTCTCTGGCATGGGAAAAATAATTCAAACTGAAAAGTAAATAATATATCCAGTACCTCCTTTCTATTTCCTTTATGGGGAAATAGACTGTGTTTGTTCTTTATGACAGGAATGGCTTTTTATATACCAAATTTATACTTCTGGATTCTAATTCAGAAGGATGAAAAAGAATGTAAAAGGAAAGATTATGCAAGAAAACATGAAATTATTTCTTGAAGCCTCAAGTATTATATAAGCTTATATTTTAATAGAATGAGGAAATAAAATCAGATAAGACAGGGTTCTCCATGTATAACTTATCATCAGGATTTCAGCACTGGAAGTTCAAGTGAGCAGGTAATAGAGGTTAACAGCCCAAGAGGAAAAGATTTGGGTCTGCTGGAAATAACAGCTCGACATCAGGTGACAATGTACTACTTCTAAATGGTGAATATCCTATCCAAGTATCTTAAAAGGAGCATAGTCTGCAAGATGTGTGAAATAATCCTCTCCTCAGGACTGGAAAGGCCATAGATATATGGGATATATGGGATCTCTGGGAACTGCACATCTAGAAGGATATCCCTCACAAGAACCCAGTGCAGGTAGTGCAGGGGAGATAAAGAGGCATGGCCAGGATTTCAGAAAACATGAAATTGTCTCATTCAGCCAAGAGCTGGAAAGGCTGTGGGGACATGTGATGGACCCTTGAGCTGTCTCAAAGGATACAGCACAAAGAAGGGGTCCCTGACTCTGTGCGGGTTTGGAGCACACCTTCTTCCCTAGAGCTGAGAGAGACAAGGAAAAAGCCCCTGTGGCCTGCAGCCTGCTTTTCCTGGGGGAATTTCTTTGCTGGGCATTTAGATCCTGGAATGTGACTGAGAAAGCAGCATGAGAGGGCCCATTGTGCTGTGGCTTGGCAATGGCTGTCCCCAGAACTGACAGAAGAGCTTGGACTTCTAGGGTGCATCTGTCATGCCTATGCCTACTTCATCCTCCTGGACAATCCACCACAGATAAACTCTCTTCTTGATTCAAACCTTCCAAATCTTGAGAGCAACTTTAAAATCCCAAGAACCTTGAAAGAATACATTTAGGTTGCTTACTTCTTGGTTTTCAAGTGTTATGGACAATGTCTGTATTGTTAACTCAGGGCATATAAGCCTGCTGGTCATGTTCCTGCTTGCCTTTGATAGCAAATTTTCTACTTTTATCCATCATCACAAGACAGTTCATTGGCCCATTTTTTTAAAGGTAATGAGTGTTCACCTGTCTCATGAGGACCTCAAATCTCAAGTTTCATGACTTGAATATTCTTTATCTAAAGTCCCGGGGTACTGTATCCTGCACATTTCATTTAAGTTCTCCCACTGACTTCAATCAGAATGGTACAAACTCAGCAAATAGGACACTCATGAGTTCAAGTTCATTCTTATTCAGTAGAAGTCCTGCTCTACACTACACTACATCTTGTGTTTCAGGATTTTTTTGGATATGAAGAAATTTTGTCAGAATTTTTTTCTGACACTTTTTCAGAACAGCCTCCAGCTACAGAGAAACAAATTGCTTTGTGTATTGACTGTATTTTTGTCTCCCTCATTTAAACTTCAGTTTATTTCTTTGTCTGCCCTTAGGTTTGAACCTTTCAGAGTAGAGATCATGTTCTCTTGAAAGTGCCTTGCGCAGAGCTACTAAAGGTTCACAACAGTGCAAATGCAACAGTAGCAAAAGCTTTAACTAAAGGCAATGAAAGCACTTTTCATCCTGCTTTAAAATTGTCTTAGAAATAGAAAAGAATGGGACATTGACCAAATAATGGGAAAGGGCAAGCCATTAATAATATCTTTAAAATTATTGTGGTACTTTAACAAAAATTGGTCTTGAATAAGAAAATTCGAGTATGTACAATTAGAAAGTAATGTCAATCCCCTAAGTAAAGACCCAGGTTGAAAGAAACAGGTATGATATGAGTCAGAAGGATTCAATTTGTGCAAATAATCAAGACCAGATTATAGCACCCTAAACTGTAAATAGAAGTACTTAATGAGTTTATTGAATCCCTAAATTATTTCTGAGTTTTTCTGGTGAGTCAGAAAGGTAATGAGCACTGGGCAAGAATGTGGGAGTTGTCTGTGTTCATCTGTATTTGTGAAACAGGCTGTTGTGCTGCTGGTAGTCAGACAGTGTATGTGCCTGTTTCTCTGAAGTTTATTTTCTTTCATTTTCTCTAATTTTCACATAGATAAAGTCAGTGGGAAACACTGGGGCAAGAACTCTTTAAGACAAAAATCTGGAGCTCTGAAACCCCAACCTTTTGAGGAGGTGTAAGGAAGTTAGTTATAGTTATATTCCTGCAGGGCTCCAGAGAGAAATGAAGGGTTGCTGACACAGGCAGGCCACTAAGAGATATGAAAGAGCCTTCCTGAGCTCCTCCAAGCCAGAATCTTAAATCCCATGCCAATGTCAACAGAGCTTGCTTGTACTGGTTTTGTTGAGACACTGAAATAATTTACCCAGAGAAGAGGTGGATGCCCTGTTCCTGGAAGTGTTCAAGGGCAGGTTGGTTGGGGCTATGACCAACCTGGTCTAGTGGAAGGTGTCCCTGCCTAGGCAGGGGTACTGAAACCAGAGGATGATGAAGGTCCCTTCCAAAGCAAGCCATTCTATGATTTACTGACTATTATTTCTGAGGCAGTGCTTTGCACTTCTTGTTCCTATGTGCCATCTGTCACCAGCAGAAGAATTGTGAGGTAGAGGGGACACAATTTCCAGGTTACAGGCACAATCTGCTTTTAAACAAAACTTCTTCCAGTAGGTTTTAAGGGCAAAAGCTCTTGAGGACTGCTAATTGTCTTGGTAAAACTCTTCTACGGGCAGGATAATAAAATAGAGGGCAAAACTCTTCTATCTTCTGCATCACACCCATCACAGCAGTCAGTGTCCTTTATTTGAAAGTACATGTTCTTTATAGCCAGCGTCTGTGTTCATGGAGGCTGACTCTATAGTGATGTGTTTGTGATTCATTATATAAGTGATAGTGACTAATGTAATTTTGCATGTCATCAAGTGATCAAACACAATCCACTTAATACACACGAGAAACCCCACTATAGGATTGTATTTGTGATTGCTGCTGATGACAAATATTGGCTTCTAGTGTCAGACAAATATGAGGGCTTCCTCAAGGCCTGACTATTTCCTTGAAATACCTAATTAATTAGTATTTTTCCTACAATAAGCAATTAAAAAAAGTAAGCCCCAGACAGGTACTTCTGTCTGTGTTAAAAAATTAACTGGTTATTCTTTGTAACTCACCGTGTTGTAAAAGTAAATCTGCATGTGGCTCTTTTCAGAACTGTAGTCTCATAACACACTTAGTATGGAAGCACCTAAATTCAAGGAGAAAGGTAGTTAGAAATGCAGGTGCCAAACACAGCAAAACACACCAGCAGTGTCTGAGTGCCATGCTCATTCTGGTATTGATTGGTGTCAAAGGACTAGAGCCTTCTGGAGGTTTGTTGTTCTTTGGGATTACACAAGTTTGTTTATTTCTGGAAGTAGGAGTGTGTGGTAGAGGGAGATGTTCTCTCGCCCAGCTCCTGCCATCTTCCTTTGAACATGGGGAAGAGTCCCAGGGAGCTTCTGAGAATTTTTTGAGACTAGAGGACACCATCCTGCTTTTGAACCAGCACTGAAGTACAGGGGTTGTACAAACAGTTATTTGGATTCAGAAAACAATGTGATTCACTGAGCAAGCACTCTCTGGACTGGATTTCTTGGGAAAATATAGAAAATCTTTGTCTAGTCTGCTTCCAGCTACTAGGTCCCAAGAAAGGGAAAGGGTTTTCTTCCAAATGTGCATTGTGAGATGTTTAGGCGTTGGACATCTCAGTGCACAAGCTAATGACCTGGATAAACAGACTGTGTTATATGGGACATCAGACTAGATCAGACTGTTCTTCTCTTCATCAATATTTTTATTCATTATTTTTATATTCATTGTAAATCATTTAAGCCAAGACATTAAAACACTCTCTTTTTTTTTTGATGAAAGCAAATCCAATATATAAATTCATATTTGCATTTGAAAATCCTCATGCAGTCTATTTTTGCTTGATACCTATAAATGCCCTTTTTATTTCCTTTCACTCTTTTGGACAGAGCTTTTTTGTCTCTCTTTACCCTGGCATACTTGAAACCGATGCTGCACATTCTAGATGTATTGCTTTTTCCCCTTCTCCATTTCCACTACAGCTTTTTCCTTCAAGCTCATGGTTAAAGGTAACCTCTGGGTAGATATATGCACTGCACATTAACAAATTTCTGTCCTTTAGCAGGGGTACTGTAGGGCCAAGCTCAAGCGTGGCTCCTCATTTTAAAACCCCTGTTTTACATTCTCATTCTGTTCTCTATCACTCAAAGTGTTAGTTGCAAGGAGGCTTTTGTTGGAGCCTGGGCAGCTGCCTCCTGGCAGGAGGAGTTTTGAGCAGCTGACCTGCCTGTGCTCATTGCTTGGTTAAAAAACTCCTCCATTTTCATAAGGGTGGAACCACAGGGAAAACAACTTTAGCTCTGAAAGCATCTTCAAGGAGCTCAGAATTGTTCTTCACCCAGATTAGAAAACAGAGCAACAAAACAACAGAAAAGCTTTCTCAGATGTGAATACTGTACTACTCTGTGCCCAGACACAGCCATTGTATTGTTCTTGCTCAAATAAAGTGCACTCACAGTTCACTTACTGAATGCAGCTGATGAGACTCTGGAGATGGAGGTCTTCCACTGGGTCCTGGGGAAGAGGGGACCATTTGCCCCGTGAGCCCCGACCATGTGCACTACGAGCCCTGTGCCCTGGGATCCCCCCTGCCAGTTGGTCCTGGGTCTGTGACACGGCAGAAGGCCTGCTCAGGAAGCATTTTGGAAACAGGATTTTTAATTTCATTTTTTTTTCTGAGTATTTAAGCAGCACAAATTTCTTTGTTGAAGATGGGGGTGCTGACTGCTGCAGTGCTCACCATTCTTCCTAAAGTCCACACTGCTTTTCCTCTCTGAACCTCTCTTATGATGGCTTGTGGCAAGCAGGAGGAGATGCCTCCTGTGAAGTACCTTAGAAAGCAGTATAATGATTTCCCTACCATTAGACCAGTGTGAAGATATTGCCACCAATAGGCATCTCAAAATGGCATCCATGAGCCCAGAATAGATAAAAGAGTGTCACTGTAGTGCAATAAAAACACACCCCCCACCTTGTCCTCTGTCACTCTGTATATTGTGTGCATGCTTGGTTTCCTTGGAGCCCAGAAATCTGATGTTAAAAAAGACGTCACATAGGCATGTGTATGCTTCTGTTTCAAACCACTTATTCACATCAGAAAGGAAAGGTGCTTTGGAAAGATTTACTCCCATTGAAAGAAAAGATTTTTATTGAGGGAAGGGGGGGAGGAATTGTATTTAGCAGTCTGCAACATTTGATTGCTGTAATGGTAGTGACGGCAGTAATCTATTTTTTTGCCTTGCTGGTAAATGGAAGTATCCAGCAAAGATAAAAGGTTACCAGCTGGGATAACTATCCCCTAATTAGTACTGCAGATTTTTGGGGGAATTTAGAAATAAAGTGATGCAGACTCTTAAATTTGTTATAAATAAGACTAAATAGGGACAAGAGAAGTACGCAACATATGAACAGCAGCACCTAATCTGAGAGGTCTTCTCAGCCATTTAGAGCAAAACACCACTTCATTGCAAACAGAAGAGAAGAAGCTTGTTCTGAGAACCACTGTTTCCAAAGATGAATTGAGTCTTGAGCTTCTGACTCAGATAAAGTGCTCCTGAACTAGTTGGTCGTGTATGTGGCTGGTATAGTCATAGAGTGCAGAAGTACTAAAGCTAATTTAACTTAGATAACTCAAGAACTGGTAAAAGATTAGGAATAAGAGGACAGACAACCAACAGTCTTGGTTGATTCTCCCAAATAATTTTGTCAAGAAAGCTTTTTAACTTAGAAACCACCAATTATCAAGTATGAGAAGAAGGAAAATTCTGGTAGGGGAGCAGCACTACTCTGAAGAGACGATTGGATAAAAACAAAACAGCTAAACTTATCTGTGGATTGAAATTATGTCAGCTCAGTCGCTATGCATCAGCAGATCAGATGCCTTTGAGTTGCGGGAGCAAAGTCGAAGACTGGATCAGCAACAGCTTAATGTTCTGATTTCAATGCCTGTGAGACCCCACCCCAGCTCTTGGTGCTAATAAATCCCACCAACACCTCAGCCCGTGCTCCCCTTGAGCTGTTGCTGATGTTCTGTCAGTGAATCCCTATGTCTTTCCCAGACAAAATCTGAAAGCCCAAGAGTAACTGCTTCCAGAGAGGAGACATAGGATAGTGGGGACAGTTTTTGCACTGTCATCAGGCAACTTGTCTGAGCAGACATGCTTAAACATCTGGAAAACCTGACAGATACATTCTTGAACTCACCTGGACTAGTAGAGATGCAGTGCTTGCAGATGAAGGCATTTTGGCCCATTTGTTGTTAGCAAAAACATCTGGAAGACTAGATTAAAATCACTGCTGGGCAGTGTTTGGAGCATGGCTGCAGCCAAAATGCTTGTGACTGCCCTCCTATTGCATCGACTCAAAGCCAGTGAAGGCCATGCAGGAACTCACAGGGAGGCCACGAAGAAGCTACAGCCCTGGGCTGGCTGTTCCTTGCATGCTGGTAAGGCCATGGTGGACAAGACCTGCAGCTGCTGGAAATTTATCATTCTTCACACATATTTGGGAAGCAAGGATAAGTCTGGATTGTACTGCAAAAAAACCTTGAGGCTGCTTATCGTCAGACTATGGCACTGAGTGCTAATCAGAGCATCTGCTTTTAAATGTCTTAGTCTGCTATTTTTAGGTTATAAGTAGGGTGAAAAAGATTTACTTTCGGTCAGACAGGAAAAACACCTCTGAAAAAATAAAGTGGTAAAGAGGGGCATTCTTGGCCCAAGTTCAGGCCGGCAATTCTCGTAGATTTTTCCATGGTGAGCCCCTAAGCATATGGGGGCATGGGTTTTTAAATATACTAGGCCTTGGAGGACAGGGGGGGTCTTGAAAAATATTCTATTCATGGGTGCTTTGCTATGGTCTTCAAAGCTATTTACCAAGCAAAATACCACCCACTCTTCAAAGTCTTTGCCCATCATGTCCTTGAATAATCCAGGTGGCCTCACAACTCCAACAACTCCATCCCTCCAATTTCTGACCTCATCTATTCAGAGAGTATCACTCTGTGATCTCTGGTGCAGATGTGACATAAGCACACAGAATTATCGAACCAGCAGTTCTTATGATGCCAATGTCCACCCCACCCTCATGAAATGCTTTTTAAATAAAAACAAATGTAATTCTCAGAAATCCCAGGAGATCCAAATGCACTAAGGCCCAGGGGGTATGCCAAGGTAGATAAAACATGATGGCAAGGCCTCTGGAGGGCTAAACCAGCTGACCTCGTTAGGAGACCCAGTTTGGCTTTCTTTTTTTGCTAGTGGTGCTAAAGAAAATTGAGCACATTTAAAAACTCTTAGAGTAATTCTCTTCTATAGGTGACTGACATCTATAAAACAATCTAGGAATTTACTGGCATTTAGACCACACAGCATTAACAACAAGCTGATGTGGTTTCTGCCCACTCTGCTATTTACTGTGGAGACACTGGCTTTTTGTTATGCTTCTGGAACAGTCAGCATGAATACAACCCCTATGGAGAACACATTACTGTCCCAGGATGAATGGTTGGGTTCAAATTGTCTTTGTCTGAAACTGGCCTTGATAGCCAGGAATTAGGGTCCTTGGCTACTCCTGTGCCAGAAACAGTCAAGCCCACATTGTGCTGATAAGCAGTACCAGTTGCTATGTCAGAAGGTGCTAATGCAGCGCTTTTTGCTACATGGCCACGTTGCACAGGAGGGCTGAGCTCAGCTCCTGTGCCTCAGCCCCTCCAAAGGCTGTTCCCACTGCTGGGAACAGGGCTTTGTGCATTTATGGGAGAAGAGTGCCACAAGCAGCTGCTCCTGCAGGGTCTGAGACCTTCATACGACTGCCTGACAGGAGCTTCTGTGGAGGTGGGGATCAAATTCTTCCCACCAGCAACAAGTGATAGGATGAGAAGCAATGGCTTTGAGTTGTGCTAGGGCAGGTTTGCATTGGCTGTTAGGAAAAATTCCTTCATGGAAAGGGTGGTTAAGCACTGGGATAGAGGCTGCCCAGGGAAGTAAGTGGTTGAGGCCCAGTCCCTGAAGGCATTTAAATGACATGCAGATGTGTCACTTACGGACATGGCTTATTGGTGGACTTGGCAGTGCTGGGTTTATGGTTTGTGATACTATGATCTTTTTCAACCTAAAAAAATTCTCTGATTCTATGCACATTTTCCTGGAGTGGGAGGAACTTTTCTCACATTAAGATCACAGTGCAAATCTTTAATGGATCTTGCTGGTGTTGAGGAGACACTTGCTGCTTCATCATTTTGAACACCTTAGGCAGCATTTTAATTTTTCAATTCTGGCACCAGACAAGTCAAAAAAGCCAACACAGTATCTACAGCCCAAACCAGGACAGCCTGGCTGTCACTGTGATTAAATGCAATGAAGGATCTGATCCTATTTTTGGAAATGACTTTTCAGTCTAAAACATGAGATAGCCAAGAATTTGCTTTTGATACATTTAAAATAAGAAATCAATAATAACAAGTAGTTTTTGTGACTTCTTTCTTCAAAATAACATTTGTAAAGAGTGTCTGGCCACCAATGCACAATTCATATTTGGGCCCACAGAAATTAAGTCAACTTGACAGGCAAATCACTATTAAAGGTGTTGCTTGCAACCAGGACCTTCAGGGACTAAACTAAGCAAGGTAAAAGCTATCCTACAAAAGATATCCTACAAAAACTCTCTCTACAAAAGATTTCCTGCCAAGAGAGAAGTTCTGAAAGTTTAGCCTAATATTAAGAGGCAATATTCCATCCAGAGTGTTGTTAATGTCTTATCTGTAGATGAATACACAAGCTAGGGGAAAAAAAAATCCCAATCATATTTGTGGATTTATGAGATTTCTGCAGCTTGTCAGGAAACTCCTGGTCCTGTGCTTTCCCCAGTGCAGTGCAGCATTGCTGGGAGGGTGGAGAGTAGCATTTCTGCAAAAAGGGACATGTCACTGCATACCCAAACCAACTCCCTCTGTTGCAGTTCCACAGTCCCATGCTCAGTTTCTCTTCTGTCTTTGCTCTGGTTGGGTTGCTGCCATCATTCTAAATGTTAAGCTATATATGTAAGTATAATTTCAAGAACAATTTGTTACATTTATTTATGTAAATTATGAAAACAATAGTTTGACTGACATGTCAATAGTTTGACTATCATGTCCCATATTTTTGGACTTGATGTTTACAAGTTAAGGGCAGTCACTGAAAAAGAGAAGTGCTTCAATAAAAGCAAAGTCTGTTTAGACCTGGGTTTCTTGTACCATTAGCCATCTTAGAACAGTAAAAATTTATTCTGTCCCTTATTACTGCCTGTATTAAATATATTACTAAAATATTTATTGTATCTCAGTTACAGTGTCACCATTAAGGTAGTCCATATAAAAGCATCACCTGCAAAAATTTAAAGAGTATGTGTAAAAGGATTACCACCATTACCACAGCTTAATTTAAGTGTTAACTTGGTGCCCAAGGTAGAAAATTAAATATAACTGCTCTATATTTAGAAGAATAGAATTCTAGCCACTTAAATCTTGGTTTCTTCTCAACTTTTGCTATTAATTGGAACAAAATTAAAAACTGATGCTTTGAACAAGATTTCAGGAAATATGTTTTTCAGCCTCCTATGGATTGAGGATACTTTTGATAATGTTCCAACCACAGTATTTTTTTGCCGATGCATCTGCTCTCATAACTGCAAACTAAGAAAATGATTTCTTAATTTACACATCTTCATTTGCAAAGTCATGTAATTTGCATGTGTCTCTGTACTGTCAAGTATTGTATATTCTTCTTCATTATACCCTCATATAATTTCTGTTTTGTCCTTCATCATGTACACTAGTGTCTCACAAGCTGCATATTTAATTCTCTTCATGTAATTGGTTTCTCATTCACAGTAAATATGGACTTCCTTGTCCACTCAGAATCAATTCTCACCTGATTGATAGGATATTACCCAATGTTAAAAATTTGTTTTACCATTCTAAAAGACATATGTGAACTGATTTCTTACTATAATTGTTTAAATTGACATAGTTATTTTAAATGACACTTAGGGGATTCTCCTTTCCAGGATTTTCAGTATAAACATTAATGATTGTTTACCAATCTTAGGTAGAGGTTAAGCAGAGAACAAGAAGTTTTATTTCTTTCTAAGGTTCCCTGTGAAAGAAGGGGCATAAAGGAGGCTAAACCACAAGATTTTAAAATGGTGTGTTATCTGTATGACAGAGGAAAGAGTTGTAAGTCTATGAGTAAAAGTGGCCACCAAAATAATTTGTCCTTGAGCACATGGGCATGGTCACAGGTGGATGTTTCCATACACACACATACTGATGCCCAAATGTCCCTCACACAGCCTGCTGCAATACAGCTTCTGCATCACAAACAAATGGGAAGCACACTGTGACTGCCAGGTTGGTGCATGTATTTCTGGCATATCAGCCTTCTGTGGTTTGCTTCATTTTGCTACCGTTTTTGAGGGTGGGCATGGGGCAACTCACACAGACATAACAGTGTGCAGTGGCACACTTTACACAGTAAAGCCAAATGGTTCATCCCATTATTACATAGAAAGGAAAGATGTTGTGCATTGCTGGAATGCAGCCAACTCTCAAGTCAAGATCAGCATCCTGGAAACAGCAAACATTGGCAGCTGCATGCTTCTGAACCCAGTAGCTCTGTGCAAATCTGGCAGCATGCTCCCAGACTCTGCTGACATCACTGAACAGGGCAGACTGGGGCCCAGGAGAGGACACGAGTGCAATGTGTGCATCCCCTCCCTGTTCCTAAAGGGGATCATCCACCAGGTCTGTGATGGGGATCAATGCCTCTGATTCTGCCCTCATTCTTCTTGTGCAGAAGGGATGCAGACTTGGTTTGTGTATAGGTATCCCTCTGTTTCCCAAGTCTGGGAGGCCACAGACTAAGCAAATGGTGGAAATGGCAAAAGCATTGGGGATTAACATCTCCAGTATGACCCTCAGAGAGATGGAGAGACGTGAGAGCTACCTAGTAGTCTGTCTGTTGTAAAAGTGAATCCTAAGTTTGGGAAATTGCATAAAGCAAAGATTTTAAGTAGTGGTTTTATTCAGAGCAAGAAAAAAATATCTGCAGATAGTGATCCTTGTCAAATTAAATGAGCCTTGGGAGAAGCCTATGTATTACACTCTCTTCTGTGTAAAATAGTCAGCCTGTCTTATCAAATGCACTTAAATGTTCAGTTTTGTCAACCCAAAACTGGTGGCAGAGGTTCTGAAAATTTTATGTTCAGACTTACCGACTCCATTGGCTGAACACTGATTGTACAAGTGCAGGTTTGTCAAGACCACCAAGCTGTGTGGTGCAGTTGTCACACTGGAGATAAGGAGTGCCATCCAGAGGGACCTCTACAGTCTTGGGAGGTGGGTCTGTAGGATTTCATGAGGTTCCCAAGGCCAAGTGCAAGGTCCTGCACCTGGGTTGGGGCCATCCCAAGCAAAAACACAGGCTGGGGAATCCAGACCGAGAGCAGCCCTGAAGAGAGAGAGTTGGGACTCGTGGTTGATGAGAAGTTCAATGTCTTGGAATTGTGAGCTTGCAGCCAGAAAGCCAAACATCTCCTGGGCTGCATGAAAGCAGTGTGTGACCAGCAGATTTGAGAATGCAGCTCTGCCCCTCTTCTCCTCTCTCATGAGACCCTACCTGCATCCAGCACTGGGGTCTCCAACACACCAAAGACATAGTGTTGAGACTCTGGAGCTGATTGATCAGAGAAATTGTGTATTTCCCATCCCTGGAAGTGTTCAGGGCCAGGCTGGATGTGGTTTTGGGCAACCCGGTCTAATGAATGGTGTCCCTGTCCATGGCAGGAGGGTTAGAACTAGGTTATCTTTAAGGGCCTGCAAAACCAAGCCATTCACTGATTTCAGGATTCCCCAAACTTACACAGAGGTTATATAATTCATGAAGTTGGTGAACAATCAGGCAGGACATCAATGGCATATCAACAAAGATAAAAACTCGCCTGCATTCTGGATAAAGACCACTATCTTTTAAGATAAGTATCCTTGTTATGACAAAAGGACACGAAAACCCCCTAGTAATAGCTGTGAGGAAAAAAAATAAAGGACAAAAAAATGCTAAGGAAACCACCTTGATTTGGATTGTGTTGAAAGAAGTCTGCTTGTCTTTTAATCAGCAAAGGCTGGGTCTGAAGTCAGGGCTGGATGTACAGGCATGTGAGGGATGAACAGGGCCCTTTTCTGACCCCCAGGCATTTCTTCTCCACAGGAACCTAAGGACAAGCAGGGAAAACACGTGAGACTGATGGTCATAAGAAGCTCCCATCAAAACCTTTGGGACTGATCCAGCCTGGGCCAGCAAACATCAGGGAGAAGAAGGAGAAACTGCTTGTTAAAAACCAGAACGACTCATATGAAAGCCTACACAGGAGAAGATTTACATGAGGTTTCTCAGAACCAGCGTACACATTATCTTTCACTCAAAAACTCTGAATGCAATGAAAATTATCCTGTTTTCTTGACTCATCTGCACTTTCCTCTGCAGCACAGTGAAGCTTTCAGTGAGAAAAAGCAAAACCCAATTTATAAAATGACAACCATTTAAAAGCACTGTTGCCTTTAGAAAAGGCTTTCAACTATTAAGCTTTATGCCTTATAAAGCCTAACGTTTGTATTGAGAGGGTCATTGAACCCATACACATGCATGACATGGTAATATTTGTTATAAATTTCAGGTCAAAAACTGAAGGAACTAAGTAGACAGGCAACATCTTTCTAGACTATTTTTGAACATAATTTAGATACTGTAAGTAGTTATTTTCAAAAATGCATTTTACTGTAAAACACACTAGTATATAATTCTATTACTCAAACAGCAGAACCAAAGTTATAAATATTCATCAACATGGCAAAAAGACAAAATTTACAACCCATTTTATCCTATGTAACTGTTCCACTAATTTATAGAATTAGGCTCTTACGTTTTCGAAACAGATTTCAGAAACGCCACAAGAGAACTTGTGCATTCATCCATGTAGGAAAGAGAAAGGCAAATCATCTTTATGTATGTGACAGCACTGTTTTCTGGATGGCTGGTGCCTGTTGTGCTTAGAAATGGTTGCCTATGCCAATTCAGAGCTACTCTGGAGCCCTGCATGCATGCATAGTTCCATTAATATGTCTAGATTGCTCTAAATTTTGGTTACAGTCCACTGATAATACTAAATTGCTCTTTTGCAAAATAGCAAGATATTATTTGAATGGGCAGCAGCATAGACAACTCTGACTCAGAGTCTCATTGGAAAATATCTAGTAATTTATGTCTACTTTGCTTCAAATCTGATTGAAGTTGATAGCAAAACCCCTTGACCTTGATTACATTGGAAACACATATGGAGGAGTTTCAGCCTGTGTCTCCAGTCTGGTCAGCATGAAGGGGATGGGGTGACTAGCAGCCAGCTATCATCACAGGAGCCACAGTGCCAATCTCTGCCTCCACAAGTGCTCTGTGTTTGCCACCAGCTAGCATGTGGACAGGTGGCTTTGCAAAGCTTTGGATGGGTTTTTTCTCCCCACAAAATACTGTCCAAATCCCACAAGCACTTAAAAGAAGACACAGACAAAAGGGAGTTGTCTGATTCACATGGTAGGAAAATCCATATAATGTAAATTTGAAAACTAGATACTCTGCTATCAAAGACTATAATTTAAAACATTATTAAATTCATTGATGTGACTTTTTCAGTAGAAAATTGCAGTCTGGTTTATATCAGATTAGGAATTTAATACATCTGCTGTTAAGTATCTAGAAAGCATTGCGTAACTTGCATCCATGAAGAACAGAGCTGGAGTAAAAGCACTAGAAGATGAAGGGAAACCTGCGACAGGGGTGTTGCATGGCAACTGAAAGCTTGGCTCTGCCAGTCTGTGGCTGTTCTTTGTACTTTAAACTCTATGGTAGGGAAATTAGTCATTAAAGTGAATCTCAGATGGATGACTCTTAATTTCTGAAATACAGCTGAAGCTCTGCTGTACACAAAAGCTTGCTTATGACAACATCCCGTTTTGAACACAAGTGTGCTTTGTGAAAAGCTGGAGATTTAAAAAAAAAAGAAAAAAAAAATAAAAAGCCTGGTGCACCTTAATCAGAGACAGCACATTGCTCTTTTTCCCTAACCTCAAATGATTGAACATGCATCCTGGTTCAGACCTCACACAACATTCAATCTGTCCTTAATTTTAGAGAAACAATTCTTTCTCTGTTGGAAAACAGCATACCAAATAAAACTGCTTGGCCCTGAAATTATATTTTCTTCCCACACCCTACCCTCCCCACTTGTTTCAGGAATCAGCAAATCCCATAGAAGACAAAGGATTAGTTACATATGTATTTATTCAGTTTTTCCATAAAAGTTGCACAGACTGAGCAAGGGTTGCTTGTAAACATCTTGTCCAGTGGGTGATTTATTTTTCACAAAAGGCATAGAGAAGCAAGAGAGAAAGGTCTTTAAAATGACTGGTTGCTTACTTATTTTTCTACTAACAACCGAAATCTGGGACTCACTTTTATTTTCTATGTACTGTCCTAAAACCATGGATGCATGAGGGCTGGGACCTAGTCAGCTGGGAAGGTCCTCCTGGGCCAAGTCTGGGGTGGATATGCTTCTCCAGCACAGGGGGAATTTTGACAAATCCCCACTGGAAGGAAATCATGTGGAGGTGGCTGGACCTTAGTTCCTTCTCCAGGATCTGAAAATGTTCCTCATATAATTACTAAAAGAAAGGCTGGGTCTTAGTCATTACTATGCAGAAGACAAGATCAGTTGTGTTCTATCTCAGGCTTTGATCACGGGTTTCATGGTGTTTGACTTTTATGCTGAACTTCCTGAGTCTTGCAATTTGTGAAAATTATATTTTTGTTAATATTTTTGGACACAACATATATCCACAGGCAAACCTCTGTACCCAGAGAACAGAGGAGGTAGTGGTGAACAGCAAGTGTCACAGACACTGCAACAGATGCTGTTGCAGATATGTGGTCTTCTATGTTTTATTTCCAAAAGATTTATTTTACTGAATTTCCAAAATTGAAGTTGATAAAGATGAAGTAGCATGCTCAGGGAAAGCCTGAGGGAGATGGTGTGGAGTGTTTTACTGAGGGTAGGCAGGGATGTGATGGCAGAGAACTCAGAAGAGCTTGGGAGGTTAAGATGTGAATACAGTGAAACAGATGAAGAAAGATATGTAAAAGGTTTAAATTTGATTTGCTGATTAAGCCATTTGTAAGTTGAAATGCTTATAAATATTCACACTGTATCATCTTAAACTTCAAATGTGTTAGACCTGTGGCTGCCTTTTCAGTTTATTTCCTAACACCTCCTAAAATTTCACATTTCTCAGAGAAATCACTCTTCTCTCCGAAATCTCTCATTTGAAATGTTTACTTGTGCTGTGGAAAGAAACAGCGTGGGACCCTGTCAGGGTTTCACTGACATTCTTTCTGTTAGAAAGCCATGCATTTGTGCAAAATGCTGCAAGGCAAGAGATGGCAAAAAGGGTGAGTTAGAAGTGTGCTGCATCTCCTTCACTTCAGAAAGTTGAGGAATTAAGGCCAGCACTGCTGGGGCTACTATATTATCTGTGGCTGGGGCCGTAGGGCTTGAGCACTGAAATCACTGAGATATCTTTGAAACTCCTTCCTTAGGATGCTCAGATACAAGTGTAGGACAGCAGCTTGGTTTGGATCATGGCTGCCTTTTTGAAATAAAATGATCTGTATTCATTAGTTATGTTGAAATCACTGTAAGCAGGTTTTCTTTCCTGGCACTTTACAATGAAGCTGTATTCTTGATGAGTTTCTGCCGCTACAAGTTGTTCCAAAATAAAACAGACTCTGTTTTATAAATAAATTCCCATGTTTATATTATAAATTCCCTTGTTTAATTCCAAATGCAGTTTCACTAAACTCAGAGGCCATGTTTTTCAGGTAAAGGAATGCATAGTTTACAAAATGTGCTATATTGTCTGTAGCTATTTTCTCATATTAAGACAAAAAACCTAATTTAACAATAGTGCTGGTTTAAATTATTTTAGATTTAATTTTCAATTAAAAAAAAATCTCAATTACAAATTTAAAACAGCTTAAGTTTGATATTAATCACAAATCTGATTTTAAATGAATGGTTCCAGTTGTTCATTTGTCAAACCCTGAGTGGAAGTCACATCTTTCATGTGATTTTTATTTTGGGCAGCTTCTCCTGGATTTAAAAGGCATGGATCACCCTGAGCAGAACTTCCTACAGATTTGTGTCTCATTTTGTTTAAGCTATCCCTCTGCAATATTCCAGCTGTCCCTCATGTCTCCTACAGTGCTTCTGCTTGGTAAGCACAAGCAAACACTGCCACCAGCCAGGAGTGGTGTTCCTGTGGCTTGGGTTTCCAGCTGCTGCCAGGTGATAAATAATGTGTGAATTTGGTCTGCTTTTCTGTCAGTGCTTAGGTTCCTTTGTTGCCTGGCCATGAGAACCTGTAGGCACTCAGTTGTCCTCAGCTGCTGCACATTCAGTTGAAAAGCCAAATTGGTTCAAGAAGTGTTAGGGGAAACTGGCAGACATATAATGTGACTGTCTAAAACTCACTTTCTCAAAAAAGGAAGATGACAGGGAGTATTAACTGTAGCAGACAAGAGGATGGAAAAGGGTCACATGTTACAGTTTGTGCTGTCATTGTATTTACCTAGAAAGAGGAGGGAAAGTATGGGGTGATAGGTGGAAAATCAAGTAAAATTGAAGGACTGAAAATGTGGTGGAAGGGATTAGGAGCAGTTGAAAGGACTCAGTGTTGGTTGTAACAAACTGTAAAGGCGAAAGGAAAAAGTCCTGCCCCTTGAGAGGAATATGCTGGAGAGGCTTGGTCTTTTGTCCTTTCCCTCTGGGTCTTCCTCTTGTTGAAATTCAAATAAATCTGCAAGGTCTCCATGAACACAGAGGCAAGTTGTGGATGTGATATAGGCAGGGAAACAGGGTGGCTGTCAACTTCTGGGCAAGGCTGCTTTGATGGATGAGTTATGACCTTCCCAGTCATAACATTTGGTTTACTCTTTCCCTTCTCTCCCTCCAAAATAAAAAACCCACTCTTGTTTACTCTTTCCCCACCACCCCTGGGTTTGGTGATTTTAGTAATTCTGGTCTTTATCAGTAACCTTGGTAAGTCTGGGAATCTTCTCTATTCCCACTGTCCTCTGACATTCATCTGTCCAAGAAGAGTTCCCAATACATCCCTTTCCCCATGTGTGATATCTGTCAGTACCTTGGGTTGTTTCATTAGTTTAGCCCCGGCTGGAATTGTCCAGCCAGTTTTTTTTCCTTCCCATGCTCCCAGAAGCTGGCAGTTTCTCATTTTGCTGTCATATTGTCATATTGCTGGAGCCTGTGGAGTACAGGAGTGGGATCGAAATGCTGCAATCTGCCAATGGAAGGGGAAATATGGAGAAAATGGAACCCACCTTCTATGAGAGATGCACAGCAAAATATGATCAGGAAACAGTAATGAGTTTTTCTAGAGGAAATACTGGCTGGTGACAGAGAAAAAAAATCTTTCCAAAAGGATAGTTGAGCATGGAAACAGGCTGCACAGAGCAGTGGCAGATCCTCTTCCATGAAGGTGTTAAATACTTGAAAGAGACAAGGTCCTAGGGAACCTGATTTAACTTTTAAGTGAATTTTGCTGCCCTTTTCATCTGGTCAGCTGGCCAGGCTAGTTGGGAGGTCAAAGTTGCAAATCCTCCCTGAGACCTGCAATAAGCATATTTGCATGTCTTCTGTGATTGAGATTTGAAAAGCAGTTTTACCTCGGGCAGTATGATAGCAGTCTGTTGTCATGTAGTCAAGTATGCTGGCTAAAAGAGGCATCCATGTAAACAAATAAACACTGACTTTTCCAGACCCTTTATCATGACTTTTCATAGCTCCAGTTCTCTATCAGAACACCAAAACCCCATCACTGTCGATGTACAAGGCAGTACACATGGAGAATAAATATCAAATCTCCCAATGTCCAAAGCATCAAACAGAGCCTATCGTCTGAACCCCAAGGGGTTCCACAATTTGTCACAAATGCCAAGAAGATCAGGCAGGTGAAGGCTTGGGATTCAGCTGAGCAGTGAACTGGGTGAGAAACAGGCTCAGCAGTGAATGAGAGAGTTGTTTAGGGAATGAATCACTTAGGGAGAAAGTTGTGCAATTAAACTGATAAAGTTGGCAGCAAAACAAAAAGCAGAAAGAGAGAATGAATGCAACAATCAATCAATAAAGCAGTGAATCAATTGTCTAGTTAATAAGATGGTTAATTATGCAGAACAGAGCAGGAAAGGCAGTGTACTTGGTCAGTTTGGCTCCAACAAATCTCCCCAGTATGCTTCAGTTACAGCATCATTTACTTTTGCTGATTTTTGTTAACATAGGAAAGGTTTCACCTCTGAATTAGTATTGTCCTATTTTAAAGATAGCATCTGTTTCTAGGCTGTTATGATTTATTTCTTTATATTGTTTCAAGAAGGCGAGAATTAGGTTATGATCTGGGAGAACTAGTGCTCTACTCTGCAAAAGCAATACTTGCCTATCATCATATTCTCATTTATATTATTTCAGTATTTTATGCTATTTTTTATTATTTAATTTCTATTTTATGTTACTGTGCTATTTATTGATCTTTCTACTGTCAACACAAATATTCTAAGTGTTTTCTAAACTATAATTTGCAAACCTTTCCTCAAAATAGTTTCTATTCGGAAAGTATCTGCTTTTAGAACATTTTGTTATGTTGTTGAAAGAGCCCTCTCCATTTTCTCCCCATTCTACAACACAGAAACTTGGATAAAAAACTGACAATTCAGTGTCCTTGAATCCTAAAGTGATACAAGACAGGGTAATGCAGGAGGCAAAGAGCTATATGAAATACCTTGTTGAAGAAGATAGAGATGAAGGATTTTCAGACGTTGTCTGAGGTTTGGACGACCCCATGTGGGTAAGATCTTCCTCTAGGATCTGTCTACATTATTTGTCAGGTCTTACTGTTGTGATCAGCTTTCACATAGTGTATCTGCGAGGCTGGGCAGTTCTGGACACAGCCCAATAACTATCTCCATGCTTTGGATGTGAGTGTGCCTTCACTCTTGGAGCTGGACATCAGTAAGCCTGGAAGATGCCTAAACCCCATGGGAACTTTGGGGTTTTTTTTTCTTCTGAACTTCCCAAGGCCTCCTAAGCTTGCCTCTGTGTCTGTATCTGCCCACTATTAGAAAGAGCTCATTTACTTGATACCTATCTCACTCATGAGCCTGAAAGTGTAATTCAGCTTTCCTTGTCAATCCACAGATGTCTCCTGTTCCCAGCCCAGTTGCTCACTCTGGAATTCAGCTCTGCAGAAACTGCAGTTCAGGTGGCTGGTCTCTGTTCAGATCAGGAGCCGAGGTGTGATGCCCATCTGCATCCAACAAGACTTCAGTGGAAATTAGGAATAATCCTGTCAGCAAACTCCTGTGGAAGGATCATCCAGAGTCTGATGTGTTGCAAAACAGGCATTCTACTTGAATTTATGGCTTTAATATTCCGTGAGAAATAGTAGTTTCTGGAGCTGATTTTTGATATGGTTTTGAAGATAGGCCTTACTAGTAAAAATGGAGGGGTTGAAGACGGCAAGACTATTTTGTGAAGCCCTACAATTGGCAATTAGGTAGTGCTGTCTTCTGTATGTGAATTCAATCTGGGTTGCACGGGTTGGTTGTTTTCACTGACATGGTTCTCAGGAACTTTAGGTGACAAAGGTTTTTGTTCTGAGATGCACATATGAAAAGACCTTTATTTACTGGTGTTTCTGACATCACATTGGAGGGATTTACACTTACTGCACCAGCCTGATATTGCTCCATCTAGAAAATTTAAGTCCACTTGTCCTTTGCCTTGCTAATATTGCAGACACAGAATAATCTCATAAAAAACTTCAAGCTGTCTCCTGGTCTATTTATGGGGTAAATATGGCCATCTGACTGAAACTTCAGGCACATGTTAACAGTTAGTAACCTGTTCATTATGTCTCATTGTCCACATGCTGTGGACTGAAATAATTTTAGGCAGCTCATCTTGTAGTTTCACTAGATATTTCCCTTTGCCTTATTGAATAACTTGGTATCATTTAGATAGAAACACCTTATATGGGGCAGTAACTTTTGTAAGGAGTTCAGGCAAAAGGTTCTACAGACATCCAGATAATGGTCTCTGCTCCTCTAATTCTTGTTAACTTCATTCACTACTGCGCAAGAAGCCTCTTTGCTGAAATGACAAACACTTTGACATTATTGAGTAGGTATTAAGACCTCTATAAAAATTCTGGTGACTATATTTGAATCCCTGCAGTACTGTACGTGACAGGTTGGAGCCTGCCTACAGCACACTGTCAGATGCTTACACCTGTGGAATGTGCTGGTAATTTTTTCGTGACTCCCTCAATGAGCTGATCTACCTAAAGGGAAAAGCATTTTTACTCCTAGCAGACACAGCAACCATTTTTCTAGCTCAGGAAGTCAGTATCTGGGGCTATAAGCTTTTGTTGTCATTAATTCATCCTAGTCATATTTTGAGGACTGAAAGGCTTGTAAGGCTTGCAAACACAGCCAGTAAGCCTGATTTGTCATGCCGAGGAAAAACACTGTGAAGGGGATCTTGAAGAAAACAACAAATATGCTCTGTGGAGCAGCCAAAGCATTATAGACTTTATCTGGGCTATGTACAATAACCTCTTCAGTCACTGTCACTTTTTAGGAGCATGTATCAAGATGCAGAAATATGAAATAGTGCAGAAACACTCTAGGAGCTTAATCAGAATATGGCTTATTACAGTGGAGTGCCAGTCTATAAAGAACTGCTTGGTAATATCAGCCTCCTGTTAATCCCATAACAATCAGATAATGGTGAAATGTTGATTTATTCACTGATTTACTCTTAGCTAGATTGAAATAATGGAGTAAAATGAGCCCATTTAGACTGGTCCTTAAATTGAATGCTCCTAATTACATTTGAAAGACTAGACCATAATGCACTTGAGTATTGCAATGACCCTGCTAATCTATGCAATTAGTTAACTATTTTGGAAAGGAGACTACCTTACATGTAGTTTTGTCTTAAAAATTAGAATATATTTCTCATGTACTCTATGTATGATTCTGTACTGAACTAATTGCCCATGTAAAATCCTCAATTTTACTCCAATACTAGTCTCTTTCTGGGTAAGTTTGCAATGGAACAGTTCAATTACTGTATTATATTTCCATTTAATTATTCAACTAGAATTCTGAAATTTGCACATATTCATTCTGGGTCACGGAGTTCAGCATGGGAGGGAATTCCAGATTACGCATTCCATTAGATATTATCAAAAGGCCATCTGTCTTTCTTAGTGGGTTTCAATCACTCAAGAGCCTGAGGATATTTAGGCAGGAAAGGAGAAGTAAGCGAGAAAAGCTCTTGCAGTAAATATCTGACTACGGCAATTACAAATTTCAAATGTTTCTAGAGGGATAGGGGCTGACTGCAATTTTATAAGAATCTCCTGCTCCACTTAATGTTTCTCACCTTCATATTTTTGGAGAATCACTTTTCAGTATATGTCTCAGCGAAGACTCGGTGATCTCTTGTCTGTTGAAGCTCCTGGCTATACTCCTGGCTACTGAAAAGCAAATGAAGGAGACACGCTGGTGCTGGGCATTTGATCATTCCTTCCAGTCAGGATCATCTCCTTGCCTTTATTCAAAGACGGTCATATTGTCAAGCAGGCATAATTTAAAATGAGATGGCTGTCTTAAACTCTTCTGTGTGTATTTGCATCGTGGTCCATTTTTGCATACAGCTGGACATTTCCACATTTCTACCGTGTGCAGCTGCAAATGAGAGTAATCGAGAGCAGGGACTGTGCATCTCTATAGCCTGGAGCTGCACCCACAAGTTCCACCTGCTGGGTGTCCCTGAAGCTAAAAGACACAAACTAGACAGGACTGGACTATTACTCTCTTCCTGCATTTCTCTGTTTAAACATTAAATATCTAGGGTTTTCAGAGTTGAATTAGGTTATGGTTATTTTTATGCCTGGCCTCAGATTCATGTCCCACTCTTGTCCTGATGCACTCATGAAAGAAGTCCCAGGAATACTCTAGCCTTCCAAAGAACAATGGAATGCTTTATGCCTGTACAATTAACGTGCTTTTAAAATACGCCGTATGAGCTTTGTTTGTTGATATTTCTGGATTCCTTCCTAAATAATGCAAATGTTTCCAAGTCATGAGACAACTGTTACAATAACAGAATCTGACACTCTGCTTAACACTGATGCATTATTTTAAGAGAATCTCCTGGGAGATGAGCAATAAATGGTTTATCAGACTCTTTGCAGGAAATACTTTGGGAAAAAAACTATTGGAAGGGCAGCAAAGAGGTCTATAAAGCTAGTGACACATAATTACTGCAAGTTTCCCTTCCTAAGCTCATGGTGGGAAAAAAGTGCAAGAGTAAAGGCATTGGATGCATCCATCCCTCCAGCGGTAGATTAGGCTAAGAAACTTCCAGGTTCATCAGATTTTGTTAGTAGAGATATCCAAGGACAAATAAAGACGACAATTTCTAGAGGCTGCAGCACCATCAGCAGTGGAGAAACCCCATAAGAGCCACCTGCCCGGTGGGCTCCACTACATCCCATGCAGGGAGTTCTGTTCTCTTGCAATCAAGCACTACAGGCACTCCTAGCAGAATATGAATGGTGAAAATGGTCGGGTGTCCTCACTTTGAGAATCTTATGACCCAGCTGAGTGTCCTGTGAAGTGTGCTGTTTGTCAGGGGTCCAAGTCCAAGGTGCTTATTGTTAAATCTTGAGTTCTTTGCCGTGAATGCAAATAAAAATATATTAAGATAACAATAGCATGGCTGAGATCATCTGATCCAACCATACTGCTCAAGCAGGGCCACCTAGAATTGTTTGCCCAGTCCACACTTCAACAGCTTGTTTCTGAAGAGGTTATCAGAGGTTATCAGAGGCAGTTCCAAGAGCCTTACTGAAGTCAAGGAAGAAAATATTTGCTGTTCTCCCCTCATCTACAAGATGGTCATTTCATCACAGATGTTTGTCTAGTTGCCATGTGCGACCTGCCTTTATGAATTCATGCTAACTACTCCTGATTTCCTTCTTGTCCTTCATGTGCCTAGAAATATTTCCAGCATGACTTGTTCCATCACCTTACTAGGGACTGAGATGAGGTCCATTGGCCTGTAATTTCCTGGGTTCTCCTTTTGCCCTTTTTGAAGACAGGAGGGATAACAGCAAGGGGACAGAGAATGTGCACATAAGATAGATGGTTTCAGGTTCCTGGTATCTGATAAAATTCATCGTATTGTATTTACAGACCACCAGCAATTCAGGAGTTGTTGGTAGTACAGTTAAGAGCTTCTGCAAAAAGACTGAGGCCCTACAAAATCAGGAATGGGAAAATTTTGTACCTAATTTCAAAAAGAAAAAGAAGGAAAGAGTCAGCTTAGCCTCAATTCCTAAAATTGACTGGAGGAATTACTAAAGCTGTTGTTGGGCACCTGGAAGTTACAATTAAGACAAAATTGTCAAGACCAATTCAGGTGAAAACAATCTAAAGTGTTCTGACAGATTTGGCTGATAGGAGAGAATCTGTACCTGTCATTTCTTGACTTTGGTGGAACTATTACACTTGGCATCCTCATATGGAAGCTAGAAAACTCCGTTCTGGAAAAGGTATGTAGCAAAGAAATGCACAAAAATATATTGCTTTGAGAATAAATACAAACAGTTTTGCTGTGACAATGGGTATTTTTGGCCATCTGAACTACCTCCCCTACACAAACAGCGGTACCTCAAAACCTCCTTCCCTTTGCAGACTTTCTTTCCCTGTCCAAATGAACATTTCAGGCTGCATATCTATATCTATATATCTATATTTATCTTTATCTATATAAATATGTCCCTGCATATATATATGCTAAGTCACTTGGACTTTTTCTTGGAAAAAGAGAAGATATTATTAGGCAATATTGCTGATAGGCAAAGAAAAAAGATATGTCAGAAGGGAAGGCTTCTGTTGGGTATGTTTATTGGAATGTTGCTCTATGGGGCATGAATGTGAAAGGAGAGTAGAGTCCCAGGTAAAAACATGATCTGCAGAGCCCTGTGGTTCACGTGAGTTGCTCAATCCTTTGCCAGTTTACATGTTCAACTTGCTTTCCTGCCTCAGAATTGAAGTCTGCCGTCCCAATATTCATGGAAAACTGAAATTCAGAACAAGGTTTAGAGCCATGTGTCACAGCTTCCCTGTTTGCTAACATCTTCCTCTCTGAATGCTCTCTCCTCCACTGTAGAAAATAATATTTATAGAAAGCTTTCTTGTGTGATGAAACTGCTGCCTGTCAGGCACATCAATATCCACTGCACAGAAAAGCAGATGTGAGCTAAATCTTTGGACAATAGTCTTGAGATTTCATAGGAATGGATTAAAAAATGTCTTTTCCAATGGCCTAATAGTGCCAAGGGTGAGAATGTGGAAGGGATTACGATATTTCTAGGGGAAGGTAAGGACTGGAAATAATGATGCTACTGCATATTTTCAAAGGCTTCTCTTGCAAAAAGAAGAGCCTTGTGAGTAACACACAGCTAGACAAAGGCTGCTCCCGGAAATTCACACCAGACACCAGTTGGCAAGGACATGGGGACTGTCCTGCCTTAGCAGGCTCCAGGCAGTCATATAATTGTTAAGGCTGGAAAAGACTTTTAAGTTCATTGTGACTGACCATCAACCTGACACCACCACCATGTTCTCCACTAAACCATGGCTTCAAATGCCATGGCCAACACACAAGTGTTGTTTGAACACTTCCAGGGATGATGACTCCACCACTTGCATGGGCAGCGCAATGCTTTATAACCCTGTCCATGAAAAGGTTTTTCTAATATCTAATCTAAACCTCCTTTGCCATAACTTTGAGGCTGTTTCCTCATGAGAGAAACCTTTCTCCCAGCAATCTCCATTGTCTGAACTTCCACATCAGGCATGGTGGTTTCTCTGTGAGAAAATGGGGAATAATATGGAAAAGCTTGTAGAGCATAAATGAAATGTAGGGTTACTCCAAGTGTAAGATGGATGTTGAGAATCACTGTGCTTTTGACATGGATTTCCCAAATTGCAGCTTTCTGTACTGAAGGTGGAACTGGATTTTGTGTCTTTTTCTGCCTTTTATTTATCAGTGTCATTACCCAGATCTGGGTAAAACCTGCACATTTGACTTCATAGATGAGCCAGCAGTGCCCAGTCCCCTACCCCTTGCTGAGCTGGTCCCCTTTAGTTCAACAATAAATAACAGTGTTTATTGGAGAAGGATGGGGTTGGCTGCTGCTAATGTCATCCAGTTTGTACAAATCTGCCAGAGAAGCATGGAAGCTGCTGCTAGGAGCTCTCCTCATGTAAATTCATTGTCTGAACCTCCACAGCTGCATGCCAGATAGGGAAGTCTTGTTAGAAACAAAAGTAGTTGAGTGAGTCTTACATCTGGCAGCAGAGGGAAGAGACAAGAGGCCTCCAAATAGTTTATATCCCTTTGTCTGAAGCAAGAGGTATCCTAATTGTTTATTCCTTGTAAAAGTCCCTTTGTCCTTGGTCTTGATCTCTTGGGATTTTTGTGGACGTGTTTGCTTGCTTTGAGGGTTATTTTTTGCTGTTTAAGTGATACCAAGATAAAATTTTCCTCTTGGATTCTCACATGGTGATGTGAGATTCCTGCAGAACTTCCACAAAAGTGGGGTTTGTTTGGAGAACAAAGTGATTCCTGCCTTGCTGCAGAGAAGAGACTGGGAGGGTGCACTGCAGCAAGCATGAGCTATGCAGCAGGAAGCCTTAAACTGCAGATACAGGTTGATCTGACAGTTATGTATGTCAGATGTTGCAGGAGATGTATAAGCTGCCTGTGGGAATCACTCCTCCAGTGCCTCGTGGTCTTTCTTGACCTTCACCATTCTTAAAGACAGTCTCTTTGTAACTGCTTCTACAGGCTGGAGAACTTTTATGGGATGAAGAAAACCTGTGGTTTTTTTTTCTTAGGCCAAATATCTCTGCAAAGATTTATGTGGATTATAATTGCCTGTCTAATTCAAATTAATTATTAATCTGTTTAGAGCTGTAGGTATGTGTGAATAACATATTTAACCTGAAATTTGGATGGGGTCTAATTTTAAGCTGGTCTATACAGACCTGGAACCCCCCAAAATCTTCACTCTCACTTCTCCTTCTGGGTCAGGGAGCAGGTCACTGCCTGCACCCTGGCTGTAAACACAACTCAGCCTCTTACAAAGGCTTGACGAGTTTTTCTGTCCAGCTCCTTTTTGAATACTTAACCCAAGATGAAATATTCAAACTGAGCTGGCCCCTGCAGTGAGGAGATCAGAGAGGGTGAGGATGACTTTCCCAGGAGATGCTGCTGAAATCCCCACCAAGGATGGGAATTGCGGGAACATGTTTAGCAGAAGGAGCCAGGGGACAGCTGGAGGAATAAAAAGCTAACAGAGAGGAGGAGAGCAAACAAGGGAAGTTTTAGACAGCCAGATTTCTGCCCTTTGCTTACCTGAATGGCTCCTGTGGGTGGTTATTTTAACCAGGACCTTCAGGCAACAACTGCCAAGCAAAACTCCTTTTTCTTAAGTGCTTAATTGAATTGAAAATTAACAATAGACTATCTCTGGCACTTGACTGGACTTTTCTTGCCAGTGTTCAAAAAAGGAAACAGCAGCTTAAGGACAAATCGGTCTCTCAGCTCTTTGATATTTCTCAGAGTCATGTCACCAGATGGGAGAAGTGATGTCACTGTATGGTGTAAAGTGTTGAGAAAGCCTTAAAAAATCACAGACTTGATATGGATCCAATTATGTTCAGGACTAGGATGTGTTATTCTAGCATACCACAGCAAACTAGAAGCTTTTTGAGAATTTAGTATCAATGGAAAAATAAAAAATTGCATTTCCATGATACCAAGGCAAGCCAGAGAGAGAGAGAGAGAGCGTGTATGCCTGGGGACAGCATGTTATAAAGACTTCATGTCTGCAAGGGAGCTGTGCTAATGACTTCCCAGTGGGTGGAACTGGAGAGGAAGTCTTATCTCCAGACTTCTCAGAGATAGGCAGTTGGAAAACACCAGCTCCAAAGCTAATATTTCTGCCTGAATAATAGAAGTGCAGAAATCAAAGATATGGTATGTGTTACGTGTCAAAGCTACAACAGTTTTCACCAAGTCTAAATCATAACTGCATTGTCAGGCAGAAAACCTTATGGGGAATGCAAGGATAATGACAAAAACAATAGGAAGATAAATAAAAGGTGGAATCCAAGGAGCCACCCAACCATCTGAAATCCTACTATATTTAATTTGCTTCTGAGAGAAGTGTTCTCTTGTGGCAAATAGACAAAGACGCATCATTGGGTGAAGTAAATCAGAATTGCTCTTCTGAAGCCAGCAAAGCCATATTGATTTACATTACTTGATGGTCTCTACTTGAAAATTCATCATTGTAACAAATACTATAAAACTCTAGGTTTGTCACCAGCAAAGAGCCTTTAGGGATGGCACAAGGGAATCATCTTTCCTGCTTGGACAACGGGATTACTCAAATGGGAAACAGGCCTGCACCAGTCTTCCTTCAGGATATGATGCCACAGCACTATGAGGTAGAGCAGTAATCCTGGAAAGCAGATGAGTAGCCAAAACCCAGGAATGTCTGGCAGCTGAAAACATTAAACAGGAAGGAATGGCAAAAATACAGAGGCTTGTAAACAGGATAAGTGCATCAGTGTTTTACTGGCTGTACACTCATGGCCAAGGAGCTGCATGGATGGATGTCTACTGCAGGAACAGAAAAGGAAGCAGGACAGTCTCCATGGAGTCTGTGTGAGGAGCATGGTGAAGCCCTAGACTCACTTGGAAGAGGAAGGTTGATTAGGGATTTAGGCTTTGTAGGAATGGAGAACTGACTTTAATCCATGACTTGTTTTTGAAAGTAGCACACCACTGTGCACAGGTTTGGGAAGGCTGCTTGCTTGGCCCCAGCAGGGGCCTGCCACACTCAAGAGCCCCACAAATTATCAACAATCAAGTAAACAAGTCCTGATATACACCCTGTTTCTATTAATAATGCCTTTCTTTTTGCAAACAGGGTTCAATTATTTCTATATCTCATTGTCTGAGTGGGGACTGTTAGTGGATGTCATTTTTCTACATTTATTGTATGACACAGGATCTTGCTTTGTACTGTAGTACAATCACAACAACAGAGGGAGTACAGAAGCTAAGCAAGCAAAATAATACAGGAATTCACACAGCTTGTCATTGCCTGTGTTTAACACGCGCTAGAACCAGCAACCTCATAATCAACATTATTTGTTATTCAAAAGACCTCCCAAGCCACTTCCATCAGCTACACGACATTGGGGGAGGAGAATCAGCTCTTATTTTCTAAGACATAAAGCAGATGGCTCATGTTTTATGGATGGAGAAGACACTACATGTACCTTTACATAGACAAACACACCAACATGTGGTCACGTGCCCAAGCTTAAGCGTTGCATGTCTTAGTCCAAATACTATTGTATCTTGTGCTTTTTAGTAAGAAATTTGCTTTTGGTTTGCTTTGGTTCTCAAAGTTTGGCAAGCTGCTTTTTCCATCTCTTTTCTCTTGGTATTGTGGCAGTAGCAATCTCCTCCTATTTACCTAGAAGTCTGCCTTCTGAAATATATATATTTATCCTCTGTCTAAACTGTCCCCCCTCATATTTCATGTGCCTATAGGATTTCATTTTTGTTTTTAAAACCAGAGAAGAAATTATAGCCTGTGGTTTGATAGGGAGACTCTGCAGCAATCTTGACTTTTGAAACAGATGACCTTTATTTTCTTATTTTGAATTCAGATTCAAAATTTTCTTCCATTTTTCTGCAAGGCCTGATTTCCCAAGTTTGATTAAGACTTTGGAATGGGAGATAATTGTGAAGTACACAGAGAAGTGAATTAGCCTGGGCAGTAGAAATATACTTTAATGGAGCCAGACTGATTCAAGTAGCTGAGGTTGCACAAGTATTTTAAGACAGTGCTGGGCTTTGCAGCCAGACCCTTTGCACTAAAGGATTTCCCCTGAAAGTGTGGAACACCAGGAGATTATCTAGCCAGCTGGCTGACTACAAGTTTTGAGTGAACACACACTTCAGTTTAATTGTCTTCAGTGTGACAGCCACCTCACTAAATGCAGAAACACAATGATATTAAAATTATGCACCCTCAGAGGTTGAATTCCCATGGGTCAATAGTTACACAAACATGCAGAATTCTTCCATACATTTTTTTAAACACTGTACTGTTTTTAAACACAAGTACTGTTACAATATGGATTGTATACTAAAAATTAATCTGGAATCCTTGGAGAGCTTCAGGATGACTCAGCCAGTGTAAAGGATTTGTCACCTTGTCCTGAGGATATGACAGTAATTTATACTGATAGGGGCATGATGACAGGGAGCCACATCCTGCAGGCCCTACTGAGACAATCTGTCTCACATCCCTACTGGCCACATCCCACCAGAGGATATCTGTGAGAGACACAATGATAGTCCCAGCATCTGAATCTGTTGCAAATTGGAACATCCCCAAACCAAATCCATAGAAGCTTCATTTACACACATTTGTATCAAGTTGCTTCTGTGGGTGGAAGAGAGCAGGGGCTTGGACTGGGATCCAAAAGGAAGTGGCTGTTATTGGCTGCAGGAGCTGTCCTGGATGCCAGTTTCCCTGGGCTGACAGGGTAACAATATGAGGAAGGCATCTCCTGCTCCTGAGGGACATCCCATGTGGGGCATGGCAGTCCCAGACCTTGGCTGAAATTGTCTGTGTGACTTCTGTGGTCATCCCTTTCAAAAGCTCAGCCGGGCAGCCTGCTCACATTTTGTCCCTGATTTCCTCTGTCTCAACATCCTTACCCTTCCACAGAAATATACAAAACACTGGGGAGCTTTTCTCCCCACCAGCTGACTTTTCATTTTGCTCTTTTTGTCAGGGCTTCTCCCTGGAGCTCCCCAGCAAGACTGTGGAAAACTCCCACACAATTTATTTAACTGACTTCCCACCCGCTGTTCTCAAAGGCACATGCTGGGCAGTCACTCATGCAGCAGCAGGTCCCTGGCCTCGGGTGCCAAACTGAGGGGCTTCCCAGTCAGCCCTGAGGGATCAAAGAATGTCTGATAAACACCCCCTGCCACTGGGCTGCTCATGACCTCACACTGTGTATATGCATTCATACATACATACACACACATTTATATATATATATATATTCTTTTGTGCATTTGTTTGTGTATTTATACAGTCAAGGTATACAGAACTCATGAAATGAATTCTAAAATACGGTGAGAACATGTTTTACCCCAAAATTTCTTTCTTGTCTTAACATTTTGCTGTTTAATTTAGGGTGCAAATTCATCCTGAATGACTCTGACATGATGGCAGGATGCACTCATCTGTTCACTTTTGTATATGAAAATCCTAAAGAGACATCAATCAAGCTTTCCTAGTGACTTTCCACATCCATCCATCCATCCATCTTCTATATTCTTGTACATGCTCACGATGCAGTAAGCTTGAAAACAGAAAAGTTACAAACCCAAAGCTATGCAACGGCGTAACAAATAACATTATGTCTCTAGTTGTAATTAACAACTGGAGAATTTACACAAAATTAAAGCCAATGTACATGGATGTGTGTGTGTAGGTTTTAAACCCAATGTATATAGGAAAAAAAATTGGGCATTACCAGAAGGAAAGAAAACAGAAGCCATGAGGTGTTCCAGAGTCTTTATTATGCAGTATGGGTGGAGAGAAAAGTAGTATATGGTCCAGGTTTGATGAAGGTGTTAATGTCCATTATCTAGAAAAGTGACATATTATCTCTTTTTCTGTGTTTTTAATTCTAACAGAAGTTCTTTCCTGTACAATTGCCAGAGTCCTGCTCTGTGAATGTGTTCTCTGCCCTCTCTACTTCTCAGCTGGTTTCAAGGAGGGCCTGCTTTCCTGTCTTTCTGTAATTAACTCCCTATGTGAGGCTTGAATTGACCCTGTCAAGAGTCAACCCCACTCTGCCATAACTCTTGAGGTCACTGAAATACATAAACTTTCCCACCACCTCTAGATGCTCTCTCCTGGGAAGTATCATCCTACATATATGTGTATATATAGAATAGAAATATAATACCTGGGAACTCTGAGAAGGCAACAGCCTCCATGACTTACAGGCACAGGGCATGTGATGGAAGTGGGAACATTCCCTGAAAGACCACTGCAAGATTTGTCCCATGTGTATTACATGCCATGATCCTATACATTAAAGTGTTTTGAATTTTAAATACACTCCAGATGCTTTTTGCTGCCCTTTCCTCCCACTCAGCTTGACTTCTCCCAGCTGATTGATTCTCATAGTTTATGTTCAGAGATTCAGTGTTTTGCTTACTTGCCAGATTAGCTGTTTTCTGCACACCAAAAGCTGCCTGTTGAGCCTGGGGAAATGCAGTATCATCTGCTGAGAAGCTGCAGTGGATGAGAATGGGGTGAGCAATCAGAGTGTGAGTGTGCAGCTGTACTCAGCACTAGACAAACTCTAGGCTTTGTGAAGTCAGCAGGGGTTTTCCCACCAATTCTAAAAGTACAGAATCAGCCCAGTGTTGGGAAGAGCTGACAAATGCAATCTATCAAACAGCAGGGAATCATTCCTTCTGCTGTGATTCTGACTTTTTATATTTTTCCTTTTGTGTGTTTCTTGAAACATAAACATTGTAGGGTGCCTTTGTCCCAGGTCACATGCTGCACGTAACTTATAATTCTCCATTTCTTCAACACTTTAGTGATGGACAAATACTACAAACATCCAGAAATTCCCCCACCATTTTTTCTTCTCTACCTATGTACTGCAAACTCACACCTTCCCTTCTCCCCAGAGGAGGAAGCAGCATGGTCTTGTTCTATTAGAGAGCTCACAAAGATTGCTCTCTAGGCACCAATTCTGTGTGTAGCATGTAGAAATGAAAGGAAGATGCAAACACACCTGGGATATGACCCAAAGAGGAGCAGTGAACAGCCTTGGATCCACAACAAACTGTGATCCCATGAATCACAGAGTTTTGGTTCCCTTCCCTGGCAGCGGTCAGTGCTGGTGAGATCCCAAGTGAGTTTGGATATCTCTCAGCCCTCTTTGGCCCTGGAAGCTAAAACCTCTGGGAAGCTTTTGGAATCTGCTTTACACATAGAGGATAGAGGAAAAAAGCAGTATGTCAAAATACTCATGAGAGCATGCAGGGAAATGCTGACATGAGGAAGGAGGAGGGCTGACAGGCAGCTTCCTTTTCAGGGTGATTGCACAAAACCTCTACAGCCTCCACTTTTGTTTGATTCATTCAAATAGTTCTTCCTGTATCTAATTATTTACATATTAACAGGAATAATATTACTCATATTTGTGATGATAATGATTACCCAACAGATGTACTAAGATGAAAGTATTTTTTCTGATGCTATAAAGTAAGAACCATGTATATATTCTTAGCATTAAACTTATCAGACTGTAGACAACACATATACAGAAAGCATCATCTGTCATGGGTGGGCAAACATGAGAGAGCTGGATTTTCCTGCCTTGTCCTGCTTTGGCATGCCTGTCCTGGCCTTTCATCTGTCAGCAGAGACCAGTCATAAGCTCTGTGGTGACATCAACCAGTGAAATTTGTTCTCCATAGCTCTTTAAGTGGGGGAGGTCTGCTTATTGCTGTACTGGATCACTGGTGATATCAAAACTCAAGATCCCTTGAGATCTGCTCAGGATCTCCTGGCTGGTGCCTCATGTCAGCTCAGCTCATCTCTCCTACAGGCATCACTTATATGGCTCCTCAGCAGAGACCAGTCACGTCCATTTCTTCACATATCCCCTAGAACTGACATTTTAGTGAACTACATTCCCTAATACTGTTCTTCCTTGGTTTTGTGATGTCTACTCTTTTTTCTTTTAGACAGAGAAAAGCATGGTGCTAACTACTCCACTTATATTCTTTTTTTAATTTATTCTTAATATATTCTTTAGACATAACATACGCAATAGCCTTTTGCTCTTTCAGCTCACATTTATTTTTCTTGAACTTGTAACTCCTACTGTACACAGCAGTACAGATGATCTCTCATTGCTATCTAATGCAGTGGTATTAATATTTCTCCATTTCTGCTAAACAAACTAATGTTTAAGGATTTAATTTGTACTTTTCACAGCCTCATCAGACTGGTAACCTATCATAATCAAGATCATAACTAATTTTAATAATCTTTCTCCTTTGTCCTTTTGCATAGTCTCCCTGGTTTATAGCAGAAAATCTTGTGAATTGTCTGGATGTACATTATTCCTGCCTTTCAAGCTTTTGCATGTAATTTCATTTCAATTATGTGAGTCTGCAAAATCACAAATTTTTTCACTCAAGATATTCAAACCCTTGTAGCTAAATATCTTTAGAACATTTCAATAGCACACTCACTTTGCATCAAATTTATTGGTGCAAACATTAAATAAGATCAGGCCTAAGATGAAACCTTGAAAAACTTCGGTCATAACCTCTCTCCAGGCAACAGCCCTCTTTTCATTAGCCTGGTCTTCTGTTCATCTGCTCTCTTCTCCCTTACATTTCCCATCCCTGTGCTGATTTGTACTAATGGTTTCCAATGCAACAAAATATCATAAGCTTTATAGAATCAATACATATATCTCCTTTTCTAAAAAACCAATCCCATAAAAAAAGGTACCACATATAATGTACCTTTGAAAAAGCAGTGGTGTTTTTAATGGTATTTTTCATTATTTTCCATATTTTTGATGTTTCTTACCTTTAAATTCTGTTCTAAAGCCCTTATCTGTCAGAGATCATGACACTTATCCACCAGAGTTGCTGAGACCAGAATGATGATCCACTATAGCACAGACTACCTTCCCATTTTCTTGGAAAATACATCATGAAAGGCCCCACTTGTTACTCTCTATTTCAATAACACCATCTCTGAGATGGGAAAAAGTGCTGAAGATCCTTGCTACTGGCCCTGCAGTTGTACATCCATATTCTTTGTGGATGATGGGCTTTAGCCCAGGTGCTCTGTCCTTTTTGACCTGAGCACTGAATTTTGCTTTCCTTGTTCTTGTTGCAACACTCACTTTAATTGGTGGTGCTCCTCTGCCTCCTGGATTTTTACCAGCTTTCCTATTGGAGGTACATTAAGAAGGGTCACCAAGTTTGTGCATGGTGATAACAGCTCATTGTCTCCCACTGCAGCTGAACAGACACCATCAGAATCCCCCCAGTCAATTCCCTTTGTGGCACTTGGGTTCCCGGGCCTCCACATCATTTTCCTGCAGAGATCACTAACTCCTGTTTTTCCATACTTTGGATGTCTTGATAATCTTGCACTGAGTCAGGTGAGTTTGTTGTTCTGTTAGAAATATGCCAGCCTACAGATAAAGAGCCAAATTTCTCCACAGTCAGTCAGATTGCCCTAGGCAGGATTCTTAATGGGCCTCATCTCTTCTCAGATAAGCTGTGTTTTCCCCATGTTTATGCCTCTGTTCAGAAGCTGCCATACCTCTGTTCAGATGGGGCGTAGGAATACAAATATTAGCATTTACAAAATATTTTTCTACTAACAAGTAAAACAAAATTTTACCTTTGTTCTTCAGATGATATGGGTGGGTTTTTTTTGTAAGCCCTGAAGTGACTATTCCTGTCAATTGAGAGATCCCTCAGGATCTTTCAGGATGTTGCAGGGAATATGGATGGTTTGTGATGCTTCCACACAGTTGTGCTGCAATAGGTTTATGTGCTCCCTTACTGAGAAGCAACTGTCCAGACCCCTGTACTTTTCACCACTGGAATGCTCAGAGTCACACACACTTTATCTCCCACCCACACAGCATAAAGGAATGACAAAAGAGAAGTCCTGAAATGTACCTAACTGTGCCTCCTTGTCATCCCTCATTTTAAAATTAATCTATTCGTTTTGCTGTTGTCTTTGTTTTTGCAATTTGTTTTTGTCTTGGATTTCTAGAGAGGTCTGTGCACATTCCTTTTGGCCATATCAGAAAAGTATCAAGGTTTGTAGAAGTAAAAATACACACTACTGACCAAAAAGCTGTCAAGTTTTGACAAATATGTATTCTGGTCCAAAGAGTGAGGATCTGCTTTACCACAACTCTTGTGTTAAGCTGTGATAGCACATCCTACTCCCTTCACAAGGAAAGCAGGGTCTCTCTCAACCTGCTGGCAGGGGTGTTGATGTGTATTTGCATTGGCCCTTCTCTTTTGGGGTGGAGGCAGAAGAGCCAGTCAGGAGGGCTGAAGAAATAGTGGGATGAGGAGAAAATAGCAAAGTCTATAGATCTATAGTGCCATAAAGAGTGGTGGGGGTTTTTTTTTTGGTTTTTTTTTTTTCTCTTTTTTTTCCTTTTTAGAACAGGCCCTGAGCTGGCCAGAGGCCAGATCAGAGTAATTTTTCTGCATCTGAAACTGATCTGCTCTGAACCACTGCTGTAAATGCAGAGGATTCAGTAACTGAAAATGCAAGGGTTTCTTCTCTCTACCAACTGTGAAGACAGCCAAGTGCTAACTCTGCCCTCACAGCACTTTCTATGTTGATTAAGGATTATTTTGGCATGAAAACACATCTGAGAAAATACACTAGGCCTATCTAGCTGCAAAACAGTGATAGTATTACAGAAAATGGCAAGATTTCTTTTCAGAAGACATGTACCTTTTCACTCTAGAGATAAGTATGTGTTAAAGATGGTGATGAAGAAAAGCAGAAAAAAATATCAAAGTAACCTTTTGTAGGGAGATGGCATACTTTATAGCAGTGTTTACTTAATAAGTAATACTCTTTATAAGTATCTATTCTACCTGCCAGCCTTGCCTTACCCATATTGTCAGACAATTACTGCTACAAGAACATCACTAATAAAGCAGCAATACAGTCTACACAGATTTTTAGGATTTATTTTCTGTTTATTTTCTACATGGGGAAAATGAAGGTTTTTCTCCAGCTTTGGTTTGGAGGAAATGTGCTACTGAGATCATATACAATAATTCTGATTGCTTTTTTTTTTTTGCTTTTTGTGTGACTAAAACTGACTAAATCTTCTTAATAGCATTTTGGTATCTTTTCAAGTTGGAAACCATTCTATTTCTGATTAATTCATGCTGCCACACAAGTCCTAGAGCTATGCAGATAAGCTGAATGTACTACACTACAATATCTGTGCTGTAAACCTAAGGGTATTCATGGGCTTTTCAAGTGAATGCACATTCATACGTGAAGTAGGCAACACACAGTGAATGAGCTACATTATGTGAATGTGCTCAACAGCTGAAAAATGAACTATGTCATGGATTTCAACTTCATGGAGTGAGCAGCTGAATTTGTCGGTGACACTGAAAGATTGTTCTTCTGTATGACTCAGATTGATTCACTGGTCTGACAAGTCCCCCTTCTTTGTAAATCCTTCGCACCTGTAGATGCACAACACTAACAAAGGTCTAATTCTGGCAGATAGCAAAATCCCAACTGTTAGCATGTTGAAATAAGTGCAGCAATTTTTCTGATGTCGATGCTCCTTGCAATACTCATTATATGCCGAAGAATAGCATTAAACTGATGCATTCTTTGAAAGCTCAGTTTTAAGACTTTATGTCAGAAAAAAATATCCATGCTGAGTGCAAAAGACTCTCAAGAAAATTATAGAAAATATATGATTCCTAGACTGAAACGCTGCAAACTTGAAGCGAAATAGAATGACAATTGTCTTTCCTCTTAGCCCACTTTGTACCAAATTCTTTGCAGGATAAATAGCATCAAGCCACTAAATAAATACTATAGATTTCTCAGGAAATCTAAAGTGACATTCCAATGTCAAACCACAGGAAATCCCTACAGACTTTAACCATAGATTTTCTAATCAATACACCCCCAAATAAATATTAAAACCAAAACCACAAATGGCATTTTCCTTGCTGCTTGAGAGATACACTGAACTGATAGAATATTAAAGCTGTCTGTACCCAGGTTGTTTATAAAGACAATAGTGGCTGTAACAGAGCTGGAAATAAGGAAAAAAAATAATCTACATGAGGTTTGCTTCTGGCTAACCAACTTCTGATGTGATCCCCAGTTTAACTGTAAATCAGGGTTTCAAAAGAGAAAGGGAGATAAATCATCCCATACACAAGAAAAACTCGCCTGAGTTTTTATTGCAGTAGAAATGCCAACATCTAATTTTTAGCAATCATTTTATGAAAATGACACTGAGAAACCATAAATCTTCAAACACTCCTGCACACCACAGAAATATGCAAGAACCTCTTGAAAGCACCTAGAAGTGAACTACAGGGCCAAAGTACAAATTCAGATGAGATGCTGAAGTGTATTGCTGGTTGTATGATGATAAATGATGTGTTCAAGGTTCTTGTTTGGGACTGTAGTTCAAACACAGGAAAAAACAGAGAAGTTCTTGATTCAGGGTACAGCAGTCACCTCAGGTAACTGCAGCCTAGCCTGGAAGCCAGGCTGTTGAATTCCTCTCTGTGTGATCAGTGACGCAGCCCAAGACCAAAAATGTCAAATGCAATAACACATGATTCAGAAAAGCTTCAGGAAGGGCCCAGACAAAAAGAGCAGAGAAGATGGAAGAGGCCAGGCAAGGACAAAAGAGAAAGCAATGGAGGTTTTTTCTGACTGCTGCCTATTTAGGCAAATCTAATTTTAAGGGCTGTGAGTTTCTTGAAGTATTACAGACTTTTTTTTTTTTTTTAATACAACAACATTTTCCTTTAAGCCCACAAAGTCACAGAGAAAGAGCACTGGCTAAATCAAATGTGTAGATTGGATTGTGCTCTGAATGCAAGTTTAGGTACATCATTGCACATACCTAAAGAGACTCTTCCTTCAAGAGAACTGGTTTTGGAGGTACCAACATTAAAAGTGCCTGTGCCAGCTGGCCAGCACACCATCCTGGATGAGCTGGACACACATAAAAGGGCACTTCCATCTGGGAATAGCCATCTCTGGGCAAAACTGACCCCCATTCCTTGGGCTGTGCTATCACACTGTGGGCTCAGAAACAGATCTGAAATGCCTCTTCTCCACTTCCAGAATGGACCTCAAGGCAAATACTTAATTTGTCTCTTCATACTTCTAAGTTTTAGGTTAAAATAGTAATCTTCAGGAGTACAAAGACATGGAAATAATTGTGGCAGCTTTTAAAGCTGTCTGAAGGACAAGGTTTGCTGCCATTTTTCTCTTTCCTCCCCTAAGTGCCAGTCACCGAGTGGAACCCTTTAATTTTGCAGAGGTGCTGTACTGGAAAATACTTTGAACTAAAATTAGTAGGAGTAAAAACAGGGACAGCCCAGTAGTGTCATTTGCTTAATATAAATTAAGTCTTTTCATATCTAAATATCTGTGACCATGGCACTTTGCAATGTCATAAAGGAAAGACAAAGTGCTCCAGACACTTAAAAGTTTTCTCTCCTTAAAATCAGAATAGTGCCTACTCAGTATGGGACAGTGGGTAGTGAAGATGGTAAGGAGGGTAAAGTATGAAGTATTAGTGCTGGAAGCATAATAAGAGACATCATTAAGACAAATTTAAACATTAGTTTTGATTCTTAAAAGCAGACTGCAGACCTCTGAAAGGTGGACACACAGAGAAAGGCAGAGTAAAAAAGTTTTGGAAAACTGAGAGGCTCCTGGTAGCAGCTCTGCCCTAAGTAAGGAGAGCAGGTGGGAAGGCATGAGCCCAGGAAATGTTCAGCCTTCTCCATCTATCTGAGAGAATATGAGAGTAACCTTTCTGAGTAGGACCTTTTCTAAGCTCCTGCTCAAATACTGTTATACTGCTCCTGGGCACCAGGCCATCTCTTTCCAACTGTAGCTCACTGAAGTCAGAGTTGTTTAAAAAAAAAAGATGAAAAGGACTTCTGAGTTCTGGGACAGCACAGGGTGACAACAGACCTGATAGGAGAAGCTCATGATTGCAAGGGCAGGCACAGCTCAGGGATGTGGTCAGAACAGCAGCAGGTTGCCTCATGAGGGATGCCAATGAACACCATGAAAAAAAGGACATCATCAGGCATCCAGGAGCATGGTGAAACTCACAGGAAGATGAAAAGGAGAAATGACTTCCTTGTACATATAATTGTTCAGAAGCCTTTCTTGCAATTTAAATAGGAAAGGCTTTTTTTTTTTTTGTGGTGTTAAATGAGAGGGAAAGAAATGCACACAAACAAGGAGAAAGGAAAGGGGAGAATACTTGCTCTCATTAGAACAGAAAAAGAAGAGCAAGAATGACAAGACCATGAAGAAGCAAAACCAGCAGCAGTCTAAGCCAAAGATACCATAATTTCGACTCTGCCCTGAACTAGGAGCTTCATAGGATGAATCTTAGTGAAATCAAGCCTGGTTTGCACTGGAGCAGAAGGGAACAAGGCATCTTAAACCTGACCATAGCACTGGGCTTTTCAGCATGTCAGAGGAGCTGCTGTGGCTCCTCTGAGCCTCTGCTCCTTCACTCTGCTTCTCCTGCCCTTTTGGCCTGAAAAGTTTTGGGGCAGGTCCCCATGGATTCTGTGTTTGAGCAGGGTGTGGGACAGGACAGGCACCTACATTTCAGTCCCAACTTCTCCTTCCCTCTGGATGCTGCTGCATTAATATGGGATGAGATGGGCACAGGCATAGAAGCAAACCTGTATAAATTGTGAGGGAAAAAACTACGGTAGCCCAACTCATTTAAATGCCAGGAGTCTTTAGGTACATTATATATTCAACTTATTTTTGGGTTTATGGTCAGGAGCCAATTTTGCTCTAATGAAAATAAAGGAGTGTTAAAGTTCAGAGGCTATGGAAATAGAGATTAATACACACTTTCAAAAGGGTTATTTAACATTTTTACTGCTTTAAAACTATAATGCTTTTTGATTTTGAACATTTTCAGGATTATTAACTTTGTTCAGATTTAATACAAGAAATTTATATATGTGAAATGGAAAGACAAGCATGCAAAAATTATTGCAGGAAGTGAATTGCAGAGTGGGGACTGTATATGGATGCTGAAAGACTCCATGTATTTAAAGACAATCATTTTGAGGATAATGACGTCTGAGTCATCATCACATACTGCATGTCTTTATGTGTCAAAATAAGAGTAACAAATGTAGTCATAAGGCAAATCTGTGTGACTGAGTAATGAAGGCTGAAAAAGACCTAATGGCTGGAATAATTATGGCTGGGAGGGTTGCTTGCTATGATAATATGTGGTTTGCCTAATGAGAAACAGCAGAGAAAAAGATTCAAGATATTGCAATGTATATTTTATACCAAAAGACTGAGGGAAGATGGCCAAAGTCGGCACACAGGCAGACTTCAAAGAGCTTGTGGTACATACCCAGTGCATCACGGAGAGGCACGTTAGAGCTGGCAGGGTGACAGGGCATCCTTCTTCCCAGAGAGTTTGCATCTGTGGCTTCACTGCTGCGATGACCAGTGCCATTGCAGCAGTGGGCCCCTGGCTGGGTAATAATTAGCATTGACTCCATGCTTCTCAGAAGGCTGAGCAATCACTTTATTTACTAATTAAGAAACCCATCGCCCTTACAGACAGTCACAATACAGGTGGAACCAATTGGTCCTTCAATCCAAACACCACCATCATTGGCCAATCAAGAAACCACCCTTTGGTAAACAAATCTCCATAACACATTCCACATGTTCACAACAACAGGTGCAGCAAGTGTAGATAAGAATTGTTTATCATGTTTTTCTCTGATCTTCTCACAGCCTTTTCCAGGCTGATGCCTGGGAAAGTTGTGTGCTGCTCTCTGTAGCCACAGAGCTGCTGCCACGTGGCCAGCACACTTCATCTGTGGTGTGGGGAAGGGAAATGGACCCCTGGAGCCCTGCTGGTGGTGCCTCTGCACTGGGAGAGGGTTTGATGCAAACAATGATTTTCCAGTTCCAAAACACAAATAGGTTTGGAAAGTCTGCACCTCATTTGAAGGTATTTCAGTGAGAGTTTTACTGTTAACTTCAGGAGATTAAACATTTCTTCTACAGATGTCTGTGAACAAAAATGGTACAACACTGAACAATGGCTTAGCTTGAGCAACCTAATATGCCAGTTGTGAAGTAAATTATCTGCCTTAAACTCTTCAGTTAACAGAAGCAATGAACCATGCTCTAACTTCATTGGTAATTTTCCCTGTGTAGATAATAATTTCTCTTTAGATTTCAGTGAAGTCTGTATTTTGGACCTGTGATAAGAGTGTCACGATGATTTAATTATTTTTTCTCAGTTGGATTTAATAATAACTTATATATTATATATAATAACATTATATAATACTATATATTTTTCTGGAAGTCCTATAATTTAATCAACATGAAATTCAGAAGAATTTCTCAGTAATAGATTAGCACTATCTATTAGTTATCACTTACTGTCAAACCAACTAGTGAAGAATATTAATGTTTGGGAAAAACCCGTTTTGTCCACAATGAATATAACCAAGTTTTGCACACTGTGCAGGTCAAATATGACACTAGACATCAATATTTTGAGCATTGTTGGACCATTCACAGGGTCATTTCTCAAAGAGGGCCTAGGTTCACAGCTGAGAGCTGTGGCAGACAGCTGTCCTGGGGCATCCCCCTCATTCTAGCCCCCATCCTTCATCTGTCTGAGCTATGAATGGATAATCACACAAGAGAGCCTGGGTTTGTGTGTGCCTACACCCAACACCCTTTGGTTGCTGTGCTTACCTCAATGGGGCTGTTAATGAAAATGAAGGTTTGCTGATCTATCTGCAGGGTTGTGTGCCTAAGGGACAGAGTTTTTAATGGGAAATAAATCCAATCAAGACTTTCATACCATTTGTGGAAAATAAGAGCCTTCCTGAAAGCTACTGTTATGCAAATATCAACACACAGCATACATTAAAGAAGCCCTCAAATTCCAGTTTTTTGGCTTGACACAGGAAATAAAATGAGACCAAAACAAGAGGGAATAGTACTGGTCAATTTGAAAGATAAAGATTAATAAAATGAACTTATTGCATGATTTAAGTGGAAATTTTATGGTTAACTAACTATAAGTTTTTTAAAAAGATCTCTTTTTAGCTTTCTGTACCAGAACTATGATTCATTCACACACAAAGGTTATATGAGAGGCACAATATCTTAGTTCATTCAGGCTTTCCTGTTCAAAGGAGAGAGGCTTTTGTGAGCTCTCACTGTTGTTCAGAGTGGGAATTAGTTTTATTAGCAGTGTGTCATTCACAGCGTGCCTTACACATATACCAGCTTCCTCATTTCTTTTTTTTTTTTTTCCCCAGTTTGTTAGCACTGACATGGTTTGGGATTCTCAGTATGAATAAAACCCATTTTCTGCCTCCAGTATTCTCACCCCAGGATGGCATTTCCTTCTGACCAAGGACACAGGACTCCCAAAAAAGAAAGGGAGCACAAAAAAACCCCCATAACAATGCTGTTTGTGCAAGATGCCGATGTTACCAACTGATTTAACCACAAAAATCTTCCTGCCTCATCCTTTCTTATACATTAATGTGTTGTTTTTTGCACTGAACTAGCTCAAGAGCTTTTGCAAGACCTTTTGTTCTCTTTGCTAAGAGCCGCATGGATGGTGCTTGAATTAATTCTGGCATTTGGGAGAACATCGAGGCCGTTCTCTACAAAGTGAGCCTTTATTATTCACAAATCCTGGTAGGATCATATGAAGCGTGGGGTGTCTCCCTGGTCCCTGGCAAGGAGACACAAGCAGCCACAGCCAGCCTGCCCTGCTCTAGCTCCCAGGCAGCAGCAGTGGGAGCCCAAGAAGCCTGAGCCCCCTCACTGAGGATGCTGCCCATGTAACTGGTGCCCAAAATAGGCTGTAAGCAGAATTTATGTGCCTCAGCTCAAGCAAACAAGCAAGACAGCCCTTCTTGCATTAGGACATTCTTGTATCAGCTCTCACATATAGGTGACAGAGCTCTGTGCTGCATCAAATAAGTATCAAGCATTTGTAATAATTTGGGGTTTATTCTCAGAAGTCCAGGGGGAACTGTGAGTGACCATTCTCTAACTGTCTTCATATGGCAGATTGATAAACTTTCTTCAAATTAATTGGAGCAAGAGCATCTGCTCCAGAAGACATTAAATGCATTTTAAATTTTCCAGTACCCTAGAAACCAGTAAGCTAAGCAAACTCAGAGAACTTAATGATTTGTGGCATGTTTCTCATCTGAAGTTTTCTGTTTTCAACACCTGGCACTGCCTGCTGTTACACTTTGCTTTGCAGAATAAAGAACCTTCAAACTTCTGTTCCTTGCATAACTAGTTGTAGACTGTGATCATATTTCTTCTTTTTGCTTAAGTAAAACTGATAGAGTTTCTGGATTATTTAATTATTTAGCATATTTTTGTGATCATATTCCTTGTCTTTTGGCTTTTTTCCTGAACATTCCCCATATTCTCAATGTCCTGCTTGACCAGGGAACAGGTAATGGATAGTCCACTGTGGCAGTAATCATATTTGATGCAGGTATCCTCCTCCTCTTCCTCCTGGAGCCTGTCCTGGTTCTACAGCCTCTGATCAAGGCATGTTCAGACCTGCTGGTGCAGCATGGGCTATTGAATAGCAGTGGGTATATTTTAAATGCTCAGGTCATTTCCAGGATATCTCAATATACCTGCAAGATAGAGTTCTGTAAATACAACCTATACGCTGCAGTTTCAGGTTTTCAATTTCATATCTGGCTGTGTTAAAATGCCCTTGGGTTTCTTCTGTTCAAAGTAGTGCACGATTTTTTTCTCCACCTGCAAGTTTCCTATTTGTGATTTTTTTGTTTCTCTCCCCAAATCACTGATTAAAATATTCAGTAGAAAAAAAAAAAGAGTCAGTAATTGATCTTTGTGTGGGACCTCCTTAGAGAGAAATCCACTCCTGAATAATTCCTCATTCACTCATGCCTTTAGGGAGCTGTCAAACAGCTTTTAATCCATACTGCTAAGAGAATAGCATTAATTTTGACACTATTCATGCCCCAGTGTAAAGGAGCACGTTCCAGGACTGCCATATTTGACCAGAACAAAGTTGAACCTGCAGCTGTATTTGAGTTTTCATGGGATTCGAATAGCAGACAGCTGGCTGACCATCTCAGGCTGTTCCAGCTTGATATTTCCATGGTTTTGTGAAAACACAGACTTCTTCAATGATGTGTTGCCAATGTTTTAAGTCAGAGGTCCCATAAAATGTTCCCTACTTGGTGTTATAAATTTAAATATCTAAATTAGCCGCTAAAAAAAAAAAAAAGGAAGAAAAAAAAGCTGTGAAATCTATTATTATATCTTAACTCTTTATGTGCTTTCCTGTGATACAAGACAAAGAAGAATGACAAAAAGATGAAAAGATGCCTTAGTTAGATGTAGTGCAAACAGCTATAGACTGCTCCTGTTGAATGTGCTGGGAGTATTTGCAGAGCCCCCTTGTGCACTGGTATATGGGCTTCTGGGGAGAAGAGATGCCAAATGTTTCCTGCAGAGAGGTTTTGCTTTCAGTCTGGCAGAGCCTATGTATGCCCTGAGGAATTCCAGCTACAAATTCTCTGCTTTCTGTAAGCAACAAGGATCCACTCTAGAAACCATCCTTTCCTGGATGGCAGAGAACTATTACAGGGAATTGTATGCTATATACTTCCCAAATTAATTATTTAGCATATTTATAATAATTATAGCATATGTATGCTATATACTTCCCAAAGCCTCCCTTGGATTTGAGGTAACGCATGAACAGCTCACAGTGCTACCTCCTTCTATGCAAAGCAGCAGTAAGGGAGGGGCAAGGGGAGAGGTTTCTGGGCAGGGCTCTGGCCAGGGCAGCAGGTGATGCCCTGGGTACCCTGCAGGTCTTCCTTTCTCAGCACAGTAAGAAAATAGGTCTACAATGGTTGTTTTTAGTGCTGTCAGTTGAGATCCTTCAATGCATCACTGGGTCACCCACAACCACAGCCAGGGACAAGGGGAAAGTGGCATGAAAAAAATCCCTCTGCTTCTCACACTTTTCAGTCCATATATATTGTGACTGGATCTCTATCTGCTAAAATGAGCAATTTTTTCTGGTGGGAGATGACACAAACAGGTGGAAGCAGCAGGTAGGGCTGCAAACCCAGCCTGAGGGTCCTGCACTTAACAGATCGATTTCAAACTGAGTGGAAGAAGATGTCTCTCTTAGGCTGAGATAGTCTAGCTGTCATTTATGAGAATAATTCATACCTCGAAGCACAATAATCCATGAATGTTTACATACCAGAAAAGCCCCAGATCTTCACTAAGAATGAAGGATACAGAGGCACTGTAAACTTCTTGAAAACAAGCAAACAAAATACAGGCAAACCCCACAGCATGCAAAATTCAGCACCTAGATCTAGCTGGTTCAAAGATGAGCAGGCCTTTCTTTCCTCATCCAAATCATGCTCAAGATCATCTATCTTCATTCTGTAATTGTAAGACCAGCAGCCACTAACTTCAGTACATGGGAATAATTATATGAGGCAAATTCATCCCCTACAAATCTGAGGGGAAAAATGACAGAAGTTTCTTATCAAATGTCCATCTTTCCTGAAAGACAGAGAAGTCAAATCTATGAACCAGAATAGCTAAATGTGCCTCATTTATCTTAGTCTTTCTAAAAAAATATATTTTTTTCTCCTGTAAGATCGCAGACTGGTTCATTTGTGGAACAGATCACTATAAAATCGCAGCTAACAAAATAACCTATTAAAAAGTGCCTACTGCTCAACGATAATGGACATAATTCCTCTTTGCAACAAGTGAAATGAAATTTGGCACATCAGTCACTCATACAACATTTTTCTGCTGCTCCTATCCCACGCACTAGACACACGTGTGTCAGTTGTGCTTCCGTCATTGTTAAAAGCCCTAATGACTGACTCATTTTTCCACAGCATGTGGCGAATGTAGGCTGGACTTCTGCAGGCTCTTGGAGCCAGGGAACAGGAGGAGGCTGCAAGGAAAGAATATCTGCAGGAGGGCAGGCACAGGAAGGCAGCTCAAAGGGCAAGGCTCGCCCCACCAAGCTCTGTCTGTCATTTCCCCATCTTGTTTTGGCAGCTCTGTGTGACTTGCTTGTAGCCAGGCATTCCCTTTGCAAACTGATCAGCTGATGGAAAACCATGCTGACTCCAGATAAATGCCATGACTTCTCCAAGGGAAGTGATCTCCTCCCCCTCACGCTTCTGTTGGCAAAGGGGGTGGCACAAGCACATCTTCAGGGACTTCAGAAGGGCTCTGTGTTTGCCTGGCTCCAGATGGTTGCACCAACCCAGCTCACATAAGCCGAGGAAGAGGCAAGAGCATGCACAGAAGAGGTGCTCACAAATGCAGGACAAACATGGGTCAATGTCACCATTATCTAATATCTTCTCACACAGAATGTTGCTTGATTGTTTTGGGGAGTTTTGCATCAGTCATCACAGGGTCCCAAGAGGAACAGTGTCCTGTTTTTTTGTCCTGGGCTTCCTTAGTATCATCACCACTTTTGGAGTTTATAAGTAATAAGGCAATTTTCTTTTTACTCAGATGTTCTTGAAAAATTGGACAAGTTGAGCCAGAGTAAACACGTCCTAAAACCAATCTCTGATTTGTAAAAAATGGGGTACTTGGATGGACAGGCAGCTACAGCAGCGATGTTTAACAGTGGCTGTGAAGTCAGATGGATCAAATGACTTCATTTTACATGGTTTTGAAATAACAACAGCTGTCTGCAAAGGGTACCAATTTTCTGACTCTTCCATGCATCTGTTGCACACCTGCTGTGGCTTTGTGGCATGGTTACCTTGCTTTGGTAGCCAGAGGGCAAGGCTTTTCCAAACCTTCTTTGTGTGACTCACATCCTCCATGAGACTGGCATCCCCTGTGGGACTAGCAGCCTCTATGCTGCCATACAGCAGGTGCCATCTGGGCAGTGGCTGGGCACAGCTTCTTCTCACCTTTTGGATAACACATCTCAGTCCATGTTGCAAGAAGCACACTTTCAGAAAGAGGAGACAGACAGCTCTGCTTGCTTTCTGGCTTCTCTCCTGCAGCAGCAAGAATATCAATTAATAGCAGCAACAATGCCAGTTAATTAGTGGTGGTAGGCTGGAGGACACTGACACCTTTTTCCTTGTATGTCCACTCAAGAACAGATTAATCCCAGGCGGGTCAAACAACTGTGTGGCAGATGGCTGCAACCCTTCCTGCTGCTCAGCTTGGCTGGGGCTGATCTGATTGCTCAGCACTGCCCACCTTGGTGTTCAACATAACCTTCCCAGACTATTGCTCAGCCACACAGAATTCGGGGTGAGATGTTAATTTATCAGCTTATTTTTGGAGATGTAGATAGAAACCATAAACAATTATGCCACAGCTACCTTTTGTCAGAAACCAATCTCCCAAGGAGTGAATTCCTTCAAGTGAAATTTCTATACAGTTGTATGGGTCAATTCAAAGTCATTACATACTAATGCTGCTGCAATAACCTGTGCACCATTCTGCTTTATGATACTCAAATATCATTTCAAATAAAGCTAATCTAAGACCTCATTCGTTAGTATTGATTCCACAATAAAGGCACTAGAGGCAGTCTGGGAACACGTAGGATCAGCTCCAGGCTTTACAATGGACTTTGCCATGCCACTCTCATTACACTTTCATGTTAACTCTAGACTTAGTTGTCTTCTCCCCAAAGTTAGTTGTGTTGGCTCCTTCTAAGACTCCAGAGAGGGTGATGACCTCATCTTGCTCAAGTGACCAGACATGAGAAGACAAATTGCCCTGTGGTGACCCTGTAAGAGGTCCTTTTAACTGGTATTTTTATTTCATCCAGAGATTTATTCCCTTTACTTTTAAATTATGCATTCTTGGCAGTGATACATGGGACGTAGGCAAAGGCTGGTGCACTAGGGTTTTGCACCTCTAGAGATACACTGTGCATCTTTGTGACAGAAGCAAGGATCAAGCTCTAAGTGTGCTGCACAGCTGCTGGAGAAATATTAGGTCTGAAATGATCTTAACTACAACTTTTCTCCAAAAGACTTTTCACTACACTTTACATGCAGCTGGTTACAGAGAAAAACCCATTTCTTTCACTGTCAACAGTGAAGGGCCAGGCTGCTCTGGCTCCAGTGTGTGTTCCACCATGGAGGGGTCAGTGGGCTCAGGGGCAGCTGACCAAAGGCTGGAAATAGTTGTGGATTTTTACCTTACCATGCCCAAACAGGTAGGAAGTTGCACCTTCCTACCGTACCATGCCTTACTGGCTGTTTGAACAACAGTGATCTCATCCTTCAACTGCTCTGAAACTTCCTGAGTCTAACAAGTTTTAACTACTGCAACTCCACTTCTCAGAGCAAGAAACCATGAAATTTCTTTTAAATGTGTCTCCAAGAGCAAGGGATTACTATAATGCAGAACTTTCTTTTTTTTTTAGTAGCTCTACGCCCATCTTTTCCCACAGATGAGGGTTGCATTGCTGTGGGTCTTGTTTCTACATTTTGCTTGAAAAGAAGCTTGAATGCTAGGACACAGGTGGGTGCTGTGGGGGCACAACATTTTCCAGCTGGGATTGGCACATAGATCTCACCAGGGGCGTGGGTTTCATGGCTTTAAAAACCCAAAAGAAGGAGAAACCCAGCTAATGATATGCTAGAGACATAGGCTTAAAATCAAGCACCAGTTATAACTTGCTTGTTAATTCATGTTCTCAGAAGGAAAGTCCTTTTATCTGGATAAGCTATACTTAACTGCTCCACTTCATAGAAATGGGAACTGAGAAGCTGTCCCAGTTGGGGAGGCACTGATGTGGGCTCACCAGCTTTCATGTGCTTCTCATTTGGCTGGTCTGAGCTACCTGCTTCAGGTGAGGGCCAAGATTAATGCAATCATCCAACAAGCTACTTCCCACATGGAGAGGGTGCATCTCTTTCAGCAGGCTTGCCTCTTCAAAAGTGCAAACTTGTCAGAGCAGTGAAGTCAAAATGGAATAGGCACTGTAGAAACTTTGCTTTCCTTTGCCTTTGCTCTTCCATATGCCTAGATTTTCCAGTTTTCAACGTCCTCTCAAAAAAGTGGTCCAGCCCTCAAAAATGAAAGGCAGCAGTCCCTATTATCACCCCTGACAGGCAGAGTGGCAGAATACCAGTCCCTATGGTCTTACCACAGTCATCTGGACATCATATCCCATGTGGGTGAAGCATCCCCAAGCTCTTGTGGCCGGCAGCCAGGGAAAGAGTGAGCTTGGCTTCCTCAATATGTCTCAGTGCTGATCACGCCACGGTTCGAGAAACAAACCAGTGAGCACCAGAAGAGGCAGAACATGAGGAAATGCGTAATAGTCCTCTGATGGCTGCAGTGATTAACCAACCATACAAGATGTTCCTGTGACAATAACATTACACACAATTAGAAGCAGGAGCTTGAGAAAGGTTTAAAATTATGAGGAAGAAACTGTAATTGTCCAAACAGAGCTGCTCTGCACCTGTGGGGTTGCTGCGAGAAGTTTGCTGCTTCTGCTCTTCACCCACTTTTGAGTGTGGTGAAGAGCAGGTATAAGATACTGGGAATTAAGAGCAAGTATTTTTAGGAATGCCTGGCTTAGTCTGTATACAACCACATCTCTCTGTCCCAAGGCCTCCTAATTACCAGTTTTTTCCTATGGCTGGAAAGCTGCTACAGATAAACTGCTGCTAGGTGGAGAATAGCAGATGTGTTTGCCTCTGAGCTATTGGCAGCCAAATTATGACTTGACCCGAAGTTCCTTAAAAGATCAGTCCAAGTTTTTCTCTTATTTCTATATGGATGCAACTACTTGGTTGAAGAAAAATTTAATCAATGAAGGCAGCAGCAGTATAAAATGTGCCATGTGAGATCAGCTTCAATTGCTGTCAGGAGGAAGAAGCTGTGGGAATCGCTGCTTTTACAATATTGTGATTACACCAAATACAACATTGCATTTCGGATCCATCCCAAATCAAACTATTTCTGAATTCTGGACAAACATAAAGGATTTCCTGAATAAATTTAAATATTATATTCAACCCCCAAATGTTTTTTAAATGCTTTCTTTTCATCTGGGCAAGTGGTTGTCTTGCGCACACTAGCAATGGGGCCATGGAATGTTCTACTCAGCAGTGTGGTGAAAATAGGTGGAGGATGCAGATAGAGCAATGTTCTGACCTGGGGCAAAAGATAAGGACAGAAGGAAATCTAAGTCACATCACACCTCACAATCATGTCCTGACTGCTGGGAGTGCCTCCCCATGCTGTGTGGTTTTCTGACTGGTGGATGCAAAAATTTTCTCAGGTTTTCTCTCAAGAAGCGAGTATTCCTCAGAATTCACAGATAATTAAGTCTAGCTGAAACAGATTTTTTTTCCCTGCCAAGATCTGTTTCCAGTCAAGACATAATTCAGAATTGATACCAGATATGTAGCAGAACTCTGCCTGACTGTGCCATACAGAGGTAATAGAGCCTGCAAAATGACCCTAAAGGGCCAGGATTCGTGCCTTCCCCCAGCCTTTGGACATGATTAGCCATTGTTAGTCCATAGTGTATTCATCTCAGAGCCGCAGAACCTCTTTGTAACAAAGACAAATGTATATTGTATTTCTCTAGCTAAAAAGAGATGAAGCTGGCAATTTATAATGTTGAATTGCAAGTTCAGCTGAGTTTGGTGGTTTGCAGAGCTTAATCCTCTTTATTTAAAGTTTTATTCAGTGTGGCTGCTTCATTCTGAGCAAATTTTTCAGCTGACCCTCAGAAGATGGGGAATAATTTACAGCCTTTGACAGATTTGATCTCTTATCATTTTTAACTGTGGGGATTTGAAGATGTAATTATTTTAATGCTTTTTTAATTTGAAAATTAAACTTGCATTTATTTTATGAATAAAAGGACTAATGAGTTCCTCAGAGGGAAGGCTCTGCAATGAAATAACAGAAATGTACAGTAGGAACATAACCTTAGAGCTGGTTTGGGAGGATTGAGCCAATTTTAAGATCAAGATTGTTGCCATGTTCATTTTTGGAAGCCTCCTCCATTGATTTTTCATTTGTGTATTCATTAGACTGAAAGCCCACAAAGTGCAGTTGATAATTACCATCAATGGTCTGGTTTGAATTCTTTTCAGGCGAAGTTGATAATTCAGATAAGTATCTGAATGGCTGAGGCTGCTTAATACCAGCCTGCTATATTGCCTTTTATTTCTTCTCTTGAAGGCCTTTGTGAAGTGAAGCGAGGGCACACACACTGATTATCCCCAGCTTTTCTTGTTAGTAAGATGCCAGCTCCCCCGTTGATGTCTATCGTATTTTTGCTGCGGGAAGTTTGGGCACAACAACCTTGTTTTAACAGAAATTAACAACCTTATTTTTTACAACAATGCAAATTGAAAATAGTTGTATCAAGCAGCAGATCAAATGGTCTCTCCTACCTGTGACTTAGGCAAAATTTTCACCATTCACAATTTTGACCATTTTGACCATTCACCATTCAATAACAGGGATGCAGCAGGTAGTGCTCTACTTTGAGGTTTCCCATTCTTTAAAAGGTATAGGAAAATGTAGGGTGACCACAGGCCCTCCGCTACAAAAAGAAGGTGGAAGATGATAAAAAGTTACTTCAATATCACATCTTGCAGGTTTTTGATGGCTGTTCAAGGCCAGTAGTATCTTGTGCTAAGAGTTACTTTTTTTTAGACTTTAAAGACAGGGACATCAAAATGCGTAACAAAGGATTTCATGAGAAAAATTACTTGAACACAGCCCAGTCTCCTGGCAGCCCCCAAGACAAGACTCCACAAATAAGGACGTGAAAGAGTTTGAACACCCCTAAATGCTTCAGATGCAGTTTCCAGACTGTAACTAGGCTCTCATCTTTCCCCCGCCGTGGTGGCTGCTTTGTGGGGGTGGAAGATATAGTTGCTGAACATGCAGAGCACTGAAGGATGCTTCTGGCTGAGACTTCTGATAAGCCTGCTGTTAGTGTGTTCTCCATGTAATTACCCATATTTAATAGTTTTTAAATGATTAGTTGAAAGTTCCCTAAAATTTAAATAAAATCGGCTTGCTAATGAAAATCAGTAACATGTGAGAACTGTGACCTTGATAAAATTTTCAGGTTTTAAATATTTCTGGTACAGTATATTTATGCTTTTTTTTTCAAGGAGTGCCTAGGAAAGGATGCTATGAAACTGCCAGGCATCAGCAAACAGATAACTCAACATTTTGATATTTTTGACTTATGTAGCTCACAACATTCAGAGATCATGAAATACCTCAAACTTCAGACTACTCCTGTTTTGTGGATTAGAAAAGAAAGGGGATAAGTCTTGGTCCTCCGATAATGTGCTAAAAAAAACTTTTCCTTTGCATTATTTTATCACACTTTAAATCTGTGTGATTATTTTTCCCCCAGACAATGTGATAATTTAGGTAGGCTTCTGTTCTGGCAGCCACAACACAGAAGGTATGGTGAAATTCACGGAACTTCTTTTGTATGAGAGCTGTCGTGCCTGAACACGTCGATTGTTATTTTTAATATCTCAGCTCCAAGACAGCTCTCGTCAAAAGACAACTCCTGCAGCACACTCAGCACCCAGTCTCCCCACCCTGGCTCCAGGTGCCATGCTGATGGAGGTGAGGGTGCTGTGGCAGCTGGTCTCAGTTCACCCGTGGATCCCTGTGGCTCCCCCCAAGCTGTGCCAGCCACACAGTTCCTGCTGCTGCTGCAGGAACTGGCTGGAGCAGGGGGATGGATGGAGTTTGGGATAGTTTGCCAGAGCAGATTACACTGGGGTCTGTCACAGCAGGTTCAATGAAAGCATGCCTTTTGATTTACAGTACTGTCCATGTTTGGTAATATAGAGAGTTTCAGGCTTGTGTTGAGGGGCATATTACAATCAGATTCTTATTTAGTTTTCTTCTGAATAGAAATGAAATGTTGTAAAACATTTTATTCTCCTAGCCTGGTTATTTTTTCAGCGTGGGTCATTCCCAAATCACTGCATCACCGGCAACATGCCTGAAATACTTCTCTTGCTCCAGTTACATTTCTCCCGAGCCCTGGCTGTGTCTGCCAGATAACTGAGGGTGTGCCTGGAGCTCTGCTGTAGGAGCCGAGGTAAAGTCATATTGTGTAGGCTGAGGTGTTCTAGCTTCTGCATACTATTGCTCATGCCTCGCAGTCCTTGGAGTCACCTTGCTGCCTTACTCTACAGACTTTTTTAAGTGCTGCAGTGCTGTTTGTTACTAGGTAGAGAGCAAGCCTGAAGACTGCTTTCAGGAGGAGGTTGTTGCAGCTCTGGAGTGGCAGCATCCAGACCCTATTTATATAGTTCTTCTGGTCTCCTGTCTTCAGCTGTAGCTATGCAGAGAGAAGCTGTTTACTTATTTTGCATGGCTCCCAAATGTCATTTAAGCATTATTAACACGAGGGTTACTACCTCCCAAATTTCTAATTAAGGTCTTCCCTTCAGTCTATTAGCTGTGCTTTTGTGGACATATTCTTTAATTAGTTCTGACTTTCTGACTCCAGTGCAAAGTAGTTTTTAACTACTGTCTGCAATGCCCACGAGTGGTGAGTCAACCTATTAAAAATTAAAAATCAATTTTAGTTTCACCAAATGAAGCAAGTGCTATTTCATCTTATTTTCATTATCACGATGCCTGAGAATCCAGGTGTTGGAGAAAGATTTACAAACAGGGAGCAAAACCAGCCACATCAACAGGCACTGGGTGAGGGAGGGGTTGTGCCCCCATAACCATACCAGACCCTCATCCCAAGGAAAGGAGGGGACGTATAGTAAAAGGAAATACAAAGTGGACACCTTGGTAGGATGGGGATGCTGAAATACTTGGGTTTTGATGTCTGCCCTTTTGTGATGCTGACCTGGCCCTACCTGGTAGCAGCTCTGGGGGAAGGAGACCCCACAGATGCTTCCCTTCCTGGTTCTGCCACTCTGAAAAAATGATGTTTTTTCACAGCCATGGGGAAAACATCTTAGGCAGCAAAACCCTGAAGATAATGGCTCATCATAAGCTCAGGCCATTTTTATCTGGGTCCATACTTACCTTTTGAAGTCACACCTGTGCACTCAGCACATAGACATCCAGCCTGGGTCCAGTGCCTGCCACGGTTCCTATCCTGGATGTGACAGAAGTGTGGGGTAACACACATCTACTCCCAGATAATGACTACTGCCCACAAAAAGCCATTCCTGCTAGTCCCTCGACCTCCCACTAATGTCCTTGTACCCCTTCAAGCAGCTGAACTGGCAGAAAACTCCCTTTCTGCTGGTTGGGGAATGGGTCAGGGACATGACTAAGCTTGGGCCAGGTAGAAGCACCATTGTGTCTTGCAGTGGCTGCTAGTATTTAATTAACTGTAATGAGCAATGTGTGGGCACCAGAGTATCCAGGGGGGTCAGAGGGGAAAGGAGACCCACCTGGAAAAAGGAAGAGCATGACTCCCCTTGAACATACCTAGATTTGCAGCCCTCAGAAAAGAAAAATTTTGAGGAACAGTGCTGTGGTTGGGCCCTTTGTTCATGCAGCCATGATCAGATGCACACTGGTTCAGAAATCTGCTCAAAGCCACTTGCAGGATCAAGGCCTTTCTTTGTAGCCCCTTGTAGACCAAAGATGATCTTTTTTCTAAAATGCTTCATGTTCCTGCAGCCTTTGCAAAGGGAAGAAATTATGCCAGCCCTCTGAAACATTCATGTGAAATTTTTTTTGCTCAGACTTGCTGTTCACCTTTGTGCTCAGGCTTGATTTTCTAAGTGTGTGCATAATTACTAATGTATTCATTAAGAGTATTTCCCATGGTGTCAAACAACTCTAAATAGATACCAGAACAGAGGGTCAATCCAACCACTGTGCAAAGAAGGTGAAAAAAACCTGTAAAAACAGGTCAAGAAGAGTCTAATTATGGAGCATCTTTTGAAAAAGATTCATATATAATTTTGGGTATATATTTCAAAATTAAGAAAACCCACAGACCTTACTGATTCTTTGTTAACTAGAACTAAGGATAAATTATTTTCACAAATCTAAATATAATCTGTTGTGTATATAATTTAAAACATACTACAGCACAGCTCTTTGAAAATAGTAAATTATTCACAAATATTGACATTGTCAAAATTTCATACTTGACAGTTTGCCACAAGTAGAAGAAAGACAGTATGGCCTAAAGTGTTTTCTGGACCATGTAAATTTTCTCCAAGTGTTTTTGCTTTTGATTTAACCAAGTAGAATCTGAATGGCAAAAATTATGCTGTACTAAATTATGAAGTGCTGGGAAACAATTCTTAATTCCAGGGCTTCTACTGTAATTTTGGTTGAATTCTTCTGCGAGGATAATGGCCAGTAAGAAAGGAGAACTTTCAGAGCTCAATTAACAGATTGAAAGGGGGTATAAAGAGAAGGAGTTTAAATGCATTTGCCATTGGAGAATGTTTTGGATGAAAGAACCTGGAGGTGGGACTGACTAGGTGTAAGAAACAAAAACATTATGCAGGGATGATTGAACAATGGGACAGGTTGCCCTGGCAAGTTGTGCAGTGTCTGTAAATGGAGGCTTCCACCATCCAACAGGACAAAGTAACATGGTCTGAAGCCACTGCTGACCTAGTTCTGAGCCACAAGTTGGAGCTGAGATCTGATGACCCTGAGTGACTTGGCACTTCAGACTGAATGGGTCTACCACAGCCTAAGGTGAAGTGCCTTCACAGCAAAACCTCCAGTCCCAAACACCTGACAATGCCTGTTTGGAGTTCACAAGTCTGACTGCCTCAGAACAGCCCAGAACTCATGACCAGGGCTAGGGAACTGCATCCCTCACCAAGTCAGGATCTGTTTGTGGCAGTAGGAGCATGGTCTGCCCATCTGTAGGACCTGTGTGCTCCATTGCTCCTGTTCCCCTGCCTAAAATGGGCCTTACCCATTTAGTTCAGACCCATAACCTAAAGGAGTGCCCATGGAAACCATTTCCCTCCCACCACTGATGGGGAAGAGCCTCCAAGAGAGAGACAAAAGCAGAGGACAGGCTGACAGGGCTGTGCTGGTATCTTCCCCCCTCAGGAAGCCACATCCCTTGGATGGAGAATCCAGCCCCTGGGCTCAGGGCCCCTCATTCTGGTTCTGACTTTGCTCCATTTTACCTTGGTTGGTTTTCATGGTCCAGCACCTGCAGTGCTGGGGTCCACCCTAAGATCTATTGGCATAGAGGGACCCACGCAGCAGATACCAGCTGGGGATCACCTGTGATGCCCCGGTATTCAAGGCTCTCCATCTTTCTCAGCTCAAAAGGACAATGTCTTCACATGCTGGCATGTGAACCCAATGACACATCCATGGTCCAGAGGTGCCTAAAATAGCCAGTCACCAGGAGGATATTTGGGGACCACTGCCCAATTCTATCTTCTCAGCATCCCAAGGTGGCTCCCAGGGACGGGGCTGTTTGGAGGCTCTGGTAAGGCTCTGTGCAGCTCTTCTTCTCTTTGACACTGCTGGAAAACCACGAGGCATGATGGGCATCTGGACCCAGAGGTGTTGTGCTGCCCAGTACATGCGAGGGATGACCCCCAACATCTCAATAAGCACCAGGATCTCTGGAGCCAGGACTTGGCTTAGCAGACATTAAACAAGCCCCTGTGAGGAAGGGAAAAACCTACCCACAAGGTCCTTTGCCTCCCACCAGCTGATCAGCTCAGCACTGCAGCTGGATCCTCAAGCATTGGTTGCAGGAGAGTTTTATTGTATCTTAGAAGAGAAAGACTAATTTCCTCACATCTCCAGCAGAACATCCCACCCATTTTGCAAATCCTTTATCAGTATTAGTCATTTATAACTATCAGTAATGATTTTTCAGGCCTCCCTTCACAGCCAGTAACTAGGAGGAAAAAAAAAATACGCCAGAACAGAAATTGTTTTTGTTTCTAAATCACAAACATCAGCATTGTCTTAACCTAACAGCTATCATCTTTATTTTTAGGATATTTAATCAACTTGAATGCTTTCAGATATATTTTAGTCAGACCACTTTGCTATAGCTTACCTCCCAGTTCTGGTTGCCATGGCATAACAATGATTTCTCTTCTAGCTAAAAATAAACCTTCAGCAACAAACGTATTAGCCATTAAAAGAAAAAACCAAAAAACACAAACCAAAACCATCACCCCCCCTCCAACAAAAAGAACCACCAAAAAACCAAAACCACCAAAAAACCAAACCATGATGAAAAAAAAGCACTTCTACATACACCAATTCACATTACCCCACACAGCTGCTCCTATGGCATCTGTTGTAGGATAGAGGATGGTCTTTGATGGAGTCTCTCTGCCTCTCCTTTCCTACTTGCACACTTCTATATTCTGGTTAAGGAAAGACAGACAAATGCATAAAATATTGCAAACATTTTAAAAATAGCATAAAATCAAATGCTGTAACAGAGACTGCTGGTCATCAGTGAGGCAGAAATGACTGTCCTCAAAGCCTCTGTAGCTCCTGGGCTCTGTTGGGAGAAATCTTTTCTTTCTTTGGTGTGAATCCAAGCAAAGGAAAACTCCTTTCCTCGCCAAAGAGGCTGATAGAAGACAAAGCTGGGGAATCAGGTGCTTCTTCCCCAGTGTGGAGGCAGCCCTGACCACACACACTTTGGCAGGGTGGTGGCATGGGTGAAGTTCTACTGCAGCCTGGTACAAGGCACTTCATCCCTTCTGGTGAGAAATTCTCTCCTTTGCAGCTATATGTTTTGGTCAAAAATAAAGTGGTATGCCACATGTTTAACAATAAAATTAAACTACTGGAAATCACATGATTTGCCGGTGTTAATTTAGAGGTGCAGAAGGCTAATGCAAAGCTAGAGATCATAAAAAATAATATTGGTAGGTTCAGGGAGGTGTTTGCTTTCAGTTTTGATTACAAAAACATCTTCCTTTCTCTTACAGTCCTCTGTGAGTGCAGTGCAAAAGGAAGAGGGCAAGTCTGGCCAGGTCTGTCCTGCCCTGCCCTCATGCCTCTCAGCCCAAATGATTTGGTAACCTCCCCACTGAGCCCTGGAAGGAAATGCCTCAGCCACGCAGATCCCAGCACGCCTGTACAAGGGTGTGGAGGAGAGCACGCAGCTTGTTCTGTTCCTTGCTACCAAAACAGCTGCTGGCCAGCCACAGTGAACAAAATGGTAACCTTGATGCTTCTGAAGTTCACTTAGAGAAATGACACTGAAGCAATGAAAGGAGTAGTCTCTGTGATTTTGTGGAAGATGACCAACTCTTTCCCAAAATGTCTATATTTGCCAGGTCCTTACATTTGCTGCTCCTCGTGTTCCTCTTTTAGCCTGTGAGACTGATCCTTGCCTGTCTCTGTAAACACAGTAGATAAAGGAAGGAGAGGACAAACTTCTGGCTCCTGTCCATGTAGCAAAACAGCAAAACTCTCCATCCTTGACGTCAGTGCCCTGCTGATAACAATATACATAAATACATACACCTATAATGTTGCTGTCCTCTTGTAGCTGCTAAGAGCAGAAAGGTTGTTGGCTTTGAGAGTGTTTCCTTGTGAACCAGTTTCCTCAGCTCCTGCAGGAACAGCCAGCAGGGTAGTATTGATGGTTTCATGGTTCAGGCCTGGCAGGTTTGGGGAAAGGAAAGCTCTGTCCTCCAAGACCTGTGTGTCAAGGCTGGGGAGCTCAGTGGGTGTTCCCAGCCTGCAGCAGAGGAATGCACTTTCAACATGCTTGCAATGGGTGCCCAGTTCCCCTCCGACAAAAAATAGATGGAGCACAGGAGTTTCTGTAATTGGCAGCTCCTTCAGACCAGGAGATGCCCTGGGGCTCAGCACTGGTGTGAATGCTAGCACAGTGGCTAACCAACCCAGCAGGGTCACCAGCTGAACTCCTTGTTTTACCTCTTGCTAATGCCAGCATTTTAATTAAAAAAAACATCCTTGCCTGAGAGAAGAGTAAAGCACTACTGGAATAGAGCTGGCCTGAAATCCTATCCCAAATTTGTACCTATATCCATACAAACCAGGACATCACTCTCCTACTTTTCTTCACAAAACATGGCCCTCAGGCCTGGAGCTTGTATTTGGGTAAGAGAACAAAACTGTGCTTTGTAGGTGGATGAATTAAGGTCTCAGGCACAAGACACCATGGCTGGACTGGCATCCCCAGTTGTGACCTGAGAACCTGCAGGTCTGGAGAAGCTCCCCAAAAACATGCTTGATGTTTCTTCCTTCTCTGGCCCTCAGACTTTGATGAACAGACAAGGTTCATCCCATCCCCTGTCCTCAGTAGTGACACAACCACAGCAAAGAAACCAATCTCATTAACACTACTGATGGGCTTTTTGAACATTATTTTTCCATAGGCTGGACAGTTCCAGCCTCCTCCTCTCATGTCTTAGCAGCACAGATTTGAAGGAACAGAAGGGCATATTCCTCATGAGCCATGCTGCTGAGCTCACAGCAGAGGGACTCATGACCTGAGTGAGGATGATGGGGAAGCTGGAGTGAAGACTTTTGGAGCCTGACTGTGTTTCTTGTGCCAACCTATGCCAATGCCACCAGCCCTTGGAGGAACACGGCCTTCCACTCGTTCTCTTTCTCCTCTGGGCTGTGGGAAGAGTGAGAAGATAGTGGGTCTGTCTGCAGGTCCCAAGTCATGACAGAGTGGCTGAGGGGATCTGGCTGCCTTTTCCCCAGGGCCTGGCTCCTGAGGAGGATGTATAATAGCCCATGTGAACAGAAATTTCTGGGAGGGCTGCTCAATCTTGAAATAGCTTTTGGGAGAGACAATGGAGAAAAGCAGATCAATTTGCTGCCCAAACTCAGTAAAGCTGCCTTTGCTGGGCTTACAGAAACATTCCTCTGTCTCTCCATTTGAGTTTCTGTTTTCCTTTAGAGCTCACATTTTTTTCTTTCTGCTGCATGAGGTCCGCTGACAATTTTAAAGAGCTGTATAATCCCTATTGTGGTATTTAATGGTTTTCCCAGAGCAGCTTCCCTGTGTTTTACTCTGCTCCTCTCTTTGCTCATTATATCCATATTTTGTTCTGGAATATGTGTCTCCAACAAGCTACACAAGACCCTTCCCTCCTGAAATTATTTTATTACTAGTTCATCATCTTGAAACCCAACTGTTTTCCAGCTCTGTTTTTAATAGATGAGGTCATTTCTCTTCATAGAGACCCAAACCTGAGTTTCTGAGAACAAAAATCCCTCTGTTGATTATCAGCATTGTCATTGTTTGGGCTTAATTTATATTGTTTCTTTCTACCTTTCCTCACAAAGAGACGCTAAACCCACTCTGATGCACTGCCTGTCATGACTGTCAACTAGCTGGCATGGTCATTATTTTCACTGAAGACAGAGGGATTTCTCTGCACTCAGCTAAATGTGATTGTGTGTGTTTGCAGGCTTGAGAACAAAAAAGAAATGGCAATATCTGAAAACTTATGATAATTTATAGATCTAGACGTCTACCCCATTAATAGTATCCCTGTGGAGGGTGAAACGAACTGCCACTGGTCTGAAACAGGATCATGCAACCTAAAATAGCCCCATGCTGCCTCACTCAAAACTGTTTGGCATTTTTTGCTGTCATCTGTCTGGCGGACCTAAAACAGCAAGGGTGCCTCAAAACACGGCACGCTTATGGCCAAAAGAGCTCCCTGAGCTGTTTAGCAAGTACAAAGAGAATAAGAGGTTAAAAGCCAAGAAATATTTTTCTTTGAATTTATCTGAAAAACCCATCCTGGAGGCTTCTTCAGGAAATGTTGCAGTGTGCAAAAAGATGCCATACACTGGTGCACTCTCCGTGCTTCCAGCACTAAGCACATTATAAACATACTGCATTAAGGTCAAAGAGGTGGCAAATCTGTGGGAGAATCTCACATCAGACTCATAAGAGCTTAAAAAATAACAGGATTTTAATGACCTCTTCCTTCTCCTCCTCCTGTGAGCCGCTCGCCTAGTCACTAAATTGTTTTCCTGCTGCTCAGATGTCATCCAGGAATGGAAGAAAAGTGCCCAAAAACTGTGTGCTGGTCACTGAATGCACAGCATGTGCTGCTGCCCCTTCACAGGAGAAGAGGCACTTTCAGATGACAGACAAGTATTTTAATATCCCCATTGAGGCTGAGAGCCTGGCTCACCCCTGGGCACATCAAACATCTGCACAGCTGTGCCTTTGGGAATCACAGAGCCACACCTGCGAGTCGGATCACTGCAGGGCACTGCTGCCAAACCATCGCCCCAGGGAGGAGGGTTAGTCAGTGAGGGGAAGGTAAAGGTGGTTCGTAGGTGGTTTCCATCAGGACTGCATGTTCAAGGGGTGACTTTGCCATCTTGGTTAGCTGAGTGTTGAGGACACTGTTTGGAGGGGGCTGGTCATCACTCTAGGGAAGTCAGAGTCTGACAAGCAGGCACCATACATATGTGAAATGTCAAATTTTGGGCTATTTTTCACTGGCCTGTAACACTCATAGAGTTTCATCTGGTTTTCCATGCTCTTCTCACTCTGGTTTCATTCAAATGCCTGCATTTCTGCTTAGCACTGTAAGGGAGATGCTGTCTTTACTTATCATCATCCTTTGTAAAATCATATACAGAATAGGTACCTAATGAGGTCAGGTAAAACACAAGCATATTCACGTGCTTAGCTGTCTATGACTCACCCTGACCATTCCTGATACAGCCCTTTCTAAGGGTGAGACTTTGCTTAGAACTATAGGTACCATTCATTGTACCAATGTATACATAAATACACGTGCATGTGTGTGTATGTGTGTGTATACATTAACATAAAAAGTCTTTAAATCTGTATTTACATGAAAAATACATATGAAGCTAAAATAAATACCTATGTAGTTAGATTTTGATGGCACTACAGCCAAATGGATTATAACTCACCTTCAAATGTACAGTCACTGGCTGCTGGTGCTGTGCCTTGGTTAACTGTTGGTTAGATCTTTTTCTGTGTGCACATATCTGCTGAATTAAGAAAATTACTGATTTCCCTATGTAAAAGTATAAGTAAAAAATGCATAATGGAGGATGCTCTAATGAGCTTGAACAGGAGGCCCAGGACTGAGAGCACCTGCCTCAACCACACTCACTCCTCAATCAATCCAGAAATCTTGGTGAGAGCATCCAGCATATTAGGGAAAGTTCATAGCTATGGCTAATTTGTGATTATTATCCCAAAGGAAATATAATGCCCTGGGTCCTGCTATGAAGAGTTGATGGTGGGCAATGCTCCCCCAAAATCTATTCTAGGGTCTGGTTTTCCACCTCATACACTGTAGGAATCTGCTGTAGGGCAGAGCAGCCCTCCTTTCCCAGCCTGCTCACAAAGAACAGAAGCCTTCAAACTTCTCTGGTGGGTTTCCAAATTTCAAGATTGCTACAGATTCAAGGTTTTTGACATTGTTTTTGTTCCAGATTGAAGCAAGATTGAAGTTTCCCCATGGACCATGTTCCTAGTGGAAAAAAGAATCACTCCTGGGTTAGAAAAAATAAATTTTAATTTAGAACTGGGATATGTTTCATCAGAAAAAGATTTTGGAACATTTATTTAGAACCACATATCAGAAAGTGCCTGTTTCTATACACATCCCTATAGTAAAAGAAAATATATTAGGAGGAAAGATCTCAATCTGCTCCAGATGTTTAGGGTTTTCTTTTCATCCCACATTTAAAAACAAACAAACAATTCGCCCCACTCCCCATGTGGTTTAAGAGGATATTCTGGATTTATCAAAATACTTCTGGGCATAAAATACCCAACCAGAATGACCTGCACTTGGTTTTGGCTTCTTGAGTTGTCCCTAGGAGCTTGCTCCTTTCTCCCAGGGGACACTCTGGTCATTCCTGTGGCAGCCAGAGCTATCTCCTCCTGCAGCTCCAGGCACAGCAGGCATCTGTGGAAGTCCCAGCTCAAGCCATGGCTTCTCTTGTAGCTGCAATGGAAGTAAATACTGGCCTTGCTACTCTCTGGGATGCTGGAGCTGGCCAGGCATGGAGCTGGGAGTCAGTTTTTACAGGTCAAGAGTTAATAGAACTATTCCTATGACACAGGCACCTTGACAATCTGCTTTGACAAGCAGTTCAGGAAAGCTCCTGTGTACTTCTTCCAGCTCCTTGAGCTCCAGTGTAACAGGGGCTCTGCTGTTAAATTACAGTAGCAAAAGCATGAAAAAGCATTGAAGAATTAGGGCAGCAAGTCTGAGAAAAGCTGTGTCTAGAGTAAGGGAAGGAAGTGAGGAGATACAGGAAAGCAGTTCCTCTGAGAATGTTCTTCTGAGTAGTCCTGCCGAGATCTTGTGTTTAGGGACCTGCAAATGTCTGAATCATCTTGCTTTTTTCCTGAGTTCTGAGTTCATGGGTCAGTGCAGAACAAAGGGGGATTAGTAAAACAATCATAGCAATATCTTATAGCTTTTTCCTACTTCTTCTTTCCTTGATCTTATTCTAACTTGTCTTTATTAGTAGAATTAATGCATGACTAAACCCTTAATCCTCTACATACCAACTGGCCACAGTACTGCTGTCCATGGGGGCATTGTGGCAGGGCAAGCACTGAGTGATGGAGCTCGGAATAATTAACTAATGTAGCAGCAGAAGATTGCACAGCTCATTTTGATCTGTACTTTGTTGAACAAGTTGCAGCACTAACATGCAATTTTATGTGGGACACTTGGGCGAAGCAGCCCCACAGCAGTGCTGGCACATACATATATTCTCTGTACATCTATGTCAGTCTGTAAATACCATTTTCAGCCAAGGCTTTCTTGTGAATAATTTTAAGACTTGGTAAATTTTTGTTCAGACTGAGACAGACTTGGGCAATGGCAAGAAAATACCCTGAAAATTCCTCCTGCCACTCTGTGCGGCATTGGTGGGATTTGGGTTCTGAGAGTCTGGGCAGTGGACACGTTGCAGGGACAGTGCAGTTTGTCAATATTTCACCCTCCCTTCTTTCTGCCATGTCCCAGAATCAATGTCTATATGGCCTTGCAATGACTGGTCCCATGGGAAAAGCATTTCTAAAAGTCCTGTATTGAGTTTGGATAGCTAGATCTGGATAGCAGGGGGGTTACAGAGATATCTTCTGTGAGAAGCTGCCAGAAGCTTCCTCCATGTCCAGCAGAGCCAATGCCCACTCCACGATGGATCCACTGCTGGCCAGGGCCAAGCCCATCAGTGACTCTGCTAATGCCATCAGCAGTCTGTGGGTGAATCCTTGGACAGGACACAACTGACCCAAATTAACCAAAGGGTTATTCCACACCATGTGATGTTAACTCAGATATTAAAGCTCAGGAGAGGAGGAGGAAGGGAGGTGTTCATTATTTGCAATGTTTGCCCCCTGGAGCCAATGCTAAGGGTGCAGAAGCCCTGCTTCCCAGGAAGTGGCTGGACATTGCTTACTGATAGGAAGTATAGAGTAAAGCCATGCTTTTTTCCCTTGCTTGTGTGCATGCAAACTTTCTCTTTTCCTTTAGTTAGCTGCCTTATCTCAACCTGTGAGTCATTTTCCATCTTATTTTCTTTCCCCTGTCCAGCTGGGAAAAGGAGTGATAGAGCAGCTTGGTGGGGACCTGGCATCCAGCCAAGGTCAACCCACCGCAGCTACAAATCTAAGTTAAGCAAAATTTCCATGTTAAAACTGTCTCATAGGCTGTCTGCCAGCAGCCTCTAAAAGAAAAAGGAAAAAATCACTCTTTAGAATGAAAAGAAGGAAAGAGTTGCTAAAATTTATGCTAGGCTTGCATTCAAAATCCATCGAATTTTCATGCTGGCAAACATGAGGACTGGGTATATCAACAAAGCTGTTAGAAATTGAGCTGCTGAGCACCACAAATAAAGAAAGGTCCCTGACTGTAGAGCAGGGCCCAGCCCTTCCTCTGAGAGCTTGAGACTATACAGTTGCCTACTTGCTGCAAATGCAGATCCTGGTTCCAAGTGCTTTTGCTCTTTGAAAACAGAAATTACCTTTTAGATGGGTGTTTTTACAGAGTCTGAAGCAATGACTGGGCATTCACCTACTAGCTCAAGATACCTATGGGCTTTCTGATCAAATTGCTTTGGTTTTTTGGGATACTGTTTTTTCCAGCATTACTGGTGTAAGAGTGCTTCTTGTTTTGACAATGTGACATACCTGCAATGCAATAAAGGTGACCAAAGTGGCCTCAGTTACCAGTGTCCAGACATGCCAGGTTGCCTCCTTGCAGCAAGATATGTGCTATCACCATCCTCCTGCCTTGCCACCAAGGATTAGGAGTCCAAGAACTAGCAACAAGTGAACTTGTTGGATTTGCAACAAGTAAGCTGCAGCTATCCCTCAGGTCTGTGCACCCTGAGCGAATAAGCTTACCATCTCACTGACCTTTGGTTGGCCTACAGTACATTTTAGCTTCACTTTCTGCCATGTCTTCAACTATTTGTTCGCTCAAAATTTGGTTTATAGGGTTGTAAACCAATGAGGTTGGATTAAGGAATGTGTAAAAAGCTTGGATCATACCCTCCTTCCCATTTCTGGCACTAACTGGATTCCTTTGTTATGGAATCTATCTCTGATTTGATAGATCAGAAATCCTTGCTATCAGACTGCCAATTTCATGGGCCAGTTCCCTCAGCTCTGGGGATGGAGATTATCTGGTCTTTTTAGCTGGAATATATTAAACTCAGAGTTTAGCTTCCATCTGTAGTGGGGTAATTTCCATTTCTCTAACATTTCCATTAGTCATCCTGGCTCTGACCCTGCAGTCTAGATAATTATTCTTACTGAATTGCAGTGCCAAGGTAGTCTCTTATGTTTTGAGACCTGAATAAATTGTTACTCCTTTTAACCTGAGCAGGAAGCTGAATGTCAGGATCTCACAGATAATTTCATTTGGAAAGGTAAATCAACAGGAGGAATTGAGTGGCTCTGAAGAAGTTTTGATGGTTTGCTTTCAAGGAGGTGCAAAGACCAGAACAAAATGCTCTAGTGGGTTCCCAGCTGCCTGTCCCAAGCCCATATGGATGGTGCTGGAGCAGCCAAGACCAGGCAGGGCTTCCCACAGAGCTGAAGCTACTGCCACTGTGGCCACCATACCCTGCCAGCAGCCAACTGCAATGCCTCCTGTCCCAAGCACACAACATTTTTTCACCTTTGAGAAATTTTTTGCATTAGCATATTGTTATAACTTACTTTTTTTTATCTTTCTGTTAACTTCAACCAAATCTGCTCATGCCCATTTGGTCCAAGGTCATCTTCTGCAATGAGATTTTCTATAACCAGTCCAATGGGTGACAAATTAGGTTGAGGTAAAGTCACCCTTGCTTGGTCCAAGAATACCTGGGGCTTGTCACTATTAGCAGAACTATTTTCCAGACAGCAGTTCTGAACTTCAGGTCTTTTCAATGATACAATTCCCAAGAGTGTCTATTACTGCTGAAACTGCAAAGCATTCTCCCACTTCAAAAGCTGCTGCTCAGAGTGTGTGGCAGAGCACACCGAGTCTGTTTCACAGTCCCCAGCTCCCCAGTCATCTCTTCCAAAATTAGCTGATAACATCCCTTGTTGCCATTTGCATCGGTTTCTCTGCTTCCTTAATGGCTCATAGATTGGTCACTGTTCTTTCTGCTTATCTGTTTGTCTGTCTAGCTATCTAGCTATTATCTTCTACAAACCTGTCATGGTCATTGCTTTTGCTCCACCATTGTCTGTATATGTTCACTCTGACCAGCTCCCTAATAAGTGTGCAAACACTGCAGTTGTGTGTTTCTGATCTTGTGCATGTTGTTACCTGTATCAGGCCAAATCCCTCCCGCTCTGCACTTCAGGCTATATGAATGCTTTTTTCAACAGTTTGATTTTCCCACTGTCCTTTCTTTACTCATTCCTTTGTCCATGGATATCTATGCTTTTAAATTGCATTTCTCTTTCTCTGTGATAAAATCAAGCAACAGGCTTTACTGAGTCTCAGATAATCTCCTCCTCTTAAATTTTTTTGAAAACTCTTCTATTTCTTGGCTTGTCAGCATTTATCCCACCAGACTGCTAGAGGCATGCAGGTGAAGTTCCTTTGCCAAGAGAAGTCCCATTCCTGGAAATGCCTACTATTGCAGCAAGAATGTGATGAATGTTGTGTTCATGCTCTGCTGCCATGAGGGATATCACAGGAGTTTTCTTTGTCCTGCACGCCTGAGTGTTTTTCAACATTATTATCAAAAACTTATAGGAATTTGCTGTTTATTTGGTGGAAGTTAATCAAGCTGAAAAGTAGATTAACTGCATTAATTCACTTCCATTTAGCTTTTACTGGAGTTTACTTCTTCAGCAGTTATTTGCTGAACTTGGAGATTGCTTATTTCATCTTGTGAACAAACCTTTATGTCTACCTGTCTCTGTAAGTGCCCATAACTTTTATCTTTTAAGGTAATCAAGGCAGGTGTAGATGTACAAGACACATCATCTTGACTCATCTGCCCTGGCCCCTGGCTGTGGCTGGAAGTGTTGAGATAGCAGTGCCACTGGCTTTTGTTGGGAACACATGGAAGGTGATCCCAACAAAAGCCTGGCTGACCTGGGTCAGCCAGACATAACCTGGCAGGAAAGAAGAGATCCAAGGAGAGCAGTAGCAAACCCATTGGTGTGATGATGTGAAAACCAGCCTTCAGGCCAAAAGGCTTTTGCATACATAGACTGAGCTGTACGAACAGCCATCATGTCCCCTGGTATCTGACTGGGGCTGTCACTATGAGAGCAGGGCCCCGTCAGAGCTGTATGAAGACCCTCCATGCCACTGTGGCAGCTCTTCATTCTGCTAAAATCCCTGGGGACCTCACACTGAAAGGGAGCTGGAGCACTCACACAGTTCCTTACAGGGCTGCCTGTGTGGCTGCCCAACAAGGGCAAATAATGATCACGTGGGGTGGGATTTCACCCAAGTATGCACATCTAAAACTAAAGGCAAATCAGATACCTACAGCCCGCTGCCATTAATGAAGCCTCAAGGGTGACTCAGACACTCAGAATTAGGTATACACTGGAAGGTGAGAGGAATCAATTTAGGAGTCCCCCAAATGAACCTGAACCCTGTCTTTGATGGTTGATAAAACCTTCATCTTCTCCAAAAGTTTTCTAAATCTCTCCAGTTGTAAACCCAGGCACTAAGTAAACAAGTTGGAGGATTTCTGCAAGGTGAGTCACAGACCCAGTCAAAGCTAATGGTTATCCCCCCATTGCACACTTTCTCCATCCATCCTTGGGCTGGAGAAACTACTCCAACCCCCCCTCATGCCCCTTGTGCTAGAGCTGGAGGAAGACCAGCGACTGCTCCTCTCCTGCCCCACATGTTGTGCCACAGATGGGGTGGGTCACCACAGCTGTTGGCGGGCAGACACAGGGGTGGAGAAATAGTCACTTCCTCCTTTCTATTACTCATGCTGTTCAGTGTCTGGGGAAGGAGAGTGTGCTGGATTTGGGATGGCATCTATGCCAGTGTGTGGCCCCATCCCCCCCTGCCCCCGCCAGTCAGGGCAGAATGGCTTAGTGGTGTTCCTCCTTTTGTCCAGTGGAACTGCAAGGGGGGTGCATTTTGTTTGCCATTTCTGATACCTCTAATCTCTGTTTTAAAACCAGCTTTCTGAAACTCAGGAGGAAAAACATTTCCCTCCCTTCTCAGCACAGATATGTTTTGCTTATTGAGGCAAAGGGTTGCAGTGCCTGTCTTTCTGCACTGCAGTACCAGCAAATATGTCTCACAGGAACATTCAGGCATCTATTTGCTCCAAGATAGGAACACTGAGACTTTTATTTCCACTGCTTAACCTGTTTAACCTTGTTTGTCTACTAACAAATCCCATTTAAGTGCTGTTCTTTTTATTTTGGTTACTGTTGCACAGAAAAAGAAAGTTCATCAGGAGAAAAACCTCTCTCCTCATGCCAGAGCTTACTGAAGAAAAATAGGCTTGGGTTTGAGTTTCATTTTCTCCCTTGCAGAGAGGCCCAAACCAATCACAGGGCTCCTAAATTCCTTCAGTGAGTCTGCAGCTGATGCCCTCTGGGAGATGCTGTCTGGGAGCACAGGGCTCCCCATCCATTTCTTGACCACCTGGCAGTGATGTAGCAGCAGAACCAGGAAAGAATGGCAGTGGGGAACAGGTTGGTGTTCCCAGGCACACTGATCCACCTGGCAGGTTGTCCTGAGACCACATGGGGACAAGGATAACCAGGAGTGGCCTGTGCAGCGGCCAGCTCATGCTGCTGCACAGGGTGCCAACCAAGACCACATGTCATGCATTCCCATGAGAGACAGCTATGCTGAGGGGCAGTACATGATTGGCATGTTACCATTTGATGTGTATGTTAAGCAGCACTGATTGCAAATTAACCATCTTTTAGCCTGCCTTAGAGTATTGTCATTGAATAACGCTGCACAGCATGAAAAGACCATTGATGGCGGGGCAATTTGAAGATTAAAATAAGTTCCCCTTGAAGCAGATATGCACAGTTACAGCTTCTGCAAGGTGATGGTTTTTCCTTGGTAGCCCAGCCTGGGCAAAAAACTACACTGAGAAAACACAAGTCAAAATGCTTCCAGTAGAACCCCAAGGTAAACAAAGAAGCTGTCAGGACTGTTTAACTGAGCACAGGCTTTTGGAAGTATGTTCCAAGCACCAGTATGATAAATCCCCAAGTTGTGCCACACTGAGTCGGAGTGTTCCAACAGCAGGAGCCAGGATTTGCCCCTGGATGATGCAGGTGACTTTTTAAGTCATTGTGCTTCTGCCAGCTCTGTACCATGAAACCACTCTGGGCACCTGAGATTGCACTTCTGGGGAATTGTGACAGGCTGGGACCAAGAGCAGGTCTGCACCCCCCTACGGGCAGGAAGTATTTCGGGGGGCATTTCAGGGAGCCCTGTGGCTCTGTGCAGAGCACCTTAGGCAATGGAGTTTGGGTACAGTGTGTCCCTCAGAGTGCACATCACGCTCATGCAAAGCAAAAATGGGGGTGGAGGGTGGAAGCAGGGGAGAAAGGAAACAGCTGCCTCATGCATGAAAAGATTTGCCAAACTCCCATGGTTAGATTTAATAGCTGGGTGCTGCAAGCTCAGGAGAACAATGTAATTTATGTCATTACTGCTAAAAGGCTGGGTTGATGGCAAGGGCTTCATTTGAGTTGCCTAAAGTGTTTAACAAAGGGGAAAGTGAAAACAAACATGAAAGCTGTATTAAAAATTATGAGGATTTTGGGGAGACTGCCAGGTACATTTTTCTAGTGGTACAAAGTCCTCTCCTGACAAACAGCTCATTTTGCCTATGCTAACTCTAAGATATGAAGCTGGAGCTAGAGTTAGAGGGAAATAATTAGGTTTTGCTTTAGCTACACAAGTTTCTGGAACAGTAGTTGGGTCACCCTGTTGTGCCTGAACAGCAGAAGCATTAGTGTGCTTTTTTTTCTTTCAGTATTAATTGTCTCTTCTTGAAAATGTACTTAGCATCTTTTTAAAGTATTTTGGGTATGGGAATGGAAGGAGACAGAATAGGTCCAAAGGGAGGAGGTCTGGGTGGTTGTGCCACCTTTTCTACTGGTGCATTGAACATGACAGTCCTGTTCTCACAGCAGCAAAAGCAATGTGTGTGGCTAACCCTGCTGTTCTGCCTGGTTCTGTTCCTGGTGCTATTTTTAATGCACCAGCTCATACAGCCTTGAGTGGAGTATGACGGGAACTCGAGTTAAAAAAGCGCTGCTGCTTCTTCACGAAGGCACCACCAGGCCGCCCTCTCAGTTCTGTCTGCTATGAGGCCATATGGTGCTGGGTATGTCCAGTCCTCTCCCCAGAGCTCCAAATGCCACCGAGTGCTGCAGGGGAAGCACAGCTCACAGGCAGCATATTCACAGTTCTCTCAGGCTGTGCTGAAGCTGGGTCAGGGTCCCTTCCTTGGCCACCTGCTTGTCCTCTGCCAGCACAACACTCTGAAGGACTCAGCCACACAGGGAAAACGGAGACAGCGTCAGCTCTGGGTCACCATTTGGGCTGAAGGGCTTCTCTGGGGCATTCTTGCCCTGAGCAGACAGCTAGCATCAGCTGCCATCCTAGCCAGGGCCCTCCTGCAGCACTGCTTAGGGTAGCGGTGCCTAAATTACTCATATCAGGAATTCACCACAGAGCACCCCAGCCTGCAGAGGGCTGCACCTCTGGTATTTGTGAAATGCTATTTGCACACCGTTTGGCACTGGTGGGACCACTGGGAACAAGCCATGTGCTGCCACTCTCTTTCCCTGAAGAGACACGTGCTGCTTACAGCAGTTTGCATTCCCACCAGAAGGCCCTTCTCCCTTGTGCAGCCACAGACAGCCATGCTGGGGACGTTTGTGATGGCAGTCAGCTCACCTTCCTCCAGCTAGGCTGATCTTTGCTTGCTGTTAATTGCAGCCAACTGGGTGGCAATGATTTTGCACCAGAGCAGAGGCCAGGCCATTCAGATTATCTGCTCCAGTGCTCTGAGAGACAGCTGGTAAAGCAAATAGTAACAGTCTAGAGAAATTATCTTTATTTGCCTGTAAGCACAGCACTGTAATGCGAGGCTCAAATGAGCCTCTTTTGGCACGCAAGGTCAGCATTGCCTTTTGTATATGGCATGTATTAAGGTAAGTCCCAGCCCCACACAGCATCTCTTAACAAGGAAGCTGCATTTCAGAATTGGATGTATTTTGTTGCTCTTGTCAGAGATCAGCTTACAGAATTGGCTGGGAGGGAGATGTAAAGGTTCATATGTGCAAATACTTGAATACTTTTGGATGAGTTTTAAGAATACATTATTTTACCTTTTTATTGCTCTAATACTTGTTGTCACACACGGGAGATGGTCACCAATGTCTCGTCAGCTTTAACAGGACAAGATGTAGGGTATGCACTCCGAAAAATCCTGATTTTCATGATGTTGAACATCCCATTCCCCCTCCCTTCTACCTGTACAAAGTTAATGTTATGAAGCTGGTTATGAAGGTAGTTTCTTATAGTGTAAAATATGCCTTTTGTTGGACAAGCCAGACCCACAGATCCTCAGACTAGGAAGATCTCTGTAATTTAAGAGCCTGACATTATTTTTCTGTGCTTTTTTTGTATAGGTGTGTGCTTTGCTGCCCCATTCTCTGACTCTGAACTCAGGGAAACATGGCAGGAGAGACACTCAGTGATGAAGCTGCTGGATCTCAGCATAAATGTCCCAGGGCACTTCACAATGCACCATCATACAGGACTTCCACATAACTGAGTCATTTGTGTCAGGGCCCCAGGAAACCTCTACCCTCTGTCTCAGCTGCCACTGCCTGGGGATCCCCACCTGAGCATTGCTGAGGGTGCTGCTGGGCTGTGAGGGCTGTGTGAGGGCAGGCACAGCACACATGGCCAGCACTGTGCCAGCCTGCTTGCAAGAAACTTCTCTCTTAGCCAGTGGACCTGCAGTCTGTCCTCTGGCTGGCTCTTCCATGGAGGTTTCCAGCAAGGAGAGTGCTTCGGTGCTGGAGCCAGCTTGGAGCGGGTGCTCCATGCAGATCTGACTCAGACATGCAGGTTGCCAGATACCCACCAGCTGCCAGAGTATTTCAATCATTAATAATGGCAGGATTAAATGCAAGGTATCAACAGTGTTTCCAGAATGAGCCAGGGTTTTCAGCTTTACTGCCTTTTGCTTTTTCATAAAGGATCCAGATCCAGCACGGATGGTGCTCCTGGAAGGGCCTTTGCTTTCCTTCAGGTTGTGTTCATCACATTTGTACCATACCTGCACTATCAGTGCCACTGAGTCAGGAGGTCACCAGAAAGAGAAGATGCTACTCCTGGCACAAACATATAAAGGACATTTCACTGACTCTACTGGACCATCCCTCCCAAGGCAGAACATTTGAGGCACTTTGTCTTTTCCTCTGTGTCCAGCAGTGGCTACTGAAAATTCAAGACACTGGTTTGGGTAGTTCTGGAGCATTAAGGCTGCTGCTGTGCTTTTATTCCCTCCATAACTATGCATTTAATTGTTGTATCAGTTTCAGCACTATCAATTCCTTGACTGTAGTTATCTCATGCAATAAACTCCACTGCCTTGTATTTGTGCTGTCTTCAGATGTTTTTTCTTTTGGATTTGTGTGAGGCAACTGGTGCATGGACTCTGCTGGATCTGCATGTGCTGCACTGCTCACCAGTTGTCACATCTTCATGTCTTAGTCTCATCATATTAGACTCATCTCTGTCTTGAGCAGTTCTCTTTTTTTCCACTGCTGACTGCAGAAGTTTTGCGTATTGCTAATCCTTTTCATTCTTGTCTCTGGCTCGCTTTGCTGTTGCTGACGTATGATGTGAAGTGGCATGCTAATAACGCTCTACAGTATTTCAAGTGGGAGTACAATAATTTTATAAAGAAGTTCCACATTTTTGTCAGTTTTCAGATTTGGTGTCTATTTTGAGTCCAGGCTATTGAACACAATGAAGTGCAATGATGCCTGGATCAAGGTGACTTGATTTACTCTAGGACATATGGTCTGTATGTAATGAAAACTTTCAAATCGTCCCTTTCCACAAGCAGCTTGGAAAGGATTTCCACCCACTGCTGTGCTATGCATCTAGTTTTCCCAGTTAGGACCATAACCTCTCAGTCTTCCCTGGTATTTATGAAAGTAGCTGTATATTTTGCTATCAGCCAGTTCTTCACCCACACTGCTGTTCCAGGTCATTAACAGCTCTATTACTCATTGCTGCCAGTTTGGAAGGAGAGCATACCCAATTCCTCACCTCTTGTTGCATTAAAATGAATACTTTCTCTTTCCTCCTTTGTCTCCTGCCTGTTTCAGTTAATATTCAGAAGCATCTTTTGCCCACTCTTGTCATTTCAGGGCCTTTACTAAGTGAGTAGGAGTGATAGTTTGACAGTGCCATCGAGCTCTTCTTGCAGGTGGTTTTTGCTGACCCAGTTGCAGAATTGCTCAGACTGAAGAGAGCCCCAACAGGACACAGCACCCAGTTCTGAGCAGAGAAAGCACTTGTGGAAGATAAACTTAGCAGGTTCCTGTGGTGTGAGTAGGGTGAAATTTCATGGAACCACTTGAGTGTACCCCCTTTTTGGCTCTAGCAGTACAATTTCCTATGATTTCAGCTGGACAAACACTTAACAGCCAGGCTTGAAGATGTGGCAATCACTTGATCTGAGTTCAAGAATGTCCAGGGTAGCTCCAGGAGGCAGAGGCTCGATAACTACCCTTTCCATGGACATAGAAGTGGCTCACAGAGAGAAGGGCAACCTGCAAAATATTTTATCACTTTTGCTACCCACAAACCAACTTTTGCAGGAGAATTTGCAAAACAGTGAATTTCAAATGCCTGCAAAATAGGCACTGGAAGTGAATTTCAAATTCATGTCAAGCAGCGGGAAGAGGAAGTTTCTTCCAAGAGCCACGCTCAATCAGGGAATAGATACACCCGTGACCTTGCATCCCATCAACATGGCGTGAGTGCTGAGAATCTCAATTAGCACTGGCAATGCTCACAGAAACATTAAACGACCATCTCCTGGGCTAGAAGAGCTCATTCAAAAGCTACTGGGTGGAGAAAGGAGAGCATGTTGTCACTAAAACTTACCACCTGTCTCCTAAAGGGATGGTGACAGAGGCTGTGAGGGCTTTGACTAAAACTGCTTTTAGCCCAAAAATATGAGGAGAAAAAGAGTGCAGTGAAGTATAAAGCCCAGCTACTGTCACCCATGTAAGGCTGCCCTCACTGACTGCATTTGAGGGAGGTCAGGCAGGGGGGCCATGCTTTGCTGTTTGCAGTTTTTAATAATTATTGCCTGCATGACAGGCAGTGAGCATAGGTTTTGCATGTGACCCTGGAGGAGCTTGTACCCATTTTCTCCCTCAAAGAGCAAAGATCTCTCTTCAGTGATGAAGACAAAGAAGGCAAGAACACACAGGCATGCTTTGCAAAATGAACATGTGCCCTGTGATGCAGGTACAAGAGCCTCCCTGACCACAGCCTTCATTTGACAGGTTACAAACAAAAGTACCCTCAGCAGCCGAGGCTTTTGTCCCAAGGAAGTGTTCTAATGTGTGTTCCACAAGGAACCGAGCGCTGGTGGGAACAGGGGGGCAGAGGACTGGCTGTCAGCATTTTTCCATTAGCAGGGACAAGTGCCTGTGGTTGCAGCTCAGCAAACAGCCAGTGCTGGGGAGGAGGCCCTGAGCCCAGGGCTCTGGTCCATGATGCAGCAGAGGTGGCCAGCAGCCCCCACAGGGGCACTGGCTCTGCTGTGGTGCTGGCCCAAACTCCCCAGCTGGGACCTTGCAATCCCTTGGGTCGCTCCTTTGCTTTTGCTCCATCTTGTCCACTCAGGCCAGGGCCAAACCCTTCCTCAGGGCTGGCAGCCACCTGACACTGATGCCTTGTGAAGGCTGACCTGGAACAGAGACCAGACAGAGCTAAAGAATAAAGTGGGTATTCATTAGGAGGCCTCAATTGATCCACCTTGGGCAGCACAAGAGCCCAGCCAGGGCTACAGCCAGGTGAACCCAAAATGGTCACCAAATGGATGACTGGTCATGGAGTCTCACACTTCTATAAGTTTTGTTCCATTAGCATATTGGAGCTAATTGTCCAATTACAGCTTTAGCCCATGAAGTCCCATCCTTGTTTTTCTCTCTTCAGTCCACCGTTATTTATGCTCTTGGGCCTGGAATTTGGATCATTTGTCCTTGGTCCTCAGCTAGAAAAGGAATTGTTTTGTCTACCTACTCTGTGAAAAGAGCTTACTATGCCCTAATATAAAGCCCAGACCCACACACTAAAGCAGTACAGAATCTGAAAAATATAAAAGCTAAAACCTGAGGAATCAACACCAGCCCTGACTCAACAGTGCTGAACTCTCTGACAGGTTCATGTGGAAAGACACTTGGGTGTCTGCATTCCTTCTCCTTGCCCAGCTCTAAGGTGTGCGGGTCTGAAACAAGATTGAATTTCCTTTAGTTTTCCTCCCCTGGAGGCCATTTTAGGCAAATTAATTTACTGGGAGATATCAGCTGTCCTCGGCCTGAAAATATGAGGAGGGTTTAAAAATTGTTTTTAGCAGCTCTAAGAAAGCATTTCCCAGTCAGTACATGCCAGCAGAGACTGCCAGTTCAAATCACCTCACAAGGGCCCTTCAGAGCAGCTCTCAGACACAGGTAATTTTGATAGGGAGAACAGGCATTTCTGCTATCACTTCTGCTTTCCTCTTTAGAAAATAATGGCTACTTAGCTTTTTTTTTTTTATGGGTATCATTGGATTGGCATTGTGGGGTACTTTTGCATACTGTCTTGTTTCCTGTGGCTGTTTTTATATTGCTCCCTCTCCCCCTGCAAATTTCTCTATCAGTAAAAGCAGTTACTATTAGTACAAACTTCTCTCCTGATTTCTCCTGGGAATTGCAGGACAACAGGAGTCTGTCTGTGGAATCACTCTTTCCTCAGTCCATTCAGGGTATCCCATGCACTCATAAACTGGAGTCCATCAGAGTGGTTGTTTAAATACTGGCTGTGGGAAGATCTGCCTCCCTTGGTAGGGGCTGGAGAGTCCCCAGAAAGCTCATTATTCACCACACACTGCCAAACAGACTGGTGAGCTGAGTCTGTGACATCAGGTTCATAAAGCATTGCTCTGTTTTTTTCTTCTCCCCTACAACTTAAAGATCAGGAAAAGAATTCAGCATCTACAACCAAGATGTGTGCAAGAGAGTAGTACCATCCTTGCTTCCCTCTCTTCCATCCACCCAGCCAGAATGCACAGAGAAGCCCCAAAAATCATCTTCTATTCCCTCTGACCATTAAAATTGTGAGCAGAAACATGCTAATGCGCAAAAATGTACCCTTCTACTTTTGTAACAGCTCTTTTAAATAATTCCTGCCAATTTACTAAGCCTGACCTCATGTTTCCCCAACATCACAAAGGCCGGCTCTATTCAGGCTGTCCCTTTCCAGGAGATTCCCCATTCGAGCGCTTGAAATGCTTTTTGTCTCTTTGGCCACATACTCTTTGGCACTAAAAGGACTAGAGTAGAGTTTATGTTTACTCAGACTACTTTTATAAGTACATCAAGATCTACAGAGCCACTTCTTACTGCATCAGGATTTTTAAACACAGGAAGAAGAAAGATTGAAGCTCCAAGTTTTTTTAACAAACAGAAATAGTGCCAACCTCATTTCCTCCCTTGTTGCTTTACATTCGGTATATGCTGATGCACTTAGAAGCAGGGTGGTTTCAAAATCAATGGTCTTTCAAGTTTATTTAGTTTCAGGGTTTAATGTTTTTGTCAGTTGTTTTTACTAAAAGAATAACTCTCAGTGAGGTGAGTTTGGGGATCTCTTGTGCCATGGAACACTCCTCTGGATGAATATCTGTTTCTACAACTTTCTTTCCACAAGCATGAAATGAGGATATAATGCACACATTTTTTCATGCAAGAGTTTAAAGCTCATTGCCTGAGAGCATGATATAAATATAGACGATAAGCTCCACAAAGAGAAGGCAAAATATCTGTTATTTCACTACAAGAGATTGTTAGACCATTAAAACAAGACTGCTGATAAAGCTTACATGCACATTTAGATAAATTACTAGTAAAGGGTCTGTTAAGTATCAGCAGAGGAAAGGATTCCTTATTCCCAGACTTTCACATGGCATATGTGCAAAGCTGTCTCCTTGCTTCAGTAGGAAAAAGCTGGGAAGGACAGCTCATTTGAGATCCTCTTACTCTAGGTTCCTGAATCTAACTCATCCTTGAGCCACTCACCTGAGAAAAATGCGACTGTTCATATTTTCCAAAGTATTTTTAAGTAATTGTGCAGAAAACAGAAGTTGGAAAAATAAGTCTTAGCTGGAAACTTTGCTTTAATTCAATATCAATTGTTACCTCTTCCAAAGCATTCAACAGACATTCCAGGGTATTTCAGTTTTTACTGACTTTTAAGATAAACCTTCAAAAATCAGCTTTACCATCACTGTTGGACTAGTTCTGGCAGAACATTTCAAATGCTATTGTACTCTAATCCCTAGATGAGAAGCCTTGCCAAGCTTAATTTTATTTTAATTTAGCTTTTCTGTAGGAGCCCAGCTTTCCAGTTTCCACGGCTATTTAGTCAACTACAGGAAACACTCCTGTGCTCTCAGGTTGTTGCTTTGGTCACTATTAGTATGAAGAGCCACTATTGAGTGTTTTGCCAGTGACAGTAAGTTGTGCTCACTGATAATTGGACAGGTAAATGGACAGGTGAGAAATATCCCAACCCTTGAAAAACCTCAGGTGTGTTGGTAGTGAAAGGGAAAACATCCTTTGTGTCCTGACACAGGGACTCCTATCACCTCCTTCACCTTCAGTGACTTGCAGGTGGCCAGATCCTCTCTGCACACCCTGAAAATCTCTGAGTAGAGAAGTGAGTTCTGCATCTCCCTTGGTGAGTCCCTCTGGGTGGGGTCCCCTGGGGCTGTGACATAAAGTTTGCAGCCCCAAGCACTTCAGCTCTGGCTCGGAGGCAGGGCAGGCACTCCAAGGGCCAGGGCCAGCCACCCTGTGCGTGGTGTGTCTGCAGCACAAGGCAGGCAGCAGCACATGGGTTTTGTTAAGGATGTTGTCAGGGGATGTGCGGGAGGCACATCCTGGAGAAACTGGGATAGCAATGCATCCACAGTGCAGCACAGCAGGCATTTCACAGTGCTGGAAACCCACACAAGCACCCGGGACATTGAGCTGCTTTGCTCTTGGTGCCACTCAGAGCAATGAATGCATCCAAACATGCTGACAGTAAGGATGCTGAATTGCACCCCCAATACACCTTTGGCAGAATGTTTGTCTCAGAGAGCCGTGTTTGCTTCAGCAATCAGGCAGCAGCCAGAGCTTTTCTGGAGTGTGTCCACACAAAGCCAAGGCAATGGGAGGCCTGCTCTAAGGGGATTAGAGGGGATCTCTGCTTAATTAGTCTAAAAGGGCTGATCTCAAAGATTATTTCTCACACAGAGCAGAAAGAGCTACCAAATGATCTTTGGGTCGGTCAATTACTGCCCATATTGGGCGATGTGGCAGAAAACTGGTTAAGACTTTTGATCCAGAAATCCAGTAGCAGAGGTAGCTGGGGCCATACTGACACACAGCTGGTCGGGGGAAGCACAGGCCATGCCCCTCTCACAGGGTGGCAGAACAGCAGCCTCTGAAATCACGCTGGCCTGATTAGCCCAGCTTATCTGGAAACATCCTCTGTGGTGGCCCCTCCAGGCAGAACAAGTGTTCAGCATGATCTGGTCCTGCAGCTCCTGACTAATACATGGAAGAGAAAGATGGCCCCCCTACTCTTCCTCTGTGATGGACAGCACCTGAAGGTGGTTTTTCAAGGAAAATGGAGGTTTAGGAGCAATTACACGATCAGTTAAAGAAGCTGCACGTCTCTAAATGCACTAAATCCCAGCTGTGGTCTGCAGGGAAGCTTTGCTAAAGAAGGTAGCAGTAGCAGCTGCTGCAATGCTAATCCAGCTTTCTCAGCACTCACAGCACCAGTGCAGGAGCAGGCTGCCCATCACCCAGTGCCCACACGGTGTGGCAGACACTGTTCATTCAAGCACTTCCTTACAGGGAGACTTGTATGGGTAGAGAACAGGGAACTCTCTTTTTTCTAGAACTCTTTTTTATCATTGCTGCCATTGAGTCCCAAGCGACCACTTGTTTCCATCATCTCCTTTTTATACTCGATCAGGGAACTTTATGGATTATTTTGATATTGCCATCCAAGCTCAGTGAGCTGTAAGAGCTCTTCCCCTCCCCAAGTCTTCCCTTTTCCTTCCTTTTAATTTGCATACATAGGTACATAGGTTTCTGGATACATAAAGCTGACAAATAGTAGCTGAAACTTTTTTTTTTTGTTGGAGATAGCAAGGTAAGAAAACCTGAATTTGGTTTGTACTGTTTTTTTATCATGTTTGCTTGGCTTTTACTGGTGTTTTTGTTCATTGGTGTTTCTGTTCATTGGTGTGTTTTAAAACTTTTGACAAACATGACAAAATCTGGAACAAATTAAAAAGTTTACAAGGAACAGCATTGTGAACTTTTTGAAAGAGTAGTTTTCATAATTAATTGGAAAACTCCACCACTTATAAACAAGCAAACTAGGTTTATAGCTTCAGTGATGCATAGGCTGTGTACATTTCTGAGTCAGAATGTCTCCAGAGAGCAGGGGAGATGCAGCTTCTGCCATGAACTATTGATTCAAGAGCACACAGTGGTTGCTTTGTGCAAAACCTATACAAGATTAGGAAAAAAAAAAAAAGACAAAGTGAATAAAGAAGGAAGAATCTTTCTTGTCTTACATGAACCAAATTGTTTTCCACATAGAAAAAAGATGAACATGAGAACATGATGTTCACCCAACAGCAGAGGTGACTTCCCTGAAGAGCCTTTATGAGCAGTGAGCATAAAGGCATTATGAGCATTCCCTGTCACTATCCTTCCTCCATACTCACAAAGTTTTTCACCAGTGCATGCTTCTGGATGAATCAAAGAGCTGTAAAACTGGGGATACCTCACCTAATGGGAATGTCTATTGCTTTTCAGATTTCCTCTAGCCATGAAAAATGAGCATTTTGCTTTAGATCTGGTGCAGAGATGAGAATCCCCTCCCGACAGCCATAAGAGAGAGCTTATTTGCAGGTGGATGTTGTCTTGCTGGATTAAGGCTACCCACCTGATGGGTTAACTTTAAATGCAGAGATTAGGAATTATCTCTGCATTATTAACTATCATGCATGTCAAGCCCAGCATTCCCTGTTGGAAAAGGGGAACAAGTAGACAACAAGCTGTAAGTGCCCACCCACTATTCATGATCTCTGACTGCTTGAATAAGCACTTTCCTAGAAATAACCACAAATAGCACCCTCAGCAAGAAAGGTTGATTGAGTTCCCCTAATGAAGAGGTGTCAACTCTTATGAATACTCCTCTACTTTTCACAGTGTACCTTTTCCTGAAAAATTAGGCAGAACCAGAAGAGTATTTGGTGTTTTCCCTCCATCTTAAAACACAAAGATAAATGTTACACCAATACTGCATTTAAGTGTTGTCTTCCCGCCACAAAAATTATCAGTAGAACCACATAGGAAAAAAATAAACTTTACCTAAAAACCAGTTAGAAAAATACAAAGGCCTAGAAGGAATCCAGCCCAGTTAGAGCAGCTTCTGTTACAAGTCTTGAGGCTTCATGGAGAATTGGAGAAGCATTTAATTCACATTGAACTGAGTGTCCTCATCCATTTATTCTCTATCAATAGGACACTTCTGTATCATTTATGTTGGTGTGTGGAATCTTATCTTCTTTGCGTCAATCAATTATTTGTGTTCCTGTATTTAAAATCCCACACCACAAATATTATAAAGGATAACTTATTTTTGCCTTACTTAGGCAAGGACTTCTAGGCAAAATCACACTAGCACTTTTGGAAAGTTTTTCTTGTGTCTCTGTGTTGGTGACATGCCATTGGGCAGGTTATGAGGCTCCTGTGTTCAGATTAGTCCTCTGCTAATGGTGTTAATGAAGTCTGCCTCTGAATCTGTTCCTAGATGACTTCACTGCCAGCAAAGCTGATTTCTATTCCTTAAACAAGAAACATTAAGATCTACAGTTGGAAATCCTCCCTACTGAAGTCTCATCCTACTCTTTCTCACTCTATTTCTCAGCTCTAAGCCACTGTGTACAGACAAGGATTGTGCCTTACACCCAGCAGTTACTATATATTAAATACAAAGAGCAAAAAGCATACCCAATCTAGGTGAAGAGTCTGGATGAAGACCTCCTTAGATCAGGCAAACCATTTTTTCAGAGGCTTATAATTTGGCCAAGTTTAGACCCATGTACCAATATTGTAGTGTTTTGGGCCATTTCCCAGTGGTTCAAACCAGAATGGTGCCAGGTTTTGACAGAGTATTTTCAAGAATTTAGCACATGCAGAATGGTGCATCTTCCATTGTTTTATCCTTGGAAACAGCTGAACCATTAAAAAATAGAGAACAAACAACCACCCCCAAATCTGGGACAGAGAGATCATCCTGAAAAAAAAAAAGATCACCTTGTGTCATACTGGAGTTCCAGGCAACCTCTACTCAGTTTGATTATTCCATCTGCAAGAATGAAGGGTGAACAGTAAAAAGAAGCCCATGTAATAACTGAAAGAGCTATGATCTAGAATATATTCTTGGCTATAGGATGACAGAACGTTTTGTTTTCCTAATCTGTGTTGTACAACTAGACAGCTAAGGTGCCATGTCTCAAAGTGCTTGGGGATGACATTTGAAGTTAATGTCTTTTGGTTATAAAACTGTACAAGGACTTTAAAGCAAGAAAAAAATCAGCATCTTTCCATACAACATCTCAAGAAGCAGCCTTATATTTATTTCAATGAAATGTCTTGTAGAAGACTACACTTCAGATCCAGTTCTTTGATCTACCTAAAAACCACTTTTGTGCAAGAATATCCTTAATCTTAATATTCGTATTTCTACCATTCAACATAACACACTCAATCTACCTACATATTTTTCTTCAGCAGTCATTCAGGTTTATAAACTTGCCTCTTTAACCTAGATCTACCCCATTCTCCTCCACTTGTGCCAGCTAACCATCTCACTGTTCCATTCTTCAGTGAGACTCCTACATGGCTGGCTGGCTGTCTACGTACGTGGTCACTGCACCGTGAAGAACTTGAAATAAATTCTCAGCACCCCACAGACTACTTCATATTCCAGTCAGACCACAAAGCATGTGCTTAAAAGTACACAGAAAAACTGTTCCAGTAGAGTGGAATGAAGATGTGCTGTTAGCAACTCCAGTATTGCACAGTGCCTGGCTCACATCAACACGGCATTTTCTTCCTCCCACTTGCAATCCAGCCTCTAAATGCAACCCACAGCCTGGAGAAGAGAAGGCTCCAGGGAGCCTTCTGGCAGTCTTCCAGTACCTAAAAGGGGTTTGCAAGAGAGCTGGAGTGGGACCTTTGACAAAAGCCCGTAGTGACAGGACAAGGGGGAATGGCTTCACACTGAAAAAGGGCAGATTCAGATTCTAATGAAGAAATTTTTTACTGTGAGAGTGGTGAGGCACTGGAACAAGCTGCACAGGATGCTCTGTCTCTGGAAGTGTTCTAGGCCAAGCTTTGAGCAATCTGGTCTAGTGGATGGCATCCCTGCCCATAGCACGGTGATTGGAGCTAGATGAACTTTAAACTTCCCTTTCTATCAGAATCATTTTATGAGCCTATGACTCTTAACTCAGTACTTTTTACTTCCAATGTAAGAAGAAAAATGTGTTGGCCATCAGACAACTGAAACAACTGGAGTCAAAATTCGAATGTATTAACTGACCTCCCTATGAAGAAAAGAAACCTGCAGTTCTAAATGTCTGACTGCAATTAGCAAAAAAAAAAAACCAAAGGAAAAGTTCTTTCTTCAAGTTTTATGGCAAAACAGGAATTATGTTTAAGACAACTCAGTAGGACACTAGTGCATTCAGTCATTGGAAGCTGGAAATTTCTTCCTTAAATGAGAATGACCAAGATGATAGCTGCCAAAGAAGAGATGACTGCACTGCTATGGGCCAGACAGAGCAATACACAGTTTCCAGCAATTTCAGAATCATTCTTCCCGTGCTCAGAAAAATAGATGACGTTTGATAGAGAATAAAGCACAAGGTAAACAGCAAGGACACAATACTACTGGAGGTAATTTGGGATAGAAGACTTAGTCCAGTGATTCTCTGGTCAAGCAACAAAAATATTGACCAAAGGTTGGTGATCCAGTAAGACTGATACCTGTGGAAGACTGCTAACAAAATATTATATCCAACCAAAATATTTTACAGAGTAAAAAACTTCCTGCAGTAGCTAGAAAAAAAAAAAAAAAGAAACAGGGAGGAAGGGTGCAGAGAGACAGAGAAAGTATTTGCTAGGAGTGAAAATTTCAAAGTTTTCTAGCTGTTCAGTTAATTGAACATTAGCATTTTTTAAACTGCTCAGAACAGCCCAATGAATTAGTGTTGTCTCTCTCTAGGCATCTTCTTGGGCAAAACAAAAGGATGTTACTGAGCAAATGGGACTGGAAGAACCCATCAGCAAAAGTTCCCTTGGAACTGATTTACAGAATGAATGGGCAAATCAAAAACATGCCATCAGCAGCATGTGTGCTTCTATATGATCCAGAGAACTGAAAGCATTTAAAATGTGCCAGCCTCAGGCTTCTTGCTCCTTAAGGCATGCATGACATGAAAACAAGAGACTACCAAGCACCCATCATTACTGAAAATAGGGTATTTTAGTGATACTGGCATGACTAAAATGTAACTGCTGATCAATGTCAATTAGCTAGAATAATCCTGTTAGCATTAGCTCAACTGTTCATTTACAAATCTCTGCAACACTAATTGTATTTGAAGTTCTTTTAACACTAACTCCTTTTGTGTGGTCCTGAAAGCCTTCAAAACACTCATCAATTGAACAGCTGATATTACAAACAATCCTTCTTTAACCCTTTGCAGTCTCAGTGCTATGAAAGTAGCTCTGCATATTAACTATATCGTATATTGAACAAGTTTTCATGTGGTCATTTTATTTTTTATATATGGAACATTTTATTATATCTTTACAGTAAGCACCATTCTCTTGCCATAGCAAGAGCTGTATCTTATCAAATACTGAGTATTACTGATTGCTGTCAGTGTGTATTCCACTAAGAAAAGTGAACGGAAAAGCCCCCTCCACTGCTATTGTTCATTATCAAGCTCATAACTTAGATCACAACATCCATCCATCCAAAGTAAATTATATTTGATTTTTACTTATTGCTACTTAATTTGTACCAGAAGAGCATTTTGGCAAGAAATGTTTTCCTGAACTGAATATAATTGACAATGTTGTTTCAAATTACTGAGCATCCTCATCAGCTCTGGATGAAGTTTTTAATCAAATCAAAATGGACTATACAGAAAATCCAAGGAAGATTTCATTAAATAAATTTATTTGTTAAAATAATTTAACTCCAAATACAACTGCTGAGTTTGCATTGAGTTCTATGTACAATTCTTGTTTTATTTGAAACATCAAGGTTTAAACAACTGACATTGTTACAAAACAAACTGTTGCCCCATTTTAAGTTGCCAGTTGTATTAGAGCTCAACAATTAACTGTGAAATACATTAATTCACCCCTAGGAAACTCCAAATCAACAGCGTTAAGTCTGACTCCGGAACCCACTTCAGTCTTACTTCAAACCCTGATCAAGAATTAACAGATGCACAACAATGCAGATAAAAGCCTCCTGCAGTTGTCAAACATTTGCTTTTGTTGCGGAGTTTCACAATTAAAGCCTAACCAGTGCTTTGATGGCACACTGGTAAAAAAAAAAAAAATTAAAAACAAACATGCACAAAACCCCCCAACCAAATGGCTGACATCTTTAGGTAACATTCTATACAGGAAAGCAAATACCAGTAGTTTTCCCACAGAAAAGTAATGGCAACTGTAGCACTGGGGTTAGGGAGAGGCTAGAATCAGAACAGAAAATGTCACCAAATTTCTTGATGCTCTGAAGGGGTGGGCACAACAGAAAAAACTCAAACGAAGTCCAATGCAAGTTATATTTAATACTCTTGATCTGATTCTTGTTTATTTGCTTTAAATCATTTTTGTGTGTATTTTAAAGGGAAAGAGGAAACAGTTGCTCTCACTATCATAGCTTAAAAGAATAAAAGTTGCAACTTTATAAAAAAACCAACAGAATTGGAAAAATGCTGTTTTTGTAGAAAAATACAAAGCTCTACAAGAACAGCCAAAGGAAAAGTGGGTCTTTGGAACAAATCATAATATTTTAAGGCATGTTATAAGAAACTTTCAAATACTATAATTGGTAATCCTATCAGGGTACAAATGAAACAGTAACCCAAGACCAGTGATTCTTGCAGGGTGGCCATGCATCTGCTGTGTGGCTCACCTACCTCCCTTTCTGCTACCCCTATAACTTGAAAAAATCTGTCGAGTGCAACTGTCATTGATTCAAGCTCCACTATCTTCACATTAGTGGAAATACAAATAGTGCATAACTACTTCCTCAGAACTATACAATAAAAAACAACATTTGCTTTGCTCCCCCAGCCAAGTTGCATGGCAGCTTACATACAGCCTATGCTTTTGAAAATGTAAGAGTGTAATGAAGCAAAAAAACTGGGAGATATTTTCTTTAATATTTCTCTTACAAATTTACTGTGCAATTCTTCCTATATATCAAGCCCATTTGCTTTATATAATGAACTTCCTGTTTGGCTGTTCATACTCTACTCCATGCCATTTTCTTGGTTGATGAACAATCTGTCAGGTAAGATTTTTAACATCTCTCTAAATAACCTTGCATAACATGCACTTCCAACTTAGTTTGAAATTTGGCTTTAGTTTGTTTTTTTTGTGGTTTTTCTTTTTTGAGTACTTACACAGTGGATCTCACACTGACAAGCTGTTTTATGGATGGATTGTGCTGCTTAACTGTTTCCCAATCATGATATTTGAAACCCTGAAATATCATCAATCCAACATCTCACATCTTATTTAAGCATGGCAGCTGACACAATGGGCAGGCAGGGGGTGGTAAGAGAACATTCATACCATCTAGTTTAGGCATGTGAGTTCTGTGACTTGAAGGACTAAAGTTAAAAGCCTAAGTTTGCTATACAGTCAATGGAAAGAGGTAGGTGCCTCTAGGAGGGCGATTCAGAGCACCCAAAATGGGCATTCAGATGCCAGAAATAAACGGTGTGCCTATCTCCCTAAGAGAACAAAGTACAGTAACAAAAGCTCTGCAAAGTAGATGGGAAATGGGCTACATTTACGTTCTTGTAAGGCTTAATGCTCTGTGACATCTAATGCCCTTTGTCACACTGGTTGTGGAAAGGTCTTGAAAGATTAAGGGCAGAGTTGGCCAGTTCTCTTCCATGAATATGATTTTCTTTAGTTATCATCCAGTGAACTATAATTCAAATGTTAAGGATATTTATGGATGGAAATCTGCAAAGTGTTTTCTACTCCAGTGTCCTTTGTGGCAGATGAGAGCGCTTTTAGGAAGTTCTGCAGATGGAGGCAAAACTCTCGAACCTAACTCCAATTACAGCATTTCTAAGGGCCATATACACACACACATACACACTCAACACACACACACACAGCCCAGCACCCCTATTTTCACTCATTTAAACACAAGGAACTACACTGTTACTGCACAAGATTTAAAAACTAATAAACGCATGGTGTTATTTAGGCCACAGGCTCAGTGACTGTATTTTTATGGCCAATTTTACCTATAAAAGATCCAGCTCAAGACAATCTCTCCAGCATTTAAAATCTAAACATTGCGATTGAAAACTTTTCTATACTTTGATTGTAAGACTTTGAAATAGGTATTTCTGTGCCATTAGTCATGCAAATGATAAATACTTCACTGCTATGAAACTAGCAAGTCAGAGCTCGAGCATCCTTTCCAAATAAAATATTTGCTCCCACCATTAAACACTCCAATAATTGGGGCAACCTTTGATTAGTGTGTCAGGCAATTAAACAGCCATTTCCACACTCACCTATGGAATTACAACTGTAACTATTTCACCTCTGAATCAAATGATTTCACATGGTTATTCAATTTAAGTTTTCAACATTAAAGCTATCAAATAGCAAACTGGATTTTCAAATGTTAGTTTGGGATCACACCAGAGAATGTAGCCCTTAAAGGCAAGAAAAACTGTTGTCTTTAACAAACTTAAAAATGCAGGATGTTCATACTGTCCCACGAGGTTTCTGCAGAAGGGAACATATGGATGAAACATGGCTTAATTTTCCTTACAAGATGGTACTAGTTAATCTATTAAAGTGTTCCTTGTTAGTAAGGCTCAGCATTTTTTTTTCATCACAGTTGCTTCCTCCTGGTTCAGTAAAGTGAAAATAAAGATGCTTCCTGCTTTGTAAACAGAGGGTTTGTTTGGCTTTTTGTAGACCAAAACCTGAAGCGATCCTCCATTTTTGAGCAGCAAAATGAAAGATTTAAAACATTCCAATGCCAGACTGTTTCTTCACCCGTCACTTGTTTCCAGATCTTGCCTCTCATTTCACACACTGATACAATGTTTTCTATTTCAAGATGTGGGATAAAGTGTAGAAATAATAGCATTGATTTTGAAAAGAATCCAAACTATATGGGTCTCTGGTAGCCTTTTCCTCCAACACTGTCAGAAGTTCTGGTGAAATCAACATATCTGACTGAACAAACTCAGCCACATGTGATAGTGTCCATTCTGAAGCGTGGTAATCAGACACCAAAAGACTTGGCTCTCCTTTTCATGCTTATGCTTGTTGTGAAAGGTCTTCAGAGATATCCTCTCCACTGCTTTCGTCTCCCTTTCCAAAAGGATTCTGTCCTCTTCGGAAATAGTTGCTGTTGTTGCCGTCTGACATGACAACACACGTACGTTCTACTGGAACGACCCTGTAGATCAACTGACTGTGCCATAAAATTGCAGGTGCTCAAAGGGGAAAAACGGGTGAGATGTGGTCATTTAACCCAATTATATTCAGAGTCAGTGATTGACTTTCAATGCTCAGCTCTGAGTTAATGTTGCTACTTCACTACAGATGTATTTCAAGTGATCCACAAACCAGGAAGTGAAGTAGACAGTTTTACCACCTTACAAAATTTCTGCAAATTAAGTCCAGGTTAGGTCATTTTTAATGCTATTGTATATTACATGCAGAACAGCATGGATCATCTTTGTCTGGCTGTGCTGCATAGTTCATTTGTCTAACAATTTCCGCAAAGAGCTCATCCACCATTGTTTTACTTTTAGCAGAGGTCTCCATAAAGGGGCAGCCCCATTCTTCAGCTAAGGCTCTGCCTTCACTCAATGATACTTCTCTCTCACTTTCCAGGTCCACTTTATTACCAACCAGAATTACTGGAACCTTCTCATACCTACAGTTTAAAAACAAAAACAACAGTAATAATTAAATTTTTAAAATGGCAACATTCTTAAAGTAAAATAAAAAAAAAAAAGAAAAAAATCTATTTGCAAACAGTACAGACCTAACACTAAAGAGACATTTGAATCATCTTAAAATTTTACATTTCAAAAAATGTGTATTTTACATTCTAGCAATTTGTTGCACATCTTGTTCCCTTCAGAGCTTTCAGAGTTCTACAAAAATCTTCCTCCTCTGAATTTTCCTTCCCTCCAGGAAACATGCCAGGAATACTTTCACACTACAAAAATGAGGATCATAATACTATTTTCTCTGTTTGCAATCTGTAAGAACATGATGGACATCAAACCCTCCCTTCAAAATTACACCCTCCTTCTCCCTGAACAGGTATTTTGTATCTCCTGCTTGGAATAATGATGTAACACTCTCCCTTTCAAGAGCATATTTACCTTTGGTCAATATACATAGAACTCTCTGAATAGCAATAAATGAGACACAACCACAGGGCCAGTAAATTAATTCCAAATTTCAGGAAATGTGGTCCACTTCAAGTACTGCATACACACATAAGTACTGTTACATAAAAACACGTATTAGATGATACAGAACGTGTATCTCTCCCTTGCAGCATTCACATCATTATGCCAGTTAAACAAGTCAAAGAGACAAATAAAAATCACAATTAAGTTTCAGGCAATACTATCACAAGTCTGCTTCATAATCAACTTGGACAGCACAACAGATCATGTAGCTATGAAGGAATTAGTTACTTTGCACCTCCTTGTGAAGGGATCCTTGGCAAATTTTTTGACAAAAGTGAAATGCCTGCCTTTTTTTCCCATCCTCACATTCATAAACCTTTCTTCAGACATAAAACTAAGTGTTCCATCAGGTATCAAATTTACATATTTGCCACAGAAAAGAAAATAGAGAAGAAAACACCGGGCCTATTTCCAAAATACTCTCACACAGGTTTTCTCATGAAAGCAACTAGGACTGAGAGGAAAACCACTTATACCTTTCTAGCACTCAAACCAGACCTAAGAGATGCAAGATGGTACCTTCTTAACTTAAACCTGATTTGCTCCTTCCTATTTTCTTAGCATATTGCTTTGAGTCAAATCAGTGGAGTCAGACTGAACTGTGGACAGAAGACGCAGCTGACACCTGCAGCAACTGAAGATGACACCCTCCTAAAGCCACCTTCTTCATCCCTCCCACCCACCCCCCCTGCCTGCTAGGCAAGGCAGCAGAGCAGTGCTGGTGCATCTGCCTCATCTGGTTGAGGGAAACAACCTGTTTCCCTGTCTGTCACCACTCTGCACTGGAACAGGTACCCTGTGTGCCCCCGCTGCCTCTGCTGCAGGGACAGTGGGCTCCCCCAGAGTCCCAAAGGATAAAAGACCAATAATGTCTCAAACCACATCAGCAACTCTTATACCCCCAGACTAGCAGCAAAAATTTGTCCAACTGTGTCATAAGATATAGCTAAAATTCTAAATTTTGTTATGCTTCTTTGTTTACTAAGGGAATGTCATAGTCCAGGCCTGTCATCAATAATTGCAGAGAATTCCCCTCACTTTTACCATTTTTCCTGCCTTCACATTTACCATCTGAAGAGACAATCCATTTCTTACTCCGTGGATACATGTTTAGCACAATGATATCTCTGGAACTCTTGCAAGAGCTAAGCTGCCATTAATTAAGCACCAAAATACACACAAACATCTTGAAATCTGTCCTCCTGCATTTAAACACAAGATAGCATAGTCTTTAATTACATAAGATGGATAACATTCAACAGATAAAAAGAAATACTGAATTGCTGTCTTATCTTTATTGTTCAGATGCATGTGTCCTATTGCATTTGCTATACAGCACTAAAAAAAAAAAAATCCTACAGTGGAGATGGAATCAGGTACCCCTTCACTGCATTTCTTGATTTTTCAGGGCCCTGAATTTCCTCTCACTCTCCACTGGCTTGCCTTCTGGTAAAACTGAGAAATTCAAAGCACGTGCTTGAGAAATGCACAGTGAAGAAATAGATGAGCCAGAATTAAAACACAAGACTCCTTCTCTGAGTTTTGTAAGACCACTCCAATTTGTTGAGAAACATATAAGGAAACACATACACACTTGTTGCAGACTTATAGTCAGTTCCACTGAAAAACTCAAGTACTTAAAATGTTTAGGAACCCTAGAAAAGCCGAGCAACTAAATATCTGAGAGTCTGTATGATAGGAGTACTCAGCACCTGGGAAATGGAGCAGTAGAAACCCTGATGTTTTGTACTGAAGAACAGAAAGAACTGATGAGCTGACAGAAAAGATATGAAAAGCCTAATATAATTTATTTGCACAGGATCATCTACAAACTATTAGGTGTAACTCACAGAAGCAATTTTCTGTATTGCTTTTCCTGTTGCATTTACCTGATTCACTACCTACCTTCACCACCTAAAATGAGATCCTACAGTCAATAGCCTTATTCACCTTATAATTCAGATTCACCCAATAACCAATAATTTTACAATACTGAAATGTGTAAGAAAGTGTTTCTGCAAAGCTCTCATTATGTTTTCTTACCACAAATAAAGTTGATCTTGCAGAATATATCCCTGTATTACCTAGATTTTGAGTAGTTAATTTTACAGAGAAAATACATTTTATATATATATATATGTACACATATTCCATGTGACATATATTTTAGATTTTTATATATACTTATGCTTGTTTATAATAAATACACACAATTTATCTTTCTACTAGAAAAGTCAGTGTCTACTACCTAGAATACAGCAAATAATGGAAAAACAGTCCACAGGTACTGAGCAGAAAACTGGCTCTGGTATGAGCTAGGCTTCAGTGCTCCAACTCAGTATCAGTCCTGGCAGACCCAAGCTGAGTAGAGGGAGCCAGACCAGACTTCTGTGTATCCTATTCCTCAAGTACCAAGAGGATGATGAACTGTGTTTCTTCATTCAGAGCCCTAAGGGCCTTCACACTTTCCAGTTTTGAGTTCTGGTAACACTTCGTGAAAAAGCTAGCTCTTGACAAAATCAAACTCTGCAAGCTCTGAAGTTCAAGCTAGCTCAACACCCTTCACCTCTCAATACTACCAGAGTTTCCTGCCTCACTTAGTATCCTGGGCAATTTCTTTTCTGATGAGTATGGGGGAGATCCCTGGCTCAATACTCTCCTTACTACAGCTGCTGATCTCACTGGAGATCTCACTTCTGCCTGCACCTGGAGACTCCACTTGATACTTGGAGCTTTGGCCAGCCAGATGTTGGACCCCCACCACTCCAGTGGTGTGTGGCAGCACAGGCTCACCAAGGAAAGGGCAGTTTTTCAGATGTGGGGGAATGATATGATTCTAATGAAATCTGAAGGGAAGAAGAAAATCTCTTCCTCACAGGCTTTTCACCCTGTTGCATTTCAGTGGCCCAGGAGAAAAATAGATTCTTTACAAAGATTAAAAAAAAAAAAAAAAAAAAAAAAAAAAAAAAGAGAGAGAGCCACCTTGCAGTGTCCAAACAGCAATGCAGAACTCTTCCACACAACCACAAAAATCAAACACAGGAATTCACAAATCCTTCCTCTAGCAGGATCTAGCTTATTCACAAATACTTTTAGCAGAGCAAAAGAAGCTAAAACCCCACCACCTACACTGAGGTCCTGAATCCAGGCTGCTGCTCCCATCACAGGATCTGTGAGGGAGCAGCTCAGTCCACAGTGGGAGCTGGGCAGAAGTTTTGCCTTTTTCTGCAGCCCAACTGCCTCTCCCTTGCCTGTTCCCTTAGCAATGGAAAAGTGGCATAGTTCTGCTCATTTCTGGAGCAGGAAAATCCAATTTTCTCAGTATGACTGAAAAGCTTTGAGCAGCACTGATCATTCTTAATGAAAAGCATGAGGGCCACCTGAAAATAAGGACTGCCACTACTTTTGTCAGTATCAAAGCAGCACAGTATGTGTTCTGGGGCAAATATAGCAGAGCCTGTAAGAAACACTCCCAAACGTAGCAGGGAAAGGCTTGATTTTCTAAGACCTCTTCAGGAACAAATTTTTGCAAGACCAATTACACGTGTTTGCAGAATGTGATTAAAGAAAAAGGCACTTCACTGTTTAAATGATCTCATTTTCTTTAGCTCCAATGTAACAGATACTGAGAAACAGTGACTCTTGAAGAGGTAGCAGGACTGCAGGCATTTATAGCCCTATGAAAGACACCAGAGTCAAATGCCACCATATCTAGCATTTCCACTACTGGCAAGGTACAGTCATTGCCCCATAAAAGACAGTCAGAATGATTTCCCAGTTCTAGATAAAGTCAGTGCTAAAACTCAGCCCGTTACCCATCTTTAATGAACACCTGGGACCAATAGCCCACAGTAAATCTCTCAGTTTTCCTGAGAATGGACACTGCAGCTACATGAAATCAATAAATACACAAACATCAAATGTGATATGTGGCTCAGTTATACACCACTGACCACACAGCCTTATATGTCACACAGCAATAAATATTTCTGTATTTTATCTTACCTCACACGGTACACACATAATCCACATTTCTGTTTAGATTATCATGTACACTTCGAATAATAGCTTAGAACATTTAGAAAGCTTCAAGGTGAATGGTATGAGAATGATCTTTAGAGACTTTTTCCTCACAGCTTTTCCACCTCCAATCACACCCAAAAAACCATGGGCAGTACCTGACTTCTTTTACAAGGTACTTCTCGGATTTCTGGTTAGAACTGTCATTGGATAAAGATAAAACCAAAGATGATGTGCAGTGAAAATATGATAAAAATGAAGATTGAAACAGCAAGAATTTCAAAACAAAATTCCCAAACATACACCAAGGCTAATAAACTGACCTGATTCCTTTAAACAGTGGTAGAGATCGCCCAGTACTCCTACACTGTGTGCATGTGTGAGTTGTACTGTTCAGTAGAGAAAAAAAGTACAAGCAGATTCCCGTTTTCTAATTCACATTCTGGAAGTGGTGTCTCTTAAAAGATTTTTTCCTAAGCTTAGACCCAAATATTTTCAAACAAATCATTCTGTGTAATAAAACCAAACCAAGACAATACCATGTATTCTTAAAGACTATTTTTTATAACAAGTTTTAGTCCTGGTGAAGTTTTTGGAAAGATGCATGATTACAGCTTTATATGATAAAAACTGGGACCACTGAAATACAAAAGGTATCTATATGGGATAACTATTACTAATAATCAAAAGGAGTCTCCAGTACTAAATCTCCCTGTATTAACTCCGACACACAGGGCATCTTTCTCTTTTTTTTTTAATGCATTTCTGTCACTTTTGACAGTATTTAAAAAAGGAAATTTTTAAGGGCTAAAGATAGTAGTGTTGAAAATGATGCAAATATTATCAAAAAGTCAATAATAATTGTTCTTCCTTTTAGACTTACAAAAAATTTGTGGTATGAATCCTGACAAAATATGCAGCAAAAGAATTATGGGTAATATGAAATAAGTACCAGAAATTACAGTTAAATCTATTAGGTTATTTACAAATTCACACTAAATATAACTAAATATCCTTTTGTAATGTAACTTGCAAACTTTGATTGCCTTCAGTAAAATCTGTCTTAACTTGAACAAGCCGTTTCCTCACCTAGAGGAGGAACATATTTCAGTGTAACTATGTAGAATTTTTCTAATCCCTTTCATGTAATTACTTGGATATTTAAAGCAGAATCCTTCATAGTTAAAACTAAAACTCACATCAGCTATGGAGGACAAGAAAAGGCACCAAGTGTTCCCCAGCCTGATTCTGAGCCTCTCAAACACCAGGATGAGTGGAAGCAAAATCCATATAATTTTCAAAGAGAAAACCATCTTAACCCTTTCTTGAAGCGATCAGTTCTAGACCCAAAGCAGCAGGGAAAAAAAAAAAACAAAACAAAAAAACCCCATACACACTTTTGAAGCTATTACTACCTTAAGACACAGAGGAGACATTTCACTTTTACCAAACCCCTATACTTTGTATTTTTGTAGCTTTAAAAACTGCAGCTGTTAGGGGGTCATTGTGCAGAATTATGTTTCCATGGACTCCTGCAAACAGACAGCAATAAAGATGTGTCAATACCTGTATACATGTAAAATGTGTCAGTGAGATACTCAAATCTAAACAAAGGTAGGTTTCTGCAAAGTTTGAGCACTTTTCCCTCTAATGGAAATTATTACAGCTTCTCAGGCAAAACCATACAGAACAGCTGTAAAACTCCCACGATTCTGCGGCAAACAAGTCATTCCAGTTTACTAATTAATTGCATTTAATATTCAGTTTTGTAAGTCATATTGTGTAGTGATTTAATTTCTTAAGTAATAACTCCCAACTAAAAAAATAGTCTTAAAATAATTTTTATAAATGAGTAGATGTTAAAGAGCTTATTGGAAGTCCCACTGCAATTAGGTGGCTGAGTCATGAATCAGTTTGCTATAAAGTACAGTGTATGGCCTAATTGCAGGACTGGGATCTAACATTTTATTCTAGGATTTGACATGAACTCCTTACATAGCCTTTGGGAAAACAAACTCTTCAGATGGATAGATTGAGGTATATAAAGTCATGATAATTGTACTTACTCATAGGACAGCAAATTAAATAATAATTGCAAAACAACCTGGGAGGATATTAGAATAATAAATAACACCACACCATATCACTTTTGAGGAGGCTTCAGAAACTTTGTTCTTGTACATGAAACTTTCTGGAAATAATCCCCTCAGCTTAAATAAAATACTTTAAAGACAATTCAGTTCTGTGGGTGTTAGAGCTGGCTTCACTTGCCAGGTTGGCTCACCACTGGTGCTGTGCTTGTAAGAAATTAGAGGAAATCGTTCCAAGCAAAAGCCCAAGAAACAACAACCAACCACAGTATACAGAAGCACTATAAATATCTGCTTCCCAAGTCTCAAAATAAGCACTTTTCAACCAAAGCAATTGCACACAATATTCCTAGGCAGCTTACAGCTGAGACCTTCCAAGGGACAAGAACCATGGATGGTCCAACCCAACACACATACTCAAAGACCATACAGTAAACCTACATTCCCCTGCTGCAACAGATGTAATAGGATGATGCACATAATCTCTGTATGAAGGCCAGCAAAGATCTTTATAGGTCATTTCCATTCACTTCAGAGGAAAATTCTTATCTACAGAGGATTTTCTGCCACTAAGATTTCATAGGAGAACCAGAATAACAATAAACTCCTTCCATGTTTACAGCCTGATTCTGCAAGTCACTGCAGATAAGAGTCTTCTTTTGGCTCTCCCTACAGGTTAAGATAAAATGTCAAGAGCATCTGAAAATTCAAAGGTCTATCAACATGTCTTAAGGGTTCACTAGTTACTAAACTAAGTCCTAAAAAAAAATCCCTGATCATTAACATGTTAGGGAGATATTTTCTCATTAAGCTTGTAGAACTCCATGAATGTTTAAATTATGTCCCATGACACTGTCTGCTCCCTTCAAAGTAAGGCTCTGGCACAGGTGAAGGAAAGCAGCTTTCTGAGTGCTGGGGAGACAAGGAGCCAATCACAAAACCAGCTTCAGAGTTCTCATCTACTGCCATTTCAGATGCTCAAAAGTCTTCACAAACAAGAAGTTATTTTTCACCTTAAAAAGGACACTTCTCCCTAGTACTGATCATTAAAATTCATAGCTAACACTGAAGTCTATTATCAAGACTGAAAAGACTCTAAGGGATATATAAAATCTACCTTCTTAGCAGCAGGTTTGCTGGGAGCACATCCCAACAAGATTTTAATCCTTGAGTTCCCTCTCTATGCCAGTCAAAATCCTCATCTTACACAACTGAGCATCAACATCATCTTGTTGAAATCCTGAAATGCTTGGCACATTTAGCAACTCAAAACACTGGAATTTTCAAATGGGAATTTTCTGTTGCTTGGTTTAGCTTAAGAAGCAATAAGCACAAATAAATAAAGGTATATGTTTTACCTGCTTCCATTGTGACTAATTCCCTTGTTTCTAAAAGCAACAAGAAAATCAGGATGTCCTACTAATCTGAGATTCTCACAGCTGCACCAATTTCATCTAGCTCCTGTTTCTCTACTCAGTTCATACTGAAAGAAATCTACTTGTCAAGAAAACTACTAACAGATTATGAGGCATGCTATAGTTGCTTAAATACAAAAAAGTTCTTGCTTAAAAAATTTCCAGACATTAAAGCTGAGCACCTATTTTTTTTTTTAATTAATGCTACTGGCTGCAGGAATAGCTCAACATCTTAAAAATTAGGTCCCACATTTCAATATTTAAGCTTTGCATCCATAATTGAAAATTATTCTTAATAACCACATCAGTTTTCTTACCTTAAATATTTTTAAGCCATAACCATGCTAATATACGAATGTTTATTCCAATACAATGAGCATGACTGGATATGTCAAGGCTTTCAGTACCTACCAAACGTGCAACATATAGAAGATTCTAAAATTAAAGAGACTACCATCTATCTTTTATTTGTATACTGAAGTCTCAAAAAAAATTTCTTTTAAATGACAACTTTTTTCAGACATAACCACTTATAATTAAATTTAACCCTCAACGTCTTAGAGCAAAAACGTTAAGCACCAAGCGAGAGGAATGATGACATGTGATTTAAGAGCTGTGGGTTCAGTTTCACACCCTGTTATAGACCACCTGTGCAATTTCTAGCAAGTCCCTTGAACTCTGTACCTCTGCTCTCCATCTGAAGAAAAGAGTTGTCAGCTTTAACCTCTGTTGCACAGAAACACTGGTGAGGTCTTCCATCCTTAGTGATGGAGGCAGTCTGAACATCTTGAAGCATGCAGTAGCAGTTTTGCTTGCTCTTCAACTGAAAAAGTACCCTGCATCCCAGCTATTCTCAGCAGTAAGCTGTGTAACACCATAAAATTTTGGGATTTCTTTACAAGTAGAAGGAACATTAGGGCAAATTCTGTGCCAATATCAAATCTGCCAACAAAAACAATAAAGCTGGTGGATTAGGTGTGCCTTGAGGCAAAAACACCAGCTTTGGGGTCAAAGTCAAGGTTGTTACCTCACTTCAACACCACTGACTTAAGCAGAAACTGCAAAGGCTCACAATACCTTAAAACATACAGTGACACTGAGGATTTCTCCTCTTCCTTGTTCCTCTGTACAAAACTCTAAAAGGTCATAAAACCTGCCCATTCTGGTGATGTGGGACTGAATAGGTGCCTTTACAAAGGCAATGAAAAATGTAGATATCTATTAAAAGCGATGTGAGCCTCTTGCACATCATATAAATCTATGGATTCAATTTTTTTTATAGTTTAAAGTTATTACATTGCTGTGTTTGAACAACAGTGACCCTAAAATCATTACTATTTATCTGTCAACACATGCTTTGTCACAAGAAATTTCTCTCAGAAGCATATCTTGATGTGCAAATGTTTAGATAAACTAGTGTAATATTTTAAAATATACTGTAAACTTCCTGTACAAGCAAGCAGGGACAAAGTTGAAGGAGGAGAAAGAAAGAGACTGAAGAGATTTGTACCAAATTCAGATATATCAAAGTTTATGCCAGTAGCTAGCTTAAAAAAAATATCTTTGCAATAAAATACTGTTAACAATCCTCCTGGAAAAGCTGAAACAGGATCAGACTTTGTATAAAGCGCAGAATCTGTAAAGTAATTTATGAGTACAATGGTAGGTCTAGTTTCTTACAGAGCCTATCAATGCTGCTATCTAAAGCTCTAGTTTTTCCTTCTGCCTACAACTCTTCCCCTCACCATTCTCCAGCCCATAAGTAGGCTTAAGCATGTGCCAGTTTCCTCCATAACTATAGCAGCGACAGTGTCTCTTTCCCACCAACAGTTCTGACAGAACTTAATCATTATTTAGATTTCTAATTTGTTCCAGATGTTGATCTGGACAGGAAGGGACCTTGGGAAGTCTCCAGTCCAACCCCCTGCTCAGAACAAGGTCAGCCAGGAAATCTCAACCAGCTTCCTCAGGGCCATGCACAGCTCAGTCATGAAAACTTCCAAGGACAGGCCTTCCATGATCTCTTTGGGAACTTGTCCTAATGTTTAATTTAGCTTAACTGTGCTGCAGAATTCAAAACTTACTGGCAGGTAATGGAGGAAGATGAGACAAGTGGACAACTGAGTTGCATAATGCTTGTTTACACAGAAAATGGGCTGAGAAACAAATGACGAAACAAAATGAACTAACTAGATTTTGCAGAATTAACTAAAGCTCAAGCATATGTTAATGACAACTTCAAACTCTTTATCCTTGTTTATTTAACCTATAAAATTGAAAATTTTTTGTGGATACATAAAGTAAAACCAGAAAAATTCCTATGTATTTTAAAAGAGCCAGAAGACTATAGTTCTTTAGAGTATTAGTTCACTCTTCAAAGCCAACACACTCTTATATTACTTTAACCAATTTATAATCACTGATAAAAATTCCACTGCAAAACTTGGTTAAACTATTCTAATAGGATTTTCTCTAGGTCATTAAAATTACAGTTTTACAGTCTTCAAGAATACGCCTAACAGTTAATTGAAAACCTTCTTAGCAGCATCACCCACTTCCAAAGGATTAGAATTCACAAACAATCATGTTGCCCTGTCCAGTCAGAACCACAGAGAAAGAAACAGTTTCTCTTCCATTCTGAGGTAAGAACCTTTTCCTCCAAAAAATCTGTGCTCCTGACTTTTGGCACCACCCAGATCTGGCCCCTAAAATGCAACCCTTGGTCACAAAACTGACCTCTGATAATTTGACTGCCACAGTCTAGTCTGCAGAATCGAGCATTACATACTGATACAAACTGCAGTTCCACAGAGGCTTTTATTTATTTACTTTTTAAATAATTTGACTGCTTGCAATGAACCTAGCTGCAGATCACTAAAACTTAAAAAAAGTAAAACAAAAATAACAGGGTTAATTGGCAAATAACCTGGCCTGAACTTCTGCTCCTTCATCAGTCTCTACGTAGAAGCTAAGGCAGGTAGATACCACAGTTTTTATGATACTGCATAGCCTGAAAAGAAATTGTGTGTCTAGTTCAAAGCAGAGACTTTTGTTGCCCTAGAAACTAAAGAAGAATACAGCTTAATGTCCTTCAAGCTAATAAAAACATCCTACAATGCACATAAAAAAAACATTGGAAAAAATGCTCTGTTGGGACAGATCTTCCTCACAGTGGCACAATTAGGGTGCAACTCTGGATATTTTTCAAGAGATGGACTACTTTACAGAAACTCTAAGCAAGTGACCACATGGATACAGTGAACCAATTCAGGACAAAACAGTATAAATGCATTTTCTCTTCTACTGCAGAAATAGTATTCTTATTTCAGTTCCTTTCGACCATAGTCAAACCCTCCTCTACCAACAAAGCAGAAATCCAAGGCCTTGACTGGCATCATGAGCAGATGCTCTGAAAGCCTCTTCGCTCTTGCCAAGTTTCTACCAGAACATTTTATTTTCAACTTGGTAAGCAAAACCATTCTGCCATGACTTCAGAAAGTTGGTGGCCCTTCTTACAGAACAATGTATCCAATTACCATATGCCTACTATAAATAATTGGAATATTAGAATAAACAAAGCACCAGGAAGGTTTTTCCACAGGTTTAAGAAGTCAGCTCCATCTTCAACACCTCAACTTTCTATGTCCAGAAATTGTATTCAAAAATTGTATATAATCTTGTTAAGTGAAACTGTTTCCATATCTAAAGATGAACAGAACAAAATAAAAGCTTCAGAATTGTCAGGATTTTTTGATTGTTATTTGTTTGTTCTTATTAAAATAAATTCTGGTTCATCTTTAAATACAAAATAATGCCTCCTAACATACTACCTTTAAGTGGAATAAAGATAACTATAGAGAACAATTTCTTGATAACCTCCCTTCTAATCTTGAGCATAAACTTCAGAAATAATTTTCTTAGGGGATTTTTTCATTCTTTTTACAATAAAATGGGTACCAATTAAAGAAAAATAACAGATTACTTCATTCTGAATCAGTGTTGTGAGTATAATCCATTCAAATATCCAGTTTCTTAGTAAGAACTTGTTTATAAATGACATTAAGTACAGGGTACCTAGTAAAACAATGAAATCTAAATATTTTACTTTTTCTCACATACATAGATGTGTGCATGAATACCTCAAATCTAATATTTGATTAACTATCAAAATGAAGCCATCTAGAATGAGGAACTCAGATATACTCATCACCTCAGATGAGCTATTTATATTTTAACTACTGGATAAATGTTAATTTCCTTGGGTCTACTCTAGGTTATAAAAAGCTCCTCTTTCCCAGAAGAGTTTTACTAACCTGTTTGATGGCCATTCCATTGCTCACGAAGACGCTCTGCGGCAGCCAGTCAAGCCTGCAGCCTGTTTTGTCTTGTACCTGTTAACCCTACCAGCAAGCCCTGGACTCCAGCACCACCACGCCGCTGCCTCTCTGGGGATGGGGGCACCTTGGCCGTGCCAAAGCCGTGCCAGCAGTGGCGGGGTCAGAGCCCAGGGCTCCGGCTGCCAGCTCCCCTTGGGCAGCAGAGCGGCTCTGCGCCGGCGGCCGCTGGCACCCAGAGCTGGGGAGGACGGGCCTCGCTTGCTGACAGAAAAACCAACCCGTGCACAAGTGTGTGTGAGAGGGCAACAGAATGAAATCACTCCCTACGCCTCTTACTGACATAATTTTATTTTCTTCAGAGGGATAAAACACAAACAAGCCAGGTCAACCTAAGAAACTTCTTTAAAATGCTGCAAATTCCCGCATGGATACCAATTTTCATATTGCTCAAATTAGGTATGAGACAAACAATGTGGCTTTACACTGGTTTAAACAAACTTGCTCAGAAGCAATTTTGTGAAAAAAAATTTCACATGTAGACAAAGCCTATTTTAAATTTTTTTAAACAGATGATGACTGCAGAACCTGATAGAATTAATTCCTTATTTCTTCCTTTTATCCTGAGTCCTGACCCCAGATGGCTAAAAGACTGAAAACCTCTTGTGTACATATATGCACATATTTGTGTGTATGCTGTACATACATTTTAACTGTCTCTCTTTCTGAGCAAACTTAATTAAAAAAAACCCGCATGTACTTAATTCTATTCTAAGAAACAAAATACTACCCCAATATTTCCATGTCTATTTGTCACATTTTAGGTACAGAAAGGATGGTAATTTGTATACTTAACCCTCTAAAGGAACAGTAAGAAAACATTTAAAAAATATTGAAACATTTGAAAAATATTGAAATATTTGAAAAATATTGAAATATTTGAAAAATAAGGTTTTCTTTTTAGAAAGAGATTATGTTTAGAGGTACTGTACACACACCCCAGTGTCCATTACACCTTCTTCACTGAGTCACTAATTGGTAACTAGAATTTCCTGAAAATAGTTCATTAATTATTTTTTCCACATTAAGTTGTCCTATTCAGAAAGGCCATGCCAATTAATCTGAAGGTGTGTGCGGAGGTGGGAAGCCTAGACTGTTCCCAGTCCTTTTAATCTAACCACATTTCTTGCTGACAGACAAAGGCTTTCAAAGCAAGCATTTTGATCATTTCTTGGAAAAGAATGTAAACTTCAATTACCAGACTAATTATCCCAGCTATTAAGGCAATACAATTACTTAATTTTAGAGTAATGATGGACTTTTCAAGGTGTGCCTTCTCAGCTTTCATCCAAGGCTGAGCTTACCATTGTCCCCCTCTAGCAGATGAAGCTACCACGACGGCAGTCACTACTTCTGATTAAAAACCATCTGGAGGAAAATTCAACATGCACCAAGTTATGTGCTTTCACACCTTTAGGTTATTTGTTTTCTTTCTTGAATAGACTAATCTCATTTAAAAATAAAGACGCTTTCCCCCTTTTTTTGTGTGTTTTATTTTTTTACCAAATATAGTTTGTGAGGAAAAAAATAGAAAAGGCAATATCCTGCAATAAATTGCAGCAATTATATTGAATGACCAAGTTCTTGAGTTGCCATGGAAAGAAAATATTTTCTTTTTTCAAAAATCATATTTCTTTCCTCTCTAAAGTCTACAATGCAGCACTTCTTTCCAGAGGTGAAAACTTTGTAAACATATGGTTGTTTCATTTTCTCCAATGTGTCCCTATCAAGCCTAAGGACACAATTAGTAAGCCCTGCAATTCATCCTTCCCACTTCTTTATGTTCCAGAGCAATTTGGACATTTTAAGTTCAAGTACTCTGATAATAGATCTCTATATATTTTGTTTTCCTGTTCATAACAGTTATATTGTAAACTCTGGTAGGTAAAACCTGAATTGCATAGGTTTGTTCAAGGAGTTACTAAAGTACCTAAGATGAAGCAGTCTGGATAAACCACCTTTCACCATCAAGCTACCACGATGTTTATGTTCTTGTGATATAATTTTTAGAGATATAGGCCCTTTGAACATGCCTGCTACCTTTTGGTCTTGTGATGGAGGGTTCATAACGTTTGCAAGTGCCCATCACTTCCTCCCTTTGAGAAAGGGCCCTGCTTCCCGTTAAATGTTCCCATGTCCTGTCTGCAAGCCATCACTGCAGCCCAGTAGCTGAGCTCTTGGCAATTACAGGTGTAACTAACAGTGTAAATCAAAAAGATGAAAGGAACAGAAGCTCCCGTGCATCAGGAGGTTGTCCAAGGTCTGCATCTGCTCATTATGCCTCCTGAAAATCACCTTCACTCAGATGAGGAGCAAGTCTTCCAATTACATGGTCAGTGCAGAATCCGGGGCAAAAGGCCTTGTGGGAGCAGGACCATTCCCACAATGTAAAATCTGGAACTTAGAGTGGTAATAGGAACAGCATTCCTTGCCAACAGTTGTTAACAGACTCATCTGATGGGTAGCAAGTATCTGATTTTGGTTGCTAAGAGATCTGGTTACAAGAGAGCATTAGAAATAAAAGAATTACAGGAAGTTTGACTACAAACTGCTAGATAGTCCAACAGACTCAGAAATTTGCAACAACTACATAATAAGATAGTGATGCTTTGTTAAGTAACAGAGGTTACAAAATCCCAGATGGAACAACTACATCATGTATGGTGACAGACTAAAGGTGAGACTATTAGAGACCCATTCACACAGTCCAGGCAAAATTATCAGCTGATCTATTATTTTATCTTTAAAGGCAGCAGAGGACTCTTGAACCCCACTCCCATCAAAACAATAGCCACACACAGCAGGCAGCCTAGCTTCTCCCCAGTTATTATGAATTTTGTGAATATCTGGATTGAGTGAAATTCTAGAATGTGTCCTTATGCCTAAATTTTCTAGAACATCAAGGGCCAAGGAGCACAAGGCTATTGATTCTCTCTCATGGCCAACCTATACCAACTACTGGGGAAAAAGGTGGCATGAAAAGAGACTGCTAAGCATCTGCAGCTTCTAATATTAAGTCAGGCTGCAGACAGCCAAACTAAGAGACAGAAGAGGTACCTAAAATAATCGAGCTTCTTCCTGTTTGATACTTAACATTAAAACTCTATGGACTCTTGACAGGCTATCCTGATAGGATCTTCTTCTCCAGTGTCTTTCTAGGAAAGAGTCTATCACCCCCCAGACAACTATTCGTATATGGACAGACATCTAAGCAGATTCTACTCCAAATAAAAAATTTATAATCAACAATATAATATAAGCTGTGCATAGAACTCCTTCTAGAGAAGGAAAGCATCTGAAGGTACAAGGCTTGTTAAGTCTCTGCTGTGGATCATCGAGTCTGCGGCCTACTCCATATTCTATACAAAAAAAGTCATACAAAGGCATTCAGAAACTCACTGCTCAAAACATGCAGAATGAAACTAATGTGAAAAAGGAGGTAGATCAATCTAATGGCAAATATTTCTGGGTCTGAAGGCAAAACTGAGGTAGATAAATACACTGGGACTCCAGAAGCATTTAGAGGCCCATGACCAGAAGACTGCTCCACAAAATTTCTCCCTCCCTGATAAATTTCTCGAAAAGCTGCACCCACCTAAAGTTTTTGTCAAAACAAGGTATCTGTCTGAAGGCCTAGAGCTGTGCAAGCCCAAGTGAACCACACTGGAACCATAACAGTGCCACACACTGATGGTCTCTGCAGACTTATGCAAGCAGCTAAGTCCCTCAAGAGACCTAATTCACTAAACACTGCTTACTGAGTATTTTAACACTACAAGAGTAAGATATTCAACAAATCCACAACAGATATCACTTCCACAGAAAGCCCTGGGAATAAAAGCAAATGGTGTCAATGCTGTTTCTCACATTTAACATAGTACACCGATTATAACCCTGATCAATGAGGTGACAGACCTGCACCACACACCTCCTTTAGTCACAGGAGTTTCACATCTGCTTTTCCCAGAAGACTATTCTAACCACTCAGCAGCAAGACAGGTTTAGAAAATATTCTTCAATCTTTTTGTTGAAGATGTACCACTATGAAAGTAAGTACAAACACAAGAAGGCAAATTCACAAATCCCAAGGGAACAACAGGAAAAGATTGTATGTAGAAGATAAAAGAAAGGTACCAGGATTGATACTCAGGGATTTCTTAGGACAGTTTATTCTCTTTAGATTAGGAAGTCACTGCAAAAATGCAAAATTGATATCCCATATAGTTAATGATCACCAGAAGAGTCCCCTAGTCCAGGTGACCATGATATTTCAGGAAAGGTCAGCTGTTGCTTCATGGTGACATACTGACTTCCATTCCTCTCCTGTTCTTTTTAACTGTTTTGACCCGTGGCCAAGCCTGTTTCTCAAGAGAAAAGATTCTGCATATATGACTTGGTAGTTTGAGTTGTTTGCTGCAACAGTATCATACACCTTAGAACAAAGCAGATTCCAAAGAAAATTACCCAAAATAGCTTAGTGGGTTTTTTTTTCTTGTAAGGCCCGGGTCTCATTTATTTCTAAATTAAATGCATAAAAAGAGAAAGTTGGCATTGGGGAAAAATATATTTAAAAAGGCATCTGTTCCAGAGCACTGCATGTTCAGAAGATTGATGCCAGGAGTGCCTGCTTGCATCCTGCACATTTGGTACAATAACGAAACCAACCTCTCCTACCTCCAGTGCCTCCATGCATCATGAGGAACTCATCTGTTAAGGAATCCAAGCAGATTGAACAGATTTAACTGCTACCACACTGACATCCACCACTCCCCTCCCTCCAAATCTAAAGCCACACCCAAACAGAAGAAAGCAATGGGAGAACTCACTCCACATTATCACTTGGACTTTGACAGTGACTCATTCTTCTCTCTTCCAGGCATTGGAGGGAGTGACATGCATGTCAGCTACCAAGAATCTAACTACATCTGAGACTGTTAGAGCAGAGCAGATGCCTTCTTTAAGCACTGAGATGGGGAGCCTGGATTTAACTGGAGACTGAAAAACACTCAGACCAGTTAAGATTTTTTGCTTTGTGGGGTTAGAGGGATATGAAAAGCATCTGATAAAATCGCCCAGAAGAAATAGTTCAACATTATCATCTGCCCTCCAAATTATTAAAAAAACCCAAACTGAATTCCTGAAGCTAAAAAACCCCCACAATAAACCACAAAACACAACTGTGAGACAGGTGTTCAGCAGAATTATTTCAGCAGAAGACGGGCAAATTCTGAACCTGGAGACAGAAGATGAATACTAGGAAAACCTATTAACACATCAAGTCCTTTTGGCAGTAGAAAGTAATACACAGACTGAAAACATACCTTCCTAAAAACATATATTTACAAGCAGCAGTATACAAATTAGGACTGATGTCATAGTTCAAAAAAATATACTCGTTCAGCATTCTGCATTATTAAATACAGAGGTGAGAAAAAAAAAAAATCACCATTTCCCCCCCCCCCCCTTATAAATTCTGGGGAAAATGGTATAAACCGCCAACATTTTATATTCGTTGTTCAGTTCTAACAAAATCAAGGAGTTTCTAAAATTTATAAATTAAATTAAAAACACAGTAAGGACATTTCAAAAGAAAATGTATTCTTGAGGAGAGAATTGATGCATTTCTATATTGGTCTTACAAAGCTCACAGCTTTTTGAAAAGACAGAAGCATTCCAATTATTTTATAAAACGTTTCAAGTGAGATTTTTATACAGCATTTTAAAAGATGTTACAGCAGTGCTGGAAACTACAACCAGATCTAATCAGATATAGTAGCTGATAAGTCCTGGCTTACCCTTTTTACTGTAAAATATATTGGGAGTAAGAGGGCAAACAATTCAAACAGTCTCCTGTGAAAACTTGCTCATAATTCAACAGACATGCATATAGGCTAGCAGTGACCTATTTGACTATTTCTTGAAAGCATCCTTTCTTGCAATTAATCAGAAATCCAGGATCAAAGCTCTTCTTCACATTCAGAGCACTTAAGTTCAGTGCCTTATCCAATTCATTTCCAGTTCAAATTAAATTGTAGTTGAGTTGAAACTCGCATGGGAATCTCAAACACTATTAATCTTTTAGTTAAGGTGGCTACTTGTTAACCAGAACAATAATAGAAGTACCCAAACCATTCTTTAAAGGAAGAACTGTATTTTATTTTACCACAGACCACTACCCTACACTATTACATCCTAGTATTTTTACAAATGCTTTCATTTCCTCATTACTATGACTTTTGCAGAAGATAATATTTTAAAAATTGTCAAAGCTATATCTACAAGACACAAGTGATATTTCAAAACAAACCAATCAACTGTAAAAACATTCCTTTTGTTTGTCCTTCACCTCATCTTTCACCCAGTCTAGGGCTAACCAAGACAAGAATTGTCACTATTGTCACCAACAGTACTCAGTCCCATGACATTAATGTTGAGAAAGGGTAACATACTCATAACACACCTTTAATTCTCTTGTCTAGACTAGGATTTAAGACAACACAGCTGCCAAAAGGCATCTAACCCATTGACAAAGAAAGTGTTCAAGTTGCATTCATCATTGTAAACTGCACCTAGACTATTGTCTTTGCTTTGGTGCAGCAAAAATTGAATACTAGTCCTGTACTGGAAACCTCTGGAAAACAAACCCAGAACAGAACAAAACAAACCCAAACCCCCCAAAAAGAGCAGAAAAAAGCTAACGAATAAGAAAGCCCATAGAAGCAGATAGCTACAGTTCTTGTTACCTTAAAATCTTTATACAAGTCACTACGTGCCAGGATAATTTAGCATTGCAGCCCTGATTGCTTCCCTATTCTCTCTCAAAACGTTATCATCACATACTACCTACACAATTTAGAAGGATGAAAATAAAATTGTTTGAGCAACACTTGTAATGCTCCAGAAATTAAATAACCAATAACCCCAGGTTTTTTCTTAGGTACAAGAAATAAAAATCTGACATTCAATTATTAAGAAGAAAATTGGAAAAGAAATTTAATGGAAGAATTTGATGATTTTTTTGGGGAGATCCACCCACTCAGACATTTCACATTTTCATTCAGAAACTTTCAACAGCCAAAGGATGCCTATTTTTGAAATTTTGGTCTAAAAAGTATAACATAAGAGCTTTAACTAAACATAATGTTACCCAGAATGCTTCATGTTTGACCAAAGAATTAAACTTATTTCTATCTACACACTATCCAACCGAAGAATTATTTTCTAAGAAAATACAAAACTTACTGCCAACTGTGTTGGCTATAAAAAAACCCAGAATTTAAAGAATTATTGTTCTCTCAGCAAAACAGAAATTTAAAGCAAAACTAGAAATTCTAATGGGCAATGATTTTTTTTTAATAAAATTTTCCAAATATTCAAAAATCTTTGTCAAAACAGCCTAATAAAGAGCAAGATAGAAAACATTAAACCCCAAGCATTATATAACATTCAACCCCAATGCTATATTACTGAACTAAGTTATGAAAGCGATTAAAGCCATGGTTATATTTGGTCTTTAACACATTAAATGACATTTTACAACACAGATACAATCAAGCAATATTGCACAACCAAAAACAAATTTAAGAAGTCTTGCCACATACTGTTCTAGTATTCAATAATTGTAGCTATTAAAAATTATCCACACATCTCTACAATAACATAAGCTACAGCAGCAATTAAGACCCAAACCCAGAAGATGATGCTAAGAAATACAGGCATCATTTAAAAAAAAAGAAAAAACCCAACAAAAAAAGCACTATACTCTAAACTAGCACAATCTAAACTAAACACACATACAAAAGGAGCTTGCCTACCTGGCTTTTTCAATAAAAGTCCAAAGAACACCTAAAAAGCAGGAGGGGATAAAAAATATTTATATTCAGTGTTCGTATATGAAAACTATCATGTCACTTTACCTTACAGAGAAAAATATGTAAAACTTGGGAAGGAATACCTATAAAATTATCTGGACTAGGCTGTGGGATGGATGATAGGGAGCAAGGAAACAGCCAAAAAAACCCCAACACTTCTGAACACTGCTTATAAGCATTGTCTCCAATTTTCACATATTCCACTGAAAGAAGTTCAAAGTAATATGAATATTTCAGATTAGCAAGAATATGAGTGGGAAAGTGTGAGGCAGAAGAGTCAAGAGAACTCTGCAAATATGTAATTAAATTCAAAAGTTACTACAGGAAAGCATTAAAGGTTATATGCTCTGAAGAGGCACAAGCACCTTAAAATATCTGATTTTCAGACTAAGCCAACCAACTTTAAAATAGTCTTCTATAGCTTAAAATTGCACATTGTCAGAGACATTTTTTAGAGGATTGTCTGTATAAGACTTGTAGGAACCTATAATTTTATCTGACAGAATTAGTTCATTAATTTCAAATTAAAACAAAGGTAGATTCACACACACACAAAAAAATAAATCTAAGCCCTATATAATGCTTCTTTTAGTCTCTAAAACATGAGAGCACAAATCTGAGTTATACTTTTTCTCTTACAGACCCTTTCTAGAGGACAGTCTATCTATCAGTTCCCCAATAAAACACAGAGAGGGCCAGGCAGCTGAAGGTTCTGATATTATATACAGTTAATTAGGTATGACTGACTACTTCTGTCTACCATTACTTTATAGCCCTCCAGATGCTTAAAGTGTTTACATTTTATTCTTGCAAATCAACGAGGTTCCCAACTGATAAGCAACTATCCATAGGTGTCCCTTAACTAAGAAAAAAGGAAATGGGAGACCCGTAGAGTTCTTCTATTGTACTTAAATATGTTCAAATGTTTGCTGAGATTTACGATCTGTTAATATGTTCTTCCAATGAAGTCCTAAATTTCATCTCATGGGTGCACAAGAGTGGCTGGCAGCTTGGCCAAGAGGAGAATGGGGCTTTTTACCCACTCTGCCTTTTTTTACCTGAAGATGATTATTAAAAACAGTCCATTACATTAAGATGATTGCAAGAAAAACAACTTTCCCTAAAAAAGACTTAAGGATTTCAGTGTGTGCCTATTTCTGCCATCTCTACACAAGCTAGCACCTATAAAAATCCATACACATTTGTCAAGCTTTGAATACAGTACACTTCAGAAGAAACAGGATTTTCCATACTTTGTTGCTACCAAACACTTCAGTGTTTCTTCCTGAAAGGTTAAAGCCATGTTTGTGGTTGAAGGTGTCATACCAGTGTTTACAAAGAATCCTCTAACTACTTCTCCAAAGTAGAAAAAATATGTTCTGAAAATAAGGATGCAACATACACAGAACTTCAGAAAACTGTCAAATTCAACCTTGTTTAAAGAGGTCTTATGTTCTTTGAATCAAAATCATACTTCAATTTCAAAGTATTTGGAAAGCAATAATTTCAACTAAACTTTTGAGCAATTTGTACTTTCAAATACAGTTTTCCAGATTTAATCACCATTAAGTCACTAAATACATCAATTAGCATTGACTGAAAATGCCAATTTCACAATTAATAAATTTCAATAATTACATCTCTTGTATGTTTTAATATTACGCAGAATCCCTAGACTGGGAGGCAGATTTTCATCCTGATCATAAACCACAGAGACTACAAAGAATACTGTCAACTCAAAGACAGATTTCTGTGCTATTTCATAGCAATATACTTATATAATTTAGTCTGCATTTTCAGCCTATCTAAATAAAATAAATTTTCTGGTCTTTTGCTTCTAGAGAAAAAGCACTGGATTAATGAAAAGGGTTTTTTTTCAGTACTTGGAGTAAAATAGCACTTTTGAGAAGTATTTTTAGGCTCTGTTAGTTCCTAAAATATGAACGCAACAGTCCTGTACTTAAAGCACAGGTCAGACAAATGGAGAAATTACTACAAGTGAAGAACTCTAAATTAACTTTGAGTTTGCTTCTAGCCTCTAGTTTTCTCCTTGAATAGAAATAATAATACTTTCCTATTTCATGGGGTTCAACTGAGAAAAACACTATAAAAACGCCCGTAGAACAGATTGACAAATTACACTATTGAAGGCCGAGCAAGCACCTAGAATGGATATCCAGTGAGTTTTAAACATACCTTCATAATAGAAAAACATTGGCAGTCATATTCAAAATTAAAATTCAGTATTTGGCAAATACCAGCAGATTCTCTTTAGAGCTTTCTAATCACACAACAGACAAACACAAAAGTGTTAGAAGATACCCAACTCCTTTTTCCACAAAAATAAAAATAAAATTTGCACTACCTAATCGTCATACTCACTAATTACTTCTAAATTACTTCTTGACATCTCACTGGGGTATACCACTTCCAATCTGTTCTTTTGACAGCTTCTGTTCTTCCTTCACTGCAGACCTCTGTTGGCATGGGCCCACTCATCCAATTTAGCCCTGCTCTCACAAATAGAAGGTTTCTCCAGAAAACAGCTCATTCTGAAATGATGGTAAATTCTGTCTGCAGCATAAACAAGTCAATTCTTTGCTGCCAAGCCTGTACATCTAAGGAAGAAGGCCTCAGAGCTGCAGCACCTACCAATGCACAGGTAACATACTTTGTGTATTACCTCACCAGGAGGAAGCAAAGCAGTAGCTGATTCTCTTTATCCTTCTTGAATACATAAACTAAGTAGTCTTCAAAGCTACCTTATGCACACTCCATCTTCCTAGCAGTACAAACCTTCAGCACATGCAAAAATCAAGAAATGAGGCTTAATGGACCTATTTGGCACAAGCAGGGTGTAGAAACCAGTTCTAGGTGCCCAAACTGGGTTTGGATTAAGGCATTTCAGATAAAGCATCTGGAGGAAGAACGGAAGCTGTGATTTTTGTACCACCATTATCCTTCATCCAACGGTGGCAGCACTCTGCACTGCAGGAAACTCAGGCCCAGAGTACAGTGAGCACATCTGAAACCTCTTCCTCCTCCTCATCCTCTGTCTAGGCAGAGCTGCTGGGGGTGCACCTATCCACCCAGAACTGTCAGGGCTCCCTCATCAAGGTAAAGCAGCTAGACTCTCTCTTAGAAAGAGCTAAATAATTTTTTTTTCTTTGAAAAGAGGAATACTGTTTACATTTAAAACTTTTCCCAGGAAAGAATTTTTATTACCTGTTTAAAAGCCATGGAGATGTCCTCCACTCTCAATAAAGCTGTGCACCATGACTAAAAGGGATGCAAGGCCTACACATACTACACAAGGAAGCTCAACTTCACAGTTTTGCCATTAGGGGAGTTCTGCAAGCTGGCAGAGCTGGATTTCAGACTAAGCCTATTTATGGGCTAATATTCAATAGCCATTTAATGAGAACAGAATCTAGATTGGCAAGAGTGATCTCAGTCTCTACTAACCACTAAGCTTCAGAGTTGAGTGAAGGTCCACTTGTTTCCTCTCTTTCATTCATGACACGTGTCATTCATTCCTCTAAGGTCACTCAGATTCATCAGGTGGGCTAAAGGACTCGTTTTGCTTAGCTGGCCTGGTATGCAGTGGTTAGACCAGGGAAGCAGAAGACTGAAGTGTGCATCTCTTAACCCAAAGAGTGAATTTGAACTGGCTTTTCTACTTCTTGGGAGAGTAATTAAAATTACTCTCTAATTATGGTGTACACAGGGATTCTTTCATCCAAAAATAAAACAAAAGGGCAAGGACAATATGTAAAATGCACAGATACCTAGGACTTAGAGACCCGGCCAATTGGTTTTTGGGGTACAACTAAAGTTCAGAGATTTTCAGAACATGGTTTTGTATCAAAATAAGCATAAAATTGTCATCCAAAACCCCCAAGAAAACAGCACTACGATTATTTGTTTCTCAGAATGGATTAAATGCCTTTCTGCAACTGTAAATTGTAATTTAGAAGTCCTTGGACAGATGCATATTGTATCTGTAAATATGCATTTTTCAGGTTCAACTGGTAAGAAAGATGCAAGCTTAAGTCTACAGCACATTAGGTCTTACACTGCCTGCAAACCTAAGTTCCAAAACATAACTCCCCCACCACAACCCACATATGTAAATCAGGCAAGCTAACAAGTGAAAAACTGGTACCCTTGCTGAAGCTACATCCTTTTAATGCATCATATTCCTTTCAACTACAACTCAATTAAAATTATCTGGGCTTGCTAAAATTTTCAGGATTTCAGCTGCATTTAGATTACTTTGCATAAATGAAATTCAGGATTACCATGTTGCTCATCTGTCTCACAAAATATCTAACCAAAAGCCAAAAGCTAAAGTCTTGCAGTAAAAGAGCTGGGAGATGAAAAACGAAAGGAGCATTTAGACCAACTCTCAGCAGTGCTGAGTCAATTTAAGTATGGAAGTACAAGTTGCTTTCTATTCTGCTTCACCTATCTACAGCCGGTCAGCTGGGCTCTGAATGCAGATGCTCCAGCGCAAGGTACAAAGCAAGCCACAGATATAAACTCAGAAGCTAAATGAATTTATAGTGACGATTAAATACAAGAAAACTAAAAGCATTTAAAAATAAATAAAGTCTACCCGAACTACTTAAAGAAAAAATGCTCTTCTGTAAGGTATGTGCAAATGATAAGAATGGAAGGATACTGAAAATGCACTTTACATAATAAATTCAAAATAACTCCACTACATTGGTCTTTAGAAATTTCCACTGAAAGAGTCAGGACACACATTAAGAAACACCCACTATGAAAAAGTTGCAAGTCTTTAAAAATAGCAGAGCTTTGCCTCCTCCCTCCCCTTTCCCCTACTCACCCTCCTCCCCAATTTCAAAATACATCTTCCCCAGGCCTTGGTCTGGAATGGCAGTTTCTGTGAACAGACCATACCCGACCGTATGATTAGCCATTATTATTATCATCACCTTTTATGCTCTACTCTACATTAAGATGCAAATCCAACAGATGTGGTCCAACAGAGTTATTTACAAGGGTTTCCCTTTCAGATGTCCAAGCCAAAGCTACAACCAGTTCTGCGATATAATTACAGCCTCTCTCCACGGGCAGTAACAGACCTCTGTCTGCGATGATCTGGCCAGCGGCATTTTCCCATCTACGCTCTGCTTCAAACGGTTGCTATGATTTCAAATGGTGCATCTACCCTTATTTTAGCGCGACTGGCTGCATTTCAGCCGCCGACATCTGACTGATTGATGCACATCTAAACAACGCAGCGATTATAAAAACAACTGGCAGTAGGCACCGGTGTTCCACCACCGTGGGCTCGCTCCTAACAGAGCGGCTGGCAACGAGACCGTGGGAAAATAAAGGGAAACACCAGCACACACGAGGCCTAACACAGCCCTCACTTCCACCCAGAAAGAGGCTGGCGTCCTGTACTTTTAAGAGTGGGAAGTTCATGGAAATATCTATGCAGGTATCTGAACAGGCAGATCTCTCGTCTGTCGCACGAAAGCATCCAGGTGCTTCCCCTGCACATCGGCCATAGCACGTCCAGCAAGAAAGTGCACTCGAGGGCTGGCTGACCCGAAACACCACTGGGGGAACTGCTTTTCCGCCCCCACGGTTCCAGCCTCTGGCCAGACTCTCCACCGTATTCCATACGGGAGCACCCCGAACTCCCTGCACACGCGCCTGGGGGAGGGCGAGCGGCGGAACCCACCGGAGCCCCCGGCCCTGCCCCCGCTCCGCCGCCCCCGGCCGGCGCCCGCCCGCGGGGAGCCCGGGGCGGCGGGCGCGGCTCCGGAGGGGGCGGCGGGACGGGGGCAATGCCCCGCGCCCGGGAGAGGGCGGAGGAAGGCGGGCGAGGGAAGGGAGCCGCGGGGCAGGCACCTGAGCGGGCGTGGGCAGCCCCCGGGCCGGAGATCCGGGCACCGGGGCGGGGGAGGAGGGCACGGAGGGGGGGGCGGGCGGCCCGCAGGCCCCGGCGGGGCGGGCCGGGCCGCAGGTGGGCGTCGGGCGCGGCCGCCGGAGGAGCGGCCGCCGGGCAAGTCACCTCTTGACGCGGATGATCTGGTCGCGCATGGGTCGGATGTCCTGGAAGCTCTGCTGGTTGACCAGGCTGTAGACGAGGATGAAGCCCTGCCCGTTCTTGATGTAGAGGTCCCGCATGGAGGCGAACTGCTCAGTGCCCGCCGTGTCCAGGATCTCCAGGACGGAGGGAGAGGCGTCCACCTCGATCTCCTTGCGGTAGAAGTCCTCGATGGTGGGGTCGTACTTCTCGATGAAGGTGCCGGTCACGAACTGCACCGTGAGCGCCGACTTCCCCACCCCGCCCGAGCCCAGCACCACCACCTTGTACTCGCGCATCCTCCCGCCAGCGCGGACCGCCCGCCCGACCCGCACCTGCCGACGGCCCCTCCTCACCCCCCCGCCATCGGCCGCCCCGCCCTGCGCCCGCCGCCGCAGCCGCCTCCGCTCCGCTCCCCGCCCGGCGGATGCTCCGGGCCGCCGCGGCGGCTCCTGGGCGGCGCTGCCGGCGGCGGGGCCGCGCTCACGGGCTGCGGCGCGGCCGGGGTGGGGCGGCGGCCCCGCCTCCTCCTTCCCGTGTCGCCACGGCAACAGCCAACGGGGCGGGACGGGGGAAGAAAGAGCAGGGAGGAGGAGGAGGAGGAGGAGGAAGGGGCGGGCTCCGCCCCGTCACGTGGCGCGCCCCCCTTCCTGCCCCCGGGCGCGGCGGCCGCACGTGATGCCGGCGGGCGGTGCCGCCGCTGCCGCCCGTGTCCCTTCCCCTCCCCGCGTCCCCTGCAGTGCCGTCGCTCGCCCGGCGCCGTGGCCCTGGCACACAGCGTGCCCGGGCGCCGCTGCCGGGCCGGCTCCGAGGGGAAGGGCAGCGGGCGGGGGCGGGGCGAGCCAATGGGAGCGCGGGCCGGGCTCCCGCGGTTCCGCTTCCCGGGCGGCGGGGAGGCGGCTCCGGCGCGGTAAGTTCGGGCCGCTCCAGACCTGGCGGCTTTCCGGCCGTGGGAGTCCCGCTGCCGGGTGTCAGAGGCAGCGGGATTCATCAAATCCGTGGCAGCGATCCGGCCTGCGTTGGATCCCTTTGGACGCGCTGCGGTCCGGGCTGTGCCTGCAAGGGGCGGCCGGAGGCGCTTGTTGGCCGCGGGTGCCTGCCTTCTCGTCCCCTTCTGACAGAGAGAAGGGGCCAGAAAAAGTGGTGGTGGTACACTTTGGGAGAAGTGCTCCATCAAAACAGTATAGAAAGTGAAGATGATTTTTGGGATGGAATTCACAGTTCCTCCCGGGAACTGGTGTCATTTCGGAAAGATGCTCACTTGTATGCTTCCCTGTCTGCCATGAGACAGACTCCTTAACGCGTCTTTTTTTTTTTCTTTCCCCCCCCCTTTTGTTTTCTCAGTCATAATTGGTTAGAATTATTTGATAGAGGGAGTAAAGACTTCGTTTCCATTAGAGGGTTGAAGGTCAGCCAGAGCCCTTAGTCTGCTGTTCAGATGCTTTCTGAAAATGCTTTTTGGCTGTCAGAAATTAGCCCAATCCTGGTGCTGTGTTTCTTGTGCTGTTCTTCCACCTGCATTGTCATATCTTCATCTGAAGTAAGGCCCAAGGTGTCTGCCTGCTTTCTGGGCAAGTCCGGTTCTGCTTCCTTTTGGGTTTGTTGTCATGTTTCCAAACCTAACAGTGGCAGACGTATTAAGGGCTTTTTGGAGCACATTTGTCCCTGTCCAAGTCTTTCAGTTAAATGCTTCCCAAGTGCAGTATTTTAAACTTCCCAGTGTTTTGCTTGGGTATTCTGTTTGGCTTTTCTTCTGTGTGTTTTTGATTCTTTTTTTTTAATTGCAAGGCTTCAAAACAGATTTTTCATAGTAGGATGGTGATAGCCTTGGTGCTGCAAGGAGAAGGAAGATTATCTGCCAGCTTCTTGCAGTTCCCATGTCCAAAGCTGCCAAAGTAAACCGGAAACCACACGTATTTGAGTGATTTAAATATATCAGTATGAAAGAGATAGACAGGTTTTTACAGGACTGTCAGAATTCATTTCTAAATATTGCAGAGCCTGGTCAGAGCTGAGTAATAGTTTCAACGAATGACCTCATTTCTATTGGTGACTTGAGACCTTCAAGTATTAGAAATGAGCCTACAAGAATGTGTAAGATCACAAAATACAAGATTTTGTACAGATTAATAACTTGTACAGATTAAATATCTGGAATTAATTAACAGTAAGAGATTAATTAACTGTAACTAGTATACAGTTTAATAGCTATTTGTAGCGTATTTCCAGGAACTCTCCAGCAGAGTAATGGGAAAATACCTGGATTTATTAGTCAACAGTGAAAGCAGGCTGCCAATTTAATGTGGTTGTGAAAAAACTGAGTGTGACAGTGTGACACCCAAGCTTCTGGGTGACTGGCGAGACATTACTGCATCCAGTTCTGATAAATCACGTTCAGGAAAGAGGAGTTTGTATAGAAATACTTCCGGTAGGGTTACTGGAGATGAAAGCAAAGCTTATCTACAAGAGTGCACTGGGAATGTTTGTTTGATTAACCTAGGAAAAGCAAATGCAGGGGAGAGTTATGAGTAACCAGTAAGGCAGGGTGGAGTCAAGCTCAAGCGAGTAGGCATTTAACCTAATGAGCAACGCTGATGGGAGAGCACAGATCTAAACTGATTATAACCGAGATAGAAAACTAAGCCCTGTCTCAGTGCAGTGAGGATTTTTTCTTCATGAAGAACAGTGAAAATTGACTTAATCTAACGGGCTTTAAAATTTGTTGTGCATCAGAATAGGAAGATTATATGTAATTATACAAAACAGATTTAAGTGATTAGTGTTGGAAGGAGGAGTTTCGGGCCTCCCTGACTCATCATGAGACCAGAGTAACCTCCTGATGTTCAGCAGAAAAAAAAGCTGTCAGCTGCTGGTTCGTGATGGGGAGGGTGGGAAGGCCACAGTTCAGAAAGAGGTAACAGGAATGCTCCCACTAAGGAGATTTACACCAGTCTCTTAGATTTGATGGGCAGCAAAATATTATTTTACTTAATAATATATGCAGAAACTGGAAATACAGAGGGATGGTGTATATAGCGTATGGAGGATGTAAAAGAAAATGTGGGATGGTCAACTGGAGAAAGTGCTGGATGCTGTGAATGGATGACTCTTCCCAAGGATCTCACCATAGCTGTTTTGAGGCTGAACATCTTGTCATTGCCCCATTTTCCTGAACTTTGTTTTTGATTGTAATTCATCTGACAAAAACAACAACACTGAAAATTCACCTAATAAGTGCTGGAGGCTCAGCCCTAAAAACAAATACAGTATCAGTTATGTGGGGTTATTTATAGTGAGTTGGAGAACATGGGGTCATTTAGGTACTGCCAGTCTTTTTTTATTGCATGTTGCTTATATTTGTTATTCTTTACTGAAGAACAGGAGAAAAAAAATAAGGTAGTAAGTTGCAGGGAAAGAGAAACTTCCTGCCGTAAAAGATTGAATTGGGCAAGGCTTGCCAGGCAAATATCTCAGCCCACAGCATGCTTTCCCAGCGTGACTTCCCTTTTAGCTTCTCAGAGGAGACTCCAGAGTCATCCAGTCCCCCTGTGCTGTACAGCTGGGCTTTTGCTGGCTTCCTAGGATTTAGAAACTTCAGTTTTATTGCTCACTTCTCAAGTCTTTTTATGTCTTACTTCAAGCTTCAGTGGCCTGTGGCTTACCGCACTCCAGGTAGCCTGGAGTTTCTCAGTAAATACTGAATTTTTATCTTGTGCAGCAACCAATGCACTGGTTTGTAATTTTTTTGCTAGCTACTGTAGCCTCTGACTATGCATTAGAGCATGTGTTTAAAAGAGGAAAATGGTCTCTAGTATCTAGTTCTATTCCAAAGCAAGAATTTGCCAATTCTTCACTACTAACAGTATCAGTCACAAGATGTACAGCATGAAAGATCGGAGAATCCGTACTTCCCTCCCTCTGAGAGCTGATGATGGTCTTCTGACCCTGAAGCACAAGAAAATGTATGAGATAAAGCTGTTTGTGCTACAAAGTGTTCTGTTGTACGTTTGTTTTCCATGGTCAAGTGTTCTTTTAAGTGCTTATTAGTAGAAGAACATGATTTCCTGTCCTTGCTTACCATCATGTGTTTACGTTCAGTCTGTCAGTGCAGTTCCATCATCACATGGATTTTTCCTGTGTGCCATTGCAGTATTTAGGAAGTGTTAAGGATTAAGATTTTGTTTAGTCTTTAATATTTCTTGCTAGATAAATTGCCTTGTTAGTACTGTCTATAAAGTTGTTAGCAAATTGAGGATGCAGCTAGCTGCAGTGAAAGGTGGCTGACTTGGCTTAACTCTGTCCTTAGCACTGTAGCAGGTGATCACACTGGTAATTTCCTTTTCACACCATCAGTAAAGGTGACCCACTCTTTTACCAAGTGCAAAATTATAAATGTTTGACACCATTGTTCATGCTTTCTAGGTGAGAGCAGGAACTATCTGAGTGTACCTGCCAAGGTGAAGGAGGCTGGACCTCCTCCGTCATGTCCGGCAGCAGTCGAGTGGCGGCTCGGATCACCCAAGAGCCCATCAGTGACAGCCAGCACCATCTCCAGCCTGCTGGAAGGACTAGGATTTGGGATTTAACTTAGCACACTGGAAGAGCATGTTACAGAAGCCAGGTTTCACTAACTTCTCTGCTTGGGTTTTTCTGTTTTGTTCTTAAGCAAACCTAAGCCCTCGTTTTGGAAGGTATGGTGAGCATGCTTTAGTTTGTAGTGGTGAAGCCTTGTGTGAGCTCTGAGTGAGATGACTTTTGTCTCTGTGTCTAGGCTCACTGAAGTCAGGGGTGCTCTGTGCCAAGATGAGATAGCAGCTCTCCACAGACGTCCTGTAAGGCATAGTCAAAATCTGCAGTGATGAATTACAGTCATCATTACATGGCTGCATTGGCTGGGGCTAACAGTTCCTTGTGTGCAGGGATTCATTCCTGTGTGCCATCCTGGGCTCAGTACCCTAAGCTGGTAAATTAGGCTGATCTGCCCAGTGTAGCAAGTATGATGGTCCTCAGTATTGCTATGCTTTAGTTCTGGTACCTGGTTTTGGGGAAGACAATTCACAAAGCTGTGGTAAGCTCTAGGGAATTCTTGGTAAAACTGAGACTTTAGCAGTTGGATTGCCAGCAGCCAAGCATCTGAGTGGGGAGATTTTAAACCAGCTGATGGGAAATGTTCTTTGGGCAGCTCTTTTCTGCTCAGTTTTAATTACTTATAGCCTTCACTTAAGCACATTTAGAGTCAGAGTACCAAAATCTGAAGTGGTCTCTTGTACTTCCTGTGATGCATGGGGGTGAAAGCAGACCCTGGAAACTGGCTCTGTTAGCTCCCCAACTCTGCCCAACCCAACACTGCCTTTCCCCCTCTGGCACCCGTGCTGGGCTATTTCAGATCACTGAATTTGTAGAAAGTGACCCAGACTATAAATACAAATTGTTTTATAATTCCTAGCTGCCAGGGTCTCAGCCATGAAAGAACAACAGAGTTAACTGTTAACTCTCACAGTGGTAACATCCTCAACTTAAAACAGTTTAACTCCCCACCTACTGATTCCCAAGAGACTGTTTTGTGTTGTGAGGGAAAACAAATGAGATTACATTCCAGCAGAACAAGATTCAATTAATATGTTTTACCTTACAACTAGAGAGGACAACCAGTGTGAACACAATTACTGTGGCTCCACCAATAGATACTCATTAAATTGCTGTACCTGCCACTTTCAATTGTGTGATCCAGTCCCCAGGGTTTGGTTTCTTCTGTTTTTTTTACAGTTTGAAAGAGATGGAAACAACAGGAATAGACATACCAAAGTCTTCTCTCAGTCATAATTTAATTTTCTAACCAGAAAGGAGCATTAAGTTAGCTTCAGTCCCATGGGTTTATTTCAAAGTTTATAGGTCCACAGATCCCCACAGCTTTCTGGGGTAGGAATGATGATATTTTAACTATTTTATGCAGTCAGCTGGCCATCCCTGTCATGTGTTAAGGTCATTGTGTTTAACTGAAGATGGTGGTTAAATTAAAAAGAGTAGTTGCTCCTGGCCCCTCTTTTTATTAATAGTGAAAATTTGATAAACCATTCCCCAAAGTGCCAGGAAATCAAAGTGAAAATAGTATGAATTAGCTTGTGACCTGATTTTTACTGTTTTCGGTGCTTTTGGTGGACTTTTTACAGCAAAGTTTTCCTTGCTTTCTATAAAGCAAATGAGAAACCTTGATGGTGCAATTAATTTTAACTAAAACTTCCACTGTATATTTAAGTTTTGTAAGAAATACTCATCACTAATAAAGTTAAGCTGAATAGCTGTTGTTCAGATGTAAAAACAGGGAAAGTCGGTTTCAAGATATAAAAAACATGCAAAATAAACCAAAACCAGGTAATTTATTATTCTATTTGACTGTCATTCTTTCTCCTTATGATGTTTAAAAATAAATCAATTCAATCACCAAACTTAAGAGAAAGTTAAGACAATGATAGTCTGTTTTTATTAAGATACAAAAGTTTTGCAATAACTGTCATAAGACAGCATTTTTTTTTTCTGAATCAAACTTAAAATAAGTCCTGCTTTGTAATAATCATTGTGTAAGCATCAGGGAACATTAGATTTGTCGGCATCAGTAAATATTACAGTTACAATAATATTTTCTTTTTATGTGGTTATTTTTTGCAAAATATTGAGAACTGAAATTGTAGGATGTCTTAATTGCTCTGAGTTATACTGTAAATTAAAATAAGATTTCCAATATGCTTTTCACAGAAAAAGGGGAATCTTGGTTTCACATAATTCAATCATAACTTAGATACGTTCAATTTAGTTCATGAACTAAAACTGAATAGGTCATTTTGGTGCATATCCAAAGGGATGGTTTGTTCGGAATGTTTGGATTTACATCATCTGTCCTGGTTGTGTTGGTTGCTGTGCCAAGCATCACAGTCACAGTGGGAAAGGCCTGGGGAGGGTCCCTGAGGAGAGGCAGGTTTTAGGGGCACACACAGGTAGGTTTAAAGGGGGCTGGTCTCTCCCTGGGGGATGTGACAGCCCCTGGAAAAGACCCAGTTTGCCAGCAAGTGCTGACCCTGTCTGTGTACACAGGGAGGTGGACAAGTGTCCCAGCTCAGCCATGGACTCCCTGCCTCCCTCCGTCCCTCAGTGAATGCACAGGTAGGAGCTAATTCAGGAGTGACACAAGGGTGGGGAGGCAGCTCTCACCTGTACAGTAATTGTCTCTTTCTGCATGAAGGTCTGGAGTTTCTGCTTGTAGGAGCTTGTGGAGCCCAACCTCTAATTAGTGGAACAGGAAGTTTTAACTGAATGCTTCAGGATCATGTGATTTATATATGATTTTTATCAACATAGGAGCTACTAACTTCTGGCCGTCAGAGATAAACATTAAGGGCCTGAAAATAATTGTCTCCCAACACTGACTATTGGGTTTGCCTTTTGGTGTTCAGTTATTGTTACTTCTTTTTGCTGCTTTGGGATAGATTGTTTGGAGATTTTTAACAGAACAGGAATCTCATGTTTTTGATGCCAGTGGCTGATGCTTTAAGACAACCCAACATCATCAATTTATGATAAAATCATTCTGAGACTAAAGAAAAGGTTCATGCAAGGAAAAACTAAAAGGAGTTTGTGAGGTGTACAAAGCTCTCATACTCTTCTTTAGGTCTTCATTGCTGTACGTGAATGTGACTACTGTTTTCAAGCAGCTTTTCAGAGGTGTGTTACAGTGGGAGGCCTATGCAAGCAGGAGATCTGCATATCCTACTTTAAGAACTGCAGCTCATTTGCTTGAGGAAAATAATACAAAGAATTAGCTCCAGCCCCTCTTGGCATTTTCTCTTGGGCCTTCAGTGAGAGCTGATACAGTTACAGGTAGATGCTTGCAAAATAATTTGGGTGCAACCCACAAGACACCAACAAATCCTTAGTGTTACATTTTTCCCAGAATTATTTTGGGACTTTCATATAGATCTGGTCCCACTGTGCAGAGATGAACTTTATCAAGATAGCATTTCTGGGAAAGATTCCAACAATATTTCCTTGTAGGTTTGGGATGAACATTCTGAGCATATTAGATGACTGATGAAAATGCTAGAACTACTCCATGACAATCTTCTCAAGGTTGTTAGTGCCTGGTCATGCCTCCTCTGGAAAAAAAATCATAATTTAGGTGAAGATGCTGGCATGCATCATGCTGATTTTAGAGAAGATGTATTTTTACCAGGTAACATGATGGCTTTCTTTATGTGGAGGGAGACATGAACAGCAAAATTAGTGGCCACTGTTGCCCTGTAATGTTCGCTTAAACCATACAAATCAGCCACCACCTGTCTAGTTAAGGACTAGCTTTTTATAAAATACTCCTATTAGCAAAATTTTAAAATTATTAAGAGGGTGCTGGAAAAATTGGTGTAGTGTTTTAAAAAGTGATAATTCAATTTGCATATGTTGTCTAAATACCTGTGTGTATGTAGTTAATAAGACATAAAGGAGATTTAAAAAAAACAAGTCTTTGCTGCAGTGTTTCCATGGACTTGAAAACCTTCAGCTAGTGTCTCAGCTACTATAAATTGGCATAAACTCCAATATCTTAAAGCTATGTTAGCTGATGTGACCCAAGATGGCTTCTGGGATTTGTGGGACCACTTTGTAAATACCAGAGCCTTCAGCCTGCCAGGGTCAAAATAAGTAATGCCTTTGGTACAGTCCTGGCTGCATGCTTACATTTTACTTCTTGATTTAAGCAACACTGTGTGAAGCAGAGCCAGGGATAAGGGAGCCTTCAGCAGCTCTGCACCTGTCCCCAGCAAAACCCCTACCAGGCTGTTCCCATTTTCATCTTGCAGATGGAGATCGATGGAGAGAAGCTGTCTCCTTACTGTGACACTAAAAATGCACTTTGTTTTTGCTAGACAAAAAGAGGCAGTATCAGTACTAAGTAAGGGACAAACCCTTCCGAGGAACATCTGACATGACAAGAAAGCTTTGTTCCTCCAAGCCCCTCACTTGCCTGTGGAGTCACACAGAAGGAGATGGAGAAATGCTTTTGTAGTGCTGCAGTTCTGCCCTTGTGCCCACACAGATGCTTCCTTTGTGTCAGAACAAAACAAATTAAATGGTTTTGGACAATTAAATGGTCCCCACCAGCTCTACCTGTGCAGCGTGCTCCTCTGCAGGGGTGGGTGGATGGACACTGGACAGGCTAAATTGTTATGAATGTAAATGCCTGAAGAGCAGGCTCTTAAAATTGTTTTCTTTTTCCCCTGAAACGGCAGGGATTAAAAACATTGTCACTTTTTGCCAATCCAGGCTTTATCCAGAGGAAAAATGCAGCAGTCTGGGAGGTGCCAGGGATGCTCCTGGCAGGAGTAGCAGAGCGCAGAGCCATTCTTCCCTGCAGCAGGTTTACTGCACTAACAGGCATAGCTGCAGGCTGCTATCATCATAAACCTCCAGCTATTTTCATTTCATCAAAACAAATGCAAAGTTTGCCTCTAAACAGATATAACATGCTCTAAAAGAGTCTTGGGCTTTTTCTAGCATGGGAAAGATGCAGTGAGCCAAGGCCTGTGCCCGTGTGGGTAAAGGTGTCTGGAGACACCAGAAAAGGCTGAGGAGCATTTGCTGGGAGGCTGGGTTGAAGCTGAGAGAACAGCTGCATGTGAGCCTGTGTCACCAGCATTAAATTAATGGGATGGCTGTGGGTTGAGGGCCTAAGGCACACAAATTCAGACAGGTGAGAAGGAGCTTTTGCAGCCCCTTGGCTGAGCAGAGACCATCAAGTGGCCAAGGGACACTCAATGGCAGAAACAGGCTGGTGTATTGCAGGCAAGCTTTGTCTCACCTCAGCTGCCTCTGAGATCTGTGGGTGCCCTGTGGAGCTAATCAGCCTCCCAAACCCCCAGACTTCCTAATTTTACTGATTTAAAAATAGCCTCAGGCTCCTTAAGGGGCTGCAGCTGAGGAGACTCCCTTGTAACCTAGCTGGCTGAACGGGCCTTGTAAAACTCACCTGCTCCCTCAGGTCCTCCACAGGGATGTTCTCCAAGTGTGGTAGAAAAAGACATTTTTACATTTATGTCTTTGCATGTACTCTAATTCCTGCATGTTTTGACAGAAGGCACAAGGGGATGGCTACAGTGGTGGCACACAGCAGAGGTTTGGCAGAAGAAATCCCAACAAGAGAAGCCAACAGGACTTACTGTAGAGGCCTTCAGACTTTCCTTCTTCATAGTTACTAACTTCTCAGAGAGGTCCTGCTACTTCTGATGCCATAGGTTAGGGGACTTTGGGTTTTATTTATTTACAATGATACCACTTTTCATGTGCAAGAACAGGATAGCTGGTGAGACTGTTTGGATTCTGACACAGAATGTGTTGACAGAATTAAGACACATTCCCCAGGCTGTGCCTCTGAATCCTTCTCCTTTGGGTCTTCCCACTGCCTTCAGCTCTACCAGAAGGCTGTAAGATGCTCCTGTGGTTAATCTAGTAATCTGCTGGCCAAAGTACCAGGCACCTGAGAAGACCTTCTGTGGCTTGTTGACAGCCAATCTAATTATCCCTGTAGTGATTGCCAAAGACAGACACACATTTTGGGATCCTGAAAGAAAAACATTTTTTAAAAAGATGAGGTACTTCCATTTCTGTGAGACAGGGTACTTTTCACTGCTGAGCAGCTACCCACAGCTCCTGCAGAACACAGGCAGTGTCCATAAATCCACACACTAGCTTCTCCTAATACCCTGCTCAAGTAACTCAGCCCAAGTTGTTCCTTTCAGCTGTGCATCCAAATCCAGTAGTAAGTGTTTAATCCCAGTGAAGCCCAACTGCTGCAGGTCTTGCTTCTGAGGGACCCCACCACAAACTCTGGATGTTTCAATGGGTATCAGCCCCTGTGAATGGGAACTTCTGCCACCATGATGCTGCAGCATGCATTTCTAGATAAAACTCACCTTGGGAAGTGTTAACATTGCTGAGCAAACTAAATTCAAGTTTTACAAATGCCACATCTTATCAGGGCCATTTTCTTTAGTAGTTTTATTGCAAATTGGCTTGAGTCTATTGACTCCTAGAGCATGAAGCCACATCCAGCTTAGTCTTAGAAGTTGAAAACTAAAGGAGATGCAGCTGTTTCTCTCTGGAGCATTCATGAGGTAATAATAGTAACAATAAGGGGAAGGAATATAGAGCAGTTTCATTGTGATATTTTTTAGAAAGTAAGGATTCCATTGAATATAAAATGGTCATTGATTTTAGGCACTTTGATGGACTAATGTTTGGTTTTAACACAGTCATTTTCTAAGAAGAGCAGAAAAAGCTGTGTCAAGAGGGAACAACCCTCACTTTGTATAGAGAGGTGCTGCTGAGTAGAAGTGCTGAAGTCCTTTCTTTAAATAGGAGTAATTATATTGCACAGGAAACTTGGATTTGAAAGCAGTTCCTCTGATACATTCCTCTTCAGGAGTAATCTGCTGCATTCACCAAAGCCCAAAGGCTGATCTCATATTGCATTGGATCATCTGCATAATGGCTAAATTTAAAACAAAGGGAGAGGAAACAAATAAGAAAGGATGTAAAACTCCCAAATGTCAGGTCTAAAAGGAAGTCCTTTCCATCAAGATGGAAGGTGGAATGCCTTTTAGAGTGAACATCTGACATAGATGGAGGTGAAAAGCAAATAAGAGAATAATTACGCTGCACTTGGCTTCCACCAACTGGGTTCTCACCACGTGATGTCCCCTCGCTGCTTTGCACCTTCTGTTTTCCATGGGGTTTCTATCATACCCAAGGAGCTCTCATCAAAACCTTTCCCGTGGACAGCGTTCACTGGGAAAGACTGGGAGACTTCTCTGGCCAAATAATAGTAAGCAGAGAGTTGCTTCTGCTGCTGAGGTGGAGACTTGTTTGCAGTCAGCCTGCTTCATTTGTCTTCTGTCCACAGAATGCTGGACAGAGCAGATGACACATTGCCTTCATGAAGTCAGATCCTCTCTCTAGGAAGGCTAACATCACCTTACCTTCCATGCAAAACAAATCCATTATTAAATGGTGCTTTAAATGCTCAGACTGTTGTGGTTTCCTTCCTTAGTTATGAAAATGAAGTTCATTTGGTCAATTCCACCTGAAGAAATCATATCACATCATAAAGGGTTGCCATATTTTGTGACTCCTCCCTACAACATGGTAAGACATAAAAACTGCTTGAATTCCTGTTGTAAATTTTCATGAGTTTCTCAAGAATTTTGTGAACTGCTCTAGCTTTACACCTGTGAGCACAGGAACATGTTAGGTGGCATGAAAAAATTTTCTAGGTACCATAGTAGGAGAGAAAAAGCTTAAATATGCAAGTTGAACATCCTCCAAATACCTACAGAGAAGATCAGGATTTTTAACTATCAGACAATTTCAGTCAATCTCATGATTTTGTGATTTCATGTGCATGATGGGTGTTTTAAAAGCCATCAAAACCATTGTCCTTTGTAAAACAGGTGAGATTCATTCAGTAAACTCATCTAAGGTGGTGTAGAGTATCTGAGACATCTGCATTGGGCTGGCAGACTTAACACACTCACCCAGACCTGTGCTCCTCCACAGCAGCAGCTTTAGGCAAAGTGGGTACTCTGCAGTGTCCCATTTGAGGCTCTGCAGCTATAGAGAGAAAGCTGGATCCCACTCTAGCAGTTTTCCAAGTGTGATAAACTTGCCCACTTGCAGTCCTGAGCTGTGCTGTAAGCTACCAACTTACAAGTGGAGCATCTCTGGATGTGCTCCACTGACATTCAGTGCAGTGGCTACAACCATAACCCAAGGAAGTAAAAGCACTTCTTCCTTCTAGCCCTGCGTGAAAACGAGAGGCAGTCATGGCAAATGCAAACATAGTTCAGGTTTAGCACAGGCAGCACCTCCATGACCATCCCTGAGGGCTGTTCCTACAAGGTGACCCTCACACCACTGTGGTCACCCTTGCCACCTCCACATCCTGGCATCTCTTTGGTCTGGTGGCCCTCTGAGGAACCACACAGGCCACACCTTGACTGTTTTGTGACAATCAAGACTAAGGTAGACAGTCACCAGAATTTGTTTTCCTTACAAGTAGTATCCAAATCCAGCCCTTTGAAGATGAGAGGAGCAGGGCGTCTTTCCTGTAGTGATTTTCCTAAATCATAAAGCCAAGTGTCTTCCTCACATTGCAAGAAGCCTTGATGGAAATAATGCAACTGCAACCCAGCATTAAATAAGCAGCCCACACCAATAACTTCCTTTCACATTTCTTAGTATTGCATTTTCCCCCTGTTACAGCAGAAGGTGTTTTCATGCAATTAAACACGTAATTTATTTTCTACTACATCTGTGGTTTCTATAATTACAGAATTAATACATTTCCATAATTTATCCATTCACAGATAATCAAATTATCTATTCCATACCTTTATGCAGGTAATATATTGCACACCAGCAATAATGCAAGAGCTGAGGTGATTTTACTCTCACACACACCCACTCCAGCAATAAACATCATCTTGACCTGTGTAAAAAAGCCTCCAGAACTGTCAATTATATGACATTAAAAAGGCAGGCTACTGGACAAAAGGCTTGGTTAGAGAACTGATTGGCGGCATAAAGAGCATGGTATGCTCAGATGACCGTCTGATCAGATGCCAAGGAAGGTGTTCAGCAATTCCAGGCAAGGTATTTTTTTGGTCTCATGAATTCATGCAGCAAATGTCAGTAGCAGGAGATGCAATGCCTGCACTGTTGTGCAGTCTTGCTCACAAGTCCTTTTATCTATTGTCAACCACAGTACAGAAATATTGTGTTGTTCCTGGACTCTCTTTTGGAGTGAAACAACTCTTTTGGAAAGCAAACGCAGTTGCTGTTTTAGAAGCTTGCTCAAGAGTCACTCCCAAAGTGCAGCATGAAGAAGGTTCAACCAGTTTGGGCTTCCTTTTTGCTGTATACAAACATGCAAAACTATCCCAGCAGTCTCTGATCCCTCAAACAGTACATCCCCTTTTGTTTCATGCTTTTAATTGCAGTGGACTGCAAAAACACCCCAGTGCTCAGATTACTTCAGACTTTTGAACTGACAACCAAGCAAAACATAGAGAATAAGTCTTACGGCTATGGCTACCCCATGTGGGCCATGGGACATGCTTGGCCAAGTGTGGGGGGAAATCCAAAGGTTTGTAAAGGCTCTTCTCTAGAAGTAACTTGCTCAATTTTGGAAACTGATGTTATCTGAAGGGAGGATGCTCTGCACATGGACATGTACAGACACTATGGGTTTGCTGTGGCCCTGAAAGCTCATGGCTTCCATGAGCACTTCAATGCCAAGAAAGTGTCAAAGTTGACAAGAAACAAAACAGCTTTTAGACAAGAAAAGTGACATGTCCTGACCCTTCTTGGCAGCTGACAACTGTCCAGGGTGGGGTTTAACATAAGAAAGTGTCAACAGACAGGCTTCCCGCTCCTGAGTCATTAGGAGTTGAATTTTAATCATTTGCTGCTTCTGCTCTACAATGCCCTTGCAGACCTCTAATGCTCCTGTCCTTCCCTGTCCCTGCAAGTCATCCTATTTCTCCTCTCCATCCCACATACTCATTCTCAGCAGGCTTCTGGCTCAGTACATCTGTGATACATCCAAATGGACTGGTTGACCTGGTGGTTTTCAACATCACTTGTGACTTTGGGCTCCTTTCAAACCAGCCCTGTGCTGATGAAGTGTAGACAACACTATGACACAAACTCTTCTTGATTCCGCAGGAATTATATTTCCTTTCTTTAAAAGCATAAAAAAATAAAAAAAATCAGAGAATGCAATGTGAAGTAACCACGGAGATGCCAGCCAGAGTGTTTAATGTAATCCCTGCTCTGCCACTAGCTTGCCACCCAATCTCTGCCTGTGGGCACACAACCCCTTTGTGATACTGCTCTCTCCAAAGGAACTAGCAGATAACAGGGATTATTTGTTGGTGTGACACTCTTCAAGATGTAGGAAAGAAAAGAAGATGCAAAGGATGTGCCACCAAAAATTCACCACAATGGTCAGGAAATTGTGACCCATACCCCTGGGATAACCAGTGCCTGCCTGCACCCCAGCAGGCACGGGTGGGAGGGAAGGGCTCGGGATGGCTGTTGGAGCTGTGTGGTGCAGGAGAAGAGCATGGGCTTCCTCACACAGCGTCTGCATGTCTGGCACCTGGGGACTGCACTTAAGGATTTGTTACCTGAACAAGCAATTAATGGAAAAATAAAATGAAAAAAATACACACCTTCTAAAGATTCCTATTTTTTGTTACCACAGGCCCCTCTTCCCAGAGTGTGCTACAAGAAAGGATCTCCCCGACTCTGCTCTCATTTTAAAATGCTTCTTTTTATTTCAGTGGTTGTACATTGGGTGAATGAATTTAACGTCACAACAGAAATAGAATGGCTATTTAACAGACCACTAGTAATTATATATGCGGTAAAGGAGTGAATGGAGGGGTTTCTTTTAACTGTTACTGAAATATTCATTGTACGTTGTTGTCAATTATGCTGGATGAGAGAGGCAAACAAAAAGGTATTTTGGTGAGGTGCTGTATCCTTTGAAGAAAATAAGCACCGAGACATCTCAAGTCACTTGAAACCATGTCCCAGCTACAGTATTTACTGTCTCCGTTTGGCCCATCTCATGGTTCTTTTAGGGGGTTATATTTCTTGTTGTATTTCTTTTTTAATTAAACAAAGCATTTAAAATTTAATCATTTTCATTAGACTTTTTCTTAAAATATAAACAAAGTTTTGGCAAATAATATTTATACAGAAAAATAGTTTTAGATCTTCCCAAATTTTGAAACAGTCTATAAAATTACTTTATAAATAAATAAAATGCAGAATCTGTTGTACACGTATTTGCACATATCTGTAATTGCCTCCTTACTGTTAGCATAGGTTTGTACTTGTACAGTTTTCAGGAATATTACAAAGTCATAAAGTCGGAAAGTGGATCTCTTATTAAAAATACATTTTCTCTTTTTGTCTGTCAGTTTATCTGGATGAAAGACCTGATGTATTTGAAGCGTCGTCATCCATGGGCAAAAAATAGTAATATTGGATTAATTGTAAAAAACATAGAATAACAGTAATTTTGGAACATAAAAAGTTCACACAAAATGATGTCTTGAAGAGTTATCTACATAAAATATTTAAACATGGATAATTTACCATTTAGTAATATACAATAAGCTACCCAAATGCCTAAATTAACTATTATAAAAAAATAAAAACAACTTTGACAGATATAGGCAAGTTGCAGTGTCAACTACCTAGTTATAATGACTGAGAAAGTCTACAAATATTAGTGTTTTAATAGTATATAATGGTGATACCTTAACTGCTAAAGTAACAAGTTAAGATACATTATTTTCCCACAAATTAAACTAACGCAACGTTACAAGCACTATGTTAATTTTACAACCAAATTGTGATTATTTTTTTCTTTCGGATGATCAAATCTCCAGCTTTATATATAAATAGATAGTAATTAGACATCGGACAAACAAGATTTAGCCTGGAAAATAATTTCCTAGACAAATAATAATATGGTTAGTGCCTTCAGTCGTTCAGAACAGGCAGTGCTGCCAAAGTTTAAAATAGTTTACAATCAATCTGAAGAGGTTAAGTTAAAATACTGCAATCACTAGTAATGTCCACATAGAAAACTTATGCTGCAAACAATTATACATAATATCCACTTATAACAGCTGTCTTGTTTTTTTAAACAATAATTTAAAAACTATGTCATTTATGTGATACATGTGCAACATATAAAATGTGAAATATGAAATATTTGGTACAATAGTGCTTGAAACAAATCTCAAATCAAACAAATGAATTTTTAATTATACATATATAATTACCTTGTAAATCAACAAAGTATTTAAAAAAGTAAACAACATTAAAATCTGCTTCATCCATATATATGTATGTATGTATATATAACATGTATATAATTGTATTAAAGATATCTTCATACTTTTGTGACATAAAATATGTTTGTAAATGAAAACAATTAAAAGAACTATTTTCTCCACTCTAATCTGGTTACAATCCTATAATCCAATTAAAAAAATGCAAATACAGTAATGATTTATTAAACTGAATCTCATTCTACATTCTTAGTGTTCAGTTAATAGCCTAGATTAAAGTCACCTATGAAGTTTCAGTGACTCATCTGAATTTTAATTAAATTAGAGTATCATACAATCTCTTCATCTACAGCCTTTTTTTTTTTGCCTTTTCTTCTGTTAGTTTGGTCTTGGTTTATTTTTTTTTTTGTTTGACTTTACACTTCAAGAAATTACTTCTTAAGAGCTTGAATCTTTTTGGTAACCTGACTATGAGTTTCAAAGATTATTCACGTCTGATGAGATTTGACTGTTGACATCAGGCTCATTTTCATCAAGTCTGATGTGACAAAATTTAGGCACTTCTGCAAAGTCTATTTTAAAAACATTATAAATATACTCGTAAAATAATATTCTCAAGACTTTGTTCTTTTGGGGATTGAAAGGGGTATGAAGTTCATACTGTGCAAAATTTTTAAAATTTCTTCCGCTATTCTGCTATGATTCAAATGCAACTTCTCCATACAAGTCAAACACCAACCATGTGCATCTAAAGACTTTGTGCTTTACTTTGGACTTCTGGCTAAAAATATCAGATTTGCAGGATGATGTGCAGGACACCGGGCTGCGTTTCACCTCCTCTGTCTTGGAATCAACTCACCAAGGGAGCAAAACCAAGATTTTTTTTTAACTGAGAAGAAAACCCCGAATCATAGTTTGGGTGGAAGTTAAACCTGCAACTGGGGAAAATTTTTAGTCAATGCAACTCAATTATTGCTGAGCTCAAAAGATTCATAAACATGGAATCTCTCGAGACTAACTGATCTGGACCATTTTCGTTAGGTGTAGTTATGGAGAAACGACAATATTTGCAATAATTAAACTATGCTTAGAAAATCTTTAAAACTAAATGTTATCCTTTATGTCTTGAAACATCACAGCTGGTATCAGGTAGTTAACTATTTTAGGTTGGAGTATAGTAAGCATACCATATTTAATATTCATATATGACATAGCAGCACTAGCTTTTTTGAGTTTTTGATTTGTCCATAAGAACAAATTCTTGACTTAGCATGCAGTTTGTGGCAACTCTAGAGAGGAGGAGATGGGGTAGTATGTACAGTAGCCGTGCTTGGCCGTCCGCAGGGAGGCTTCGTGACACTCTGTTCCGCTCCTGCCGGCTATTTCAGGATTATCTGTTGAGAGAAAGGGAGAGCGTGATCGTGCTTTTAGGTGACACGGGGAGAGCAGTGAGCCCAGCCAGCCAGCACTGGCCTAACTGAGCTCAGGCACAGCTCACACAGGAGAGCATCCCATGTGGGACAGCATCCCGTGTGGGACAATGGGGACAGCATCCCATGTGGGACAGCATCCTGTGTGGGACAATGGGGACAGCATCCCGTGTCCTCAGGCTGCCTGGGAGGCGTTTGTGTCTCACACACCTGCTTGTCTTCCCCTGCACACGAGTCCTCATGTGCATGAGAACACGCAGAGGGGGTACTTTACGTGTCAAAATACTGGAGGGCAGTGCTGAATCCAGGGCCTGGCCATAGGCAGGGTGTGTGCACCTTCATTGCCCTGCCTATCAGTGGAGGTGGAAGCCCTGCACCTCCTGGAGGAGCTAAAAAAAGTGCATCTGTGCTTGGGGCGACTCTCCAGCTCACCCTGTGCTCCCAGAGAGTCAGGAATGATCAGGGGAAAACAGTGGAGGTAGGGCTCCTTGCCACTAAAAAGCAAAAAGATGTACTGGGCTGGTATTTTTATGAAGCAAATGTGTCTTTTGAATGCACTTTTAGCAGCTGCTTATTCCCTAAAAAAATTAACTGCAGATCAGTGAACTTGAGAGGTTTTCTCACACTTCCTTATGGCAAGGATTCTAGGGGGATCACCATAGTGATACCTCTGTGTACTTAACTAGTCACTAACCTTGCTGCATCACCTTCATGGTGTCTCAAATGGAGGGTGAAATAATCATTTTACAGGTGTATTTTACTCGTGCTTCCAATACTGCAAAGGTTAAATGCACAGTGTGCTAAGCAACCAACTCCACCTTCTCACAGTATTGGAAAATGGTTCAGATTTTCATCACCTGCCTGAAATGGCTGTCAGTAAAAGTGATATCAAAAGGCAGAGGTGTGATATTTCATCATGTCATTGCTATCCTGTGCTCCAAACTTAAGCACGAGTCAAGGAATTAAGAGTGTATTGCCTGCTCTTCCTGTTTCATTTGGCATTTGGCTTATTTTTAAGCTGTATTTGCAGGTGTTATGCAAGGCAGTCATGACAGCACTTGGACCAACTTGTGTATTATGAAGCTAGACCACTGCTTAATGCAGTATTTGTATTTAAAGGGGGGAAAAAAGGTGTTTGGAAAGGAAATTAAGCAACATACTACCTCTGACATACACACCACGAAAAAGAAACATGCTTGGCTCTGCATGGCAGGCACTCATCCCAGTCCCCTGCCCATCACCCCCACTGCTCCTCAAAGCTGCACTGCCTCGCTCTCTGTACACAAGCACCATCTCCCTGAACCCAAGGACCTTGCCAGCAAGCCAAAAAACTATCCTTGATTGCCATCAGCTCTGGAAATCTGGTGACACGTGAGGCCCCATTGTAATGACACTGTACAAACACCTGCTGCTCCAAAGGACTTAACATCTAAATGCATCATGCACACAACAAGGACATACATTTTTAATGAACTTCCACCCATTGTGAGTTTGTCAGCTTATCGCCTATCTTCTGTTTCCTTTTGAAATAACAAAGAAATACCTTTGCTCAAATAATAAAGCCCTGTCTGTGATAACCCTAGTCCAGCTCCAGCACAGTGATTTGACAATATGTATAAAGAACACAGCCATGCTGAAAATAAGAAATGACCAAGATTTTCAGCACTGGTATTTTTAGCATGTTACAACCCAACATGTCAATGTAATTAATAAAGCAGCTATAGCTACACTGGGTTAGCCATAATCACACAAGTGTATTTAAAAGATCCTAAGGTCTCACTTCATGGGACATAACCTGAAACTTGCTCAGTAAGTTTTTTGCTTAGTAAAATGCCAGAATTTCAGACACTGCATCTGACTACATCATCTACCAACTTTTAAGGGGATAAACTTGCATTTTCTATAGCTTTTTTTCCTCAAGTACAGGAAGAGAGGTAACTGCCCCTTGTACCAAGATTACTTTGGCCAAACAGTCCCACAAGACTGGTGTTCACAGTTTCCCCAAAATGTGTGACAGAGAAGGCAGAGGGCCTAATCTCAGGCTGTTTCTCAGGAAAATGGTAGGACTATTTCTGACATTGTGATTAACCCAAGTGCCACTCATCCTACTGTAAGCCAGGCAGGACAGATGGGTCCTGGGCAATGTGAAAGAGCAGAGACCCCTTCTCTTCCCTGCCCTGGTGAGTGCCAAAGCCCAAGGTAAGGATTTCACTGCTGTGCCCCTATTCCCAACTTTTCTCTCCTGTCAAAACTTAGGAAAACAGCAAAGACAATGTGAACACTTTCCTTTTCTGTGCAAGCATGTCCTGTTTATGGGTTGCAGGTGCCAGAGGAGCAGCTGGAGCTTGTGCTGCCATGCCTCTCCTGCTGCCAGTGGCTGTGGAGCTGGCTTGCTCCCGCTGCATTATCCTCGATGTGCCGCCCCTTGTACCAGGGCCGTAACTAGGGCATGTTGCACCCGGCTATTTCTAGTACATGTAGGAGTCCTCCTAGGAAAAAACCCTAAGTCTCTCCTTCAGAACAAGCTTCTCCAGTGCAGAGTCACAGAACTGAGGAGCTACATTTCTTTTTAACCTTAGCCACAATGTGTAAAATGTCTCCTGTAGTCTTTAATTACATGTTCACACCCTATTTCTCAAAAGATATCACAACTCTGACACAGCTACATACACAGGCATCAGCTTCTGCCACTGGTGGTTTTTTTTCGCTGTGTCTGACAGAGAAACATATAATGCTAAACTACTTTACATGGAAAACACACTGTGAACCTCTCCTGTTTAATCTACAATTGAAGTAATAAACTGTGATGGAAGGCAGAGGTTATCTAAGTCTGCATCGCTGCTAATTACTCCATCACTTGCATGCTGAAAAAGGAGAAGCTGTACTGCAATGCCTGCAAACACTTTGACAGAGTCTGCACTCCCTTGTTACATGTAAATAGGTCCAGCTACCTTCATGTTCACCACTCTTTGAAGAATTACATCTCAAATGCACATATATATGTCTTGTCGTATTTGCTTTGATACTATTACAACATTATAGTTCACAGCAACAGGATGTAATGCAATGACACTTTTACCATAGTATATATAAGAAAAAACCCTGAAAAACAAGATTATACAAAGACAGATCAAGCATGGGAATGCATTTTCTCATGCTCTGAATGGTTAAGATCCACAGGTGTGGATACAGACATGCCAGAAAACACACCTTCTGCTGCTGCAGTAAAAGATCTAATAAGAAGACTATTTCCAGCATAAGCAGAATGGCCTGGCACTTAGAGTCTTGAGTAGCAGCTCACAGAAGATTTAATAACAAAAAAGGGCATTTTTTTTATGGTAGTCAAAGACAAAGGTACCCTCTCCATCATCTTCTTGTTTGGTACCTGTCTGAAGTGGCAGAAAGCTGTCTACCCTTTAGATTAAAATCATTCACACTGTGCCAATGATAGTTAACAGACCTCATTGGAACTAGTAACACAACGAGTGAACCTAAATTTCTGCAAACCACTTTCTAAATTCACTCCTCAAATTTTCCAGCTCTTTAGAGGTGACATTTTCAGCTTCTAAATGTCAAGCCTTTCTTCCCTACCAGAGCATGCCTCTTTTAGACCTTTACCTTCAGGACTTCTGAGTGATCATAGTGGTCATTAAGCCCCTTATGCAACACAGAACATCCCAAAATTCAGGGTTGCTTATAAGGGTGATACAGTTCTGCAGTGTCATCCAGGGGAATAACAACCAAGAGAGAAGTCACTGTCAATGGTTTCAGCTTCTCACCAACTACCAGAGCAGATAAATCGATCTGGGGGCTCCTCAGACCTGGCAAAGGAGGCTGTGATCAGTCATTGTCTCAAGACTAAAAAAGTAAAATTGAAAGTCTTTTAAATCCAAGTAGAAATTACATTTTAGTGAACTCTTTTCTGACACCCAGGTTACTGCTTTACTTGATACAGTTCATGGAATTGACCAAACTACAGAGAATCATGACTAGGTTCTAGGAATTACAAGAACACTGCCTTGAGATTCTCTGTTTTGAAGCTACAATTAACAAAGCTTCTTTATAGTCTCTGACTTAAAATTCATTTTCCAGTTCCAGATTTATTATACAATGATGAATACAGAAAATTTACCATTCTGCATTAATTCAGTGTACATGAACTCTTGTTCAACTAAAGACCTGTCACAGTGGATCAGCTGGAAAACATAACTTTGCATCTACCACTGACATGTTTCCTTTTCAGAAGTTTTGAAATTATTACGCCAAAATACAATGTGCTTTAAAAGCCCTAATATATTTTAAGAAGATGTTAAGATTGTATTTGATCTCTACATTACAAAGCACTTACCTCTCCAAAAATTAACTCAGACATAGCAAACATTCTGGTCTGCTCAGCCTTCCATTTTGAAAGCAATGTAGTAATAAGAGTTTCTTGTAAACAGGATTTATCTCAGAGCATTTCAGACACTAATGCCTCAGCCAGCATCCATTTTACATCTTCCTAGGCTACTTCAGGCAACTTATTTTAGCATGAGACAGATTATCAACTCATGATGCTTTTTTGCCCTCCACCAAATGAAAGAGTCTGTGGTGAACGGTTTGCACCAAGGTATTTAACTTCTGAACACCTGCATCAGGATAGATGAACCCTTCCACAGTGACATTTTCTGTTTGCATGTTTTTCACACAAGGAGCAGACTGGTCAGATATATCTGGGGTATACATTAAAAATGACAGATATTTTCAGACAGCCAACTCATATCAGGCTGTCTCATAACTTCTCCCTCTTTCTAAAAATAAAAGTAACACCAAGTATTTCTTCCCTTATGACAAGGAAGCCAAGACTATTTATATTTCCCCATGCCTTTGGGAAATGCCTCCATGTCTTTATTTTTCATCTTCTCTTAGAATGTTCTCTTGTTGTATGTGCCTTGTTCCTTTTCTTCAAAATAAACAACTTTTTTTTTTGTTTAATTAGTAGTGGAAAAAGATGAGTAAATGTTCAGACACTTACTGAAAGTAATCTCTATTGTATCAGTTATATCTGTTCTTATTTAATTTTACATAACCTTACAGATGGACTTTTTCACCTCCTTTTCCCCACAAATTCTGCAGCAGCACCTCCATGGAGCACCATCCCAAACATTCCACTTGATCACACTGGGGCTCCCACCAATGGTCCCACAGGATAGGTTTTGCCCCTGTCTTGACCACTGACAGCAGAACCAGCTCCAACTCTTGCTTGCATTAAATTCAGCTTGGACTTTTTCCTTTGCTACTCCTTCTCCCCTGAAACCTCGTTCTCATTTCCAGCGTATTATCATTTAATGGACATGTGCTTTGTTTTATTCACCAACCATGGCCCTCTCTTCAATCCAGGGCTGAAGGAGGATTTTCTCTTATTGCTTTTCCATTAATCCAGTGCAACCCCAATATATTTGTCTACTTTGCTCATCAATAAGATGATCTCTGATTTGAACACAGTGAGTGAGATGTCTGGGTCACAGATGGCTGCCTGCCCATACAGGGTCTAACATGGGGGCATCAGGTGTTTCCTGAGGGCTGGAGGTCCTATTTCCTTGGCTTTCTCATAGCCCATTCCCTCACATGGTAATTCTGGTGCTCTGGGCCATCCTCTCTTTTCTTCCCTAAATCTGAGTGTGCCCAGTGTTGCCTGTCCCATATGTTGAAAATATGCCTCTGGAAATGGCTGAGGGTCAGATGTCCATGCTGAAGTGGACACATCTGCTCACACATTTTCATTTCACCAGGCACAAACTGTTGGCCATCAGAGTGTCATAAAGCTGACAAAGACTTTGTCTGAATCCAGCTCTTCATGATGATAAAAAAAAAAAAGTTCCAGGCAATTATGGGATCCCAAAGGGTTCAGGGATTCAGCAACATCATTTTTCTCATTTAATTGTCACAAGGTCCTGAAAGAAGAGACCAAAGCTACTTGTGCTGGCAACTCCTTAGCTTACTTATGAGCTTCAATAGGTATTTACTCAAGTAATAATGTACAATATTTAAGTTCAACTTAATAAGTATTTACTCACTCTGGAGAAACAGAGGATTAGCTGGTTTAAAAATGAAAGCAATCTGGCTTTATTTATTCTTCTTTAAAGTAATAAATAATGCAGTGCTAAAAACTGATCATAACATACTCTAATATATTCTACCAAAATCTATTTTTAATTTATTGCAGAGGCAGCAGACACTGAAAACCACTGCTGCAGTATTTTAGGAGCACCCATTCAGTGACTGTTTCGGATAGCCACTCAATTTTACCTCCCAGTAGGTCTGAGCTTCTGCAATAATCTGTATTTTTCACTTCATACTTCTAGATAATTTTCCTCCTCTTCTTAAATTTTAGAAACTACCAGAATAGGCTTTCACAGAGAAACTGATAGCACAAGTGAGTGAAAGCCAAGCCCAAGTGGTGCATTATCCATGGAAGTGCCCATATTTCTCTTGCAGTGGTGTTACTTCTCCACCCTGACATCCTCACTTAGCCTTTTTTTTTTAAACAACACCTGCTTTGCATTTTCCTTTTAGACACCAAGCATGCCCACATCATGCAACATGAGGCTGCCACTACAGATACAGCATCCTTTTTAGGCAAAGGCACCACTGCAAACAGGGCACAGCTGGCACATCTGCAGACTCCTCAGCAGTAATCACCACTCTGAAACCCCTCCTCTCCCAAAACCTGGCACGCCAGTTCAGACTCCCTTCAAAGCAAGAGACAACATCCAGAACTAAACTTGAACACAGAAAAGTATAAAATTTATGTTCATCAAGGTTACTCGTAAGACTTGAGTCAGTTTTATAAAACTCACTATACTCATAACTTCTCTGAAGAAATCTTACTTTCCTGACTTTTGACTTCTTTCCACTTCCTTAATTTTCTTCTTATCTGATTACTCTCACATAAACAGACATGCTACTGTTTCTCTGTGTGCCATAGCAGGTAATATTGCACCAAAAATGAAGTCAGGCAAGTTAGCAAATTTTTGCATCCAGCTGAAAGTCACAACAGATACAATCAACAAAAAAAAATATATAGATGTTTCCAGTGCAGCCTCCTGCACACTCAAAGCCAAAGACTGGCATTTCTAGTAGGCAATAAATCATACACCAAGATAAAAATATGATCTTTTTTTAATTCAAGGGAAAGTACTTGGAGCACCTAGAGATGTCCAGGTGCAATTATTTTAAAGGACAGGATCCCAGCTCCACACTGCTCTTTGTTAAAATTTTATGGTGGAAAAACCTGGACTCACATGGAGCTGTGTGTATAAACCATGAAACAAACTCATTTTCTCCCAAATGCCTACAAAATCAGTGGACCTCAGAAATAATTTCCTATGTTTAAATAATAAATATATGCCCCAAAAGACTTTTAATCCACTTGTCAAAGTATCAGTTGTTGAATAATTGAAAGCAAGGACATAAAAAGAAGTTATCATAGCAAATATCAACACTTTTTCTTTACACTCTATAACAGGGAAGGGAAATCTGTTTTGATTTTTGTTATATAAAAGAATGAAGCCTTTGCATACTGCTGACGTTGTGTGACACTGCCATCTAGCAGCATACCAGAGGAAGTCGGGTTTTAGTCCTATACAGGGGAGAGGGGTATGATGGGAGAATTTCTAAAAAAAACCCAAAACAGGACAGAGATTTTTTTTTTCCATTTCTTCCCCACTGGCTTCTTGTATATGAACATGCAATCTAAAGTTCCACACACAAGCCTGCTGGAACTTTTTATCATCTACAGAGAAACAACATGCTATATTAAGAGGCCAAAAAATTATTAAAACAAAGACTTGGTAAAGTTTGCATGAAACTAAAATAGAGTTCCATTATATCTTCCAGGATAATCTTTGCTTCTCTGGTGCCTTAGAAAATAGTTTTGCCATTTATTTGGTACCATCAGTTGTTTCAAGGCAATTCAAACAATGTTTTCTTGACGCTGTTCAAGATTTGCTGTGGGCTTTAATATTGGAAACTCTCACTTCTTGAGTCTCTGAGTCCCAGCTACTTAACCTGTGTCAGACAAAATAACTTGAGTGAGATGAGCCTTGTGATTCTTGTGTGTCTAGCATGAAAGAAGCAGCAACATTTTAAGTTTGCCCTTCCTACTGTGATAAGCTATTGCAATTTACATACTTGCTCTAGAGAAATGATTCTTCATGATCAAGGGTCACTTAGGTTTGTTTTTCTAAACCTTTGTACCTGCCTGATGCAGGTACAAAGCAAGATGGTCAGTCCTTAGGTGGGCTTGCTAGATGCCCAACACTGTTCTGCTCTGAGCAGGCTCCCTGAAAGTGTTCTCTCTGATAATGTGTCTGAGGATGGAACCTGTTCCTCTGTCTCATTTTCTGGACTTTTCCAAGTCAGATTCAAATTACTCTTTCTGTTGTTGGAACAGAATTTTCTATAGAAGCATTTAACTTGGTACTGTATGGAATTTTTAGATCAAAACTTTCAGTCAGGAAAAAAAAACCAAACAAACCAAAAATTATTTAGATACTCATTATTCCCATAAGTGCTTTCCTACCTGTTTCCTATTAAAGGTTTTCTATGAATTTTGCCTAGGCTCTTATTTGTAATGTTCTTTTATGCTGGCACTAAGGATGTAAATAACATTTGTTTCCACTTCCCACCTTCTTTCTCAAAAGCTTGCTTTTAAACAACAACAACAAAAAGTCCATTTCCTACTATTTACCAGATTTTTCAATTCATTTTCTCAGCATATTGCTACTTTTCTCCCTGTTTACAAGTACAGCAGGTTTCCACGAGGAAGAAAGGGAATGTGAGACAGTAAAAGCCTTGTCAGCAGCACCATGGGCAGCTCTCTGCCCTGCCAGACGGCCTCCTGGAGCTACGGAGGAATGGAGGGGAAGCCCTGCTGGGGGACACCAAGGAACATTTGCACAAGGGAGCAACTGGCATGTCTGCTTTGTGCAGAAGGAGAGATCACCTTGAGTCAGTGCCCTTGATGTGCTGGTCTGAGAAGAATGAACCACACCACCTTGGGAGAGGTGCTGCCTTTGCGGGCAGCTTGGCAAGGAGACATGCTCTGTTGCTGCACGTCCTGGCTCTGCTCCCTCCTGACAAAGCCACCACACATGGTGTCCCAAATCCCAAAAGCTTGGCATGTTTGTATTTTACACTATGTTAACTAGTTTTTGAATTCTTGGGCAAATATTTTACTTGTCCTTTTGTTTGCGACACTCAAACGTAACTATTTTTATTTTTGCTTCATTGTATTCTAACAGATTTTGACAGAACTGAAGGCTACTGAATGATTTCATAATTAATATCTGTATAATTGCCACCTAATTCAGTGCAAATGCTGATGCATAATTTAAAGCAGCTGTGCCAGATAATCACAAGCCTTAGCATAAGACAGCCTATTGATCTTATATTTCTTTTTAGATACAGGCCCAAAATATTTCATTTTTCTTTTGGATATGTTCTTTACTATTTCCTTCTTGGTCATATAACCTGTAGAATAATGTCACCAAATAACATCTTTAAGCAGCATTCTCTATTACGCTATTTGTATACTCTGCCCATTTTCATTGGTCCAAAAAAAAAAAAAAGCCACAAACTGTTCTGAGCTGATGTGATGCGAGCAAGACTCACATTGCTTGGAATTTTTTGGAATTTCATATATATCCTCTAATAACCAGGAACTATGGAAACACTCACTGAACCTGAGAACACAGATTAGGACACAGAAATGTTGGTGTCTTAAACCCCTGCCACTCTCACTGAGGCGACACAACCTAGTCAAGTAAGCCAACAAAGCCTGGAGATCCCTTCATGTGGTCATCAGCTGCAGGCTTGGGTCATGTGCTCACCAGGATTTTAGCAGCACTTGGGCTAAGGGCTAATGTCTCTTGTCTCTCATCCAGCTACTAGTTCAGAAGCAGGTGTGCAAATTTGTCTGTAGGTCCTGTATTGCATCTGCCAAGCTTGTGAAAATGTCTTGGGTAATGTAGACATCCAAGGTTATCTCTAGGACAATCTCAAACATCACCAGACACATTTAGGCAACCAAACCAAGCCCTGAGAGACTTTTGAAGGACAAGCCAGGCTACTCTCCAGATTTCATCTGACTGGGCTGATAAACTTCAGTCCACAATGGGTACTTAAACTTATATCTTGCATGTAGATACCCATACTTAGACACCTACACTAGAGTGTCTCAATTTTGGGCTGTGTTCTAACCTTCTAATCCTTGTAGGACTCACTAAGATATATATAAATGGAACAGTAGTGAGGCTTTCTAATTTAGAAATTTAAAGCCCCTACAGGGAGGTGCTTGCCATTATTGAAAAATGAACTTCAGCCCCAAAAGTTCAAATAACATCTCTCTCAAATAATGTCAGGATAAACCATTCTCTGTTAAATTACCTTTGGTGTGAAGGGTGGAGGAAGTCACATTTTTCTTCATTTCCATTAACAGGAACATCCTTATCTCCAAATAGGCTCTATCTAATCTTTCTCCAAGTTTCTAATCCTGTATTTGCTCATAAAGCAAACAGCAAAACAAGAAGAGAAAAAATACTTCCAAAATAATTTTCCTGAAGATCTATGATTTTTATATCATCCTAAATCTGCAACACTGTACATTCTTAGCCTAAGAAAACAGTCAGTAAATATTGCTCTTTCCCTGAAAGAGTAAGCATTGCTACAACCACCTGAAAGGAGAGGGCACCAAGGTGGAGATTGGTCTCTTCTTCCAAGTAACAAGTGATAGGATGAGAGAAAATTAGATTGGATATTAGGAAACATTTCTTCATGGAAAGGATTGTCAAGCACTGAAACAGTGCCCAAAGCAGTCACCATCCCGAGGCATTTAGCTGCTGCACTTAGGGGCATGGTTTAGTGGTGAACTTGGCAGTCCTGGGTTAACAACTGGACTGGATGTCTTAGAGGTTTTTTCCAACCTAAGTGATTATGTGATCCTACCCGTCAGTGAAGCTCAGCAGGTAACAGTTTCCTTGCTGGCTTGAGTATTGCTAGTCCACTAGCTGCAGGAGTAACAAAAGCTTTGTTAAAGATCTCTGAAGTACATACTTACACACAAAGACTGTATTAATATTTCATGCAGGCCATCCTACATACCTCTGTCCATATGCATGCACTAGAGGGAGCTAGGACCAAACCCTAGGTATTCATGTCCTAACGCTGCTTCTCACCATCATTTCACACAGCTTCAAACTTTGCTCCAAGAAAACACTGTTAGCATCTTCAAACAACAGAACTGAAAGTTCATCAAGCATCTGCTGCTGAAGTGGGGTTAAGCAGCTGAGGCTTCAAGCTCCATCCTGGCAGGAATAGCTGGAAAAATTATGAAGAGCAGAAAAGGGGAAGGGCCTTTTACGTCTGACCAGTCATGCTCCTGGACATGTACCTTTCCAGCTACCTTTCACTGGAAAGCTGAAATCTCTTCCCCTCCATTCCCTCTCACCACAGCCTGGCAGCTACAGTAAGTGGGGCAATTTGGTGCATCCTGTTTACATTGCATTGCACCAAAGCAATTCTCTTCCCTTCTGAAGTACTCTGCAAGAAAATTATTTAAAAAACCTAACCTTTGTAAGTGAGGAAAAGCAAGGGATGCCAAATTTTCCATATGTTCTTAACTGGTGTCACCCTGCACAGATGTACACGGTACAGACTTTAATTCTACACAATCTTTTCATGTGCCTCCTGCCATATATTGAACACACAATGCCCAGAGCTGCTGGCCAAGCAGGACTGACAGCATGTGCCAATGCAGATGTATTTTAAGCTCTTACTCATGTTATTTTCTGAAAGAAAGGATATACAGAAGACATGAGACATAGTGACTTTTTTTTTTTTCAAAAGAGAAACTGACAGCACATACTAAATAATTTACTGGACCCAATGGAGTTATGTTTTATTAGCCATCAACTGAGATTCCATAACTTTTGGGATGTTGACTTTTCCCTTCCACTTGTGCTTCAAAGACACTGGGATCATCACACTCAGTCCCAGGAAGACCCACAATCTTTCCCCAGGTCAGAATACTAAACCAAATGATATTAAGATAAATTATTAAGCCCTGCTAACACTTTCTTTTTATGCCCAGAATCGTGAGGAGAAGCTGTGGGAGCTGAAATGGGACAAACTGAAGGCTGCAGGTTGTAAAAAAAAAAAACTTTCCGGTAGAGACACCGGAAAGAGGAAACTGTACCTCACAGGTATGTAAAGCAGTGTGGCACAGACTAGAAAAGGAAATTTTATCTGGTTGGGAATAAAACAGTCCTTTTCTGAAATACTCAGGAGAGTTTAAACCCATACAAGAGGACACAAAGAATGCTATGACCATGAACAAAGTCATGCTAATTACCAAGTTAATAACCTGCTCCTGTTACGTTTCTTGGGTTAAAGAAATACTGAGAATTTGAGCCGCAGAGTTACCATGGGGCTTTCCTAGCATTGTAGCTTTGTCTCAAATATTAGGATGTAGTAAATAAACAGAAAACTTAAGAGTTTTGTCTCTTATAAAGAAGAATGAACTACTACTGCTCTCCCTACTTTGAAGTACATGTTTTTAAACAGTGACTTTTAAAGACTTACAATGACTAAAAACAAAGACAGGAGTGAGGAAAAAGAAGATTGTGATGGCACATGCTACAGAAGCAAACAAGCTCCTGAGGTGGGACTCAGATCCTCCATGTGCAGTGGTGCAGAGCTTTGGTAAAGTACACCTATATTCACTCTACAGGCAAGGGACAGAGGAAAGACCCTCCAGGGCAATTTACCTTGCCCTAAAACAGACTTTGGGAAAAGCAGATGATCTAGATGCCAAATTTACAAATGGCTGAAGTTAAACAAGTGAAAATCCATCCTTTTGTTAAAGTATCCATTAATTTCAGCATGGAATTGCATGTACACACACACACACATACATATATGCAGCAAGATAAATACAGACATCTTCTACAATTCCTGTTAAATTTAAAATGCTATAATCCACCAATGCAAACTAAATCTGCCCTGGGAAGGAAGGGGCTCTGCCTGCCTTCCTGATAGATGAGGAAGAGCATTAAGGTACTCCTTTGTCTTCTCAGTGGCACTAGTTACTTGCATGAAAGGGTTCCCATTAACTTAAAAAAAACCCAAAAAAACCCAAAAAAACCCATTTACTATTCCTTTTGTAGGCATCCATGTATTTATTCTACCTTCAGCCACAGTCAGCCCCTCTGGCACTTAGAATTGGAGGTGGTGGAACTGCCCCAGCTGCATTTCTGTGCTGGAGAGGATCCCTGGCTCAACCTCTCCCCAAACCATCCCATTTTCTTTTAGTCCCTTAGCATCTTCAAGTCCCTCTGTCACCACTTTGAGATCACAGAACTACAGTGGATACCAGCAAACAATCTTCTGCTGTAGACACTCTTCTGGGAAGGACTGTGTAATGCACTATTGGCCTGCTGCACTTTCATCCTTAACCCCGGCATTTTTTACAAGCTAGCTCTCAGAAAACTACGCACAAAACAACAACCCTCTTTTGATGAAAATGTTAGAAGCAAAAATATCACCATGTTGGCAAAGAACCTTAAAAAAAACCAAAGAAAATGGACTGGTTTGTATTTCTTTAAGAAAGTAGGATGTATTTCAGAGGTAGTATATTTTTCCTAAATTATTAAAAATAAACTCTTGAAGCAACTTCTATTTTTCCATGGGATACCTCAATAGTTTTGGGAATGCCAGTAAAAAAAAATAAACCTGTTAGTATAACATTATTAAGGAAAACATTTTTGCAGATTTCTTTCTAAGTCTTTGGCAAGTGGAGGGGAAGGAACCAATAGGACAGCATTTCTCCTGGGTCTGCAACAGCTTGTCCATCTGTCCAGGAGCAACACAAGGAAAGATGATGGGGACATAGCCCTTTGGTTTCTTCTGGTGAGCAAATCTGCTTGCTTTCTTTTCCATCTGACCTCTCAGCACCTGAGGGGAACACATCTCAGGTGGAAGTGTCTGGGCATGGTCCCAGAGCAAGGAAAAGCCAGAGTGACCCAACTGCTGTGCAAACTCCTCTCTTGGCACATCAGAGTGGGAACCACCCCAACAGAGGATTCAAAACTACACATCCCAGGCTGCAATTGATATATCTTCCCTGGGAATTAGGTCCTACAGAAGGAGGGGAAACCCAGCCAAAATGAAAACTGCTTAATGTAAACTGCAGAAGAGGAGGTGAAAGTATTATCTTGCCTAGCCTATCTCAGCTAATAACCCTCAGAATGCTTTCTATCAATGTTCTTCCTTAGGGAAATATAATTCCCAGGTTAAAGATACACTTTCAAATATAAAGCAGGCATAGCCATAAATATCTTGATTGCTGTTTTGACCACTAGTATTTACAGAAAACATTCATATTTTTTTCCAGCTGCCTTGTCCTGCTTGTGATTTTTTGACAGCTTCCATGCTTACAAATTAATCACTTCCACACATCATGGAGAAGGCTACATTAACACACCTGAATGTTTGAAACCTGCGATGATCTTCCTTTTGAACTTAGGAGTTAATAATACACTTTTGTAAGTAGTCCAGTGCTATGGTGATTCTAACTCCAGCTGGGTTAATTACACAATAATTAGGTACAAACATCGCAACACAAAACACAGCTACATCATTATTTGCAACAAATGTTAACTCTAAATAAGTGCAACCTGTCCCACAAACACTTGCTATAAACGACTTAAAAATAAAAGTAAAATTTGATGGGGTAAACACAGAAATAAAAAAAAAAATTCTCTGTGAGAATTTTTTTTGTTAAAAAAAATAAAATAAAAATCTCAGCACTCATTTAGAGTTCAGGATCTTGTGAAAGAAAGCTTTAAAAGGAGCAAACCTGATTTGCTGTGGCTGTTGCGGCGAAGGGAACACTTGTTGCAGGAGTTGTTGCTGCAGAGACAGTGGCGGCCGTAGCGTTGTGCATCATGGGTACTTTCAGGAGGGGAACCATGGAAGCAATGAACAGGAGGGTGCAGCATTATGGTAAGAGAAGTGGTATTTTTGGCATGGTGAATATCAAGAGCGGCAAGCCATCGTCATGGGTTAAACCGGCAGATGGCATGCAATCACAGTGCAAAGCGAGAAAGCGTGGCGGAGAAATAAAAAAAAAGGGAAAATAGCTTATTACAAGTACAATTAAAGGAAGGTTGTCAACACAATCGGCGATTCCCAGAAAAAAAGAGTAAGAACCACTGAAAATGCAAGTGCTGTCTCTAAGACGAAGATTACTCCTGCAAATGAGGCCTTTACCAAAATAGCCCATTACCTGCGGATTGTTACATGTGTAATTTTTTTTCCCCCAGTACAGCTATAATGCACTTCAAAATAAAATCCTACTAAAAAAACTCCAGTGGTGTGTACTGGGAAGAGAATTGTTAAATGTTCATCTTAATTTTTAAACTCAATTAAAAATTAATTATTTTCATCTATCTTCATTTTGAAGTAAGCTAAGTACTCGCTGTCCTTCCTTATAATCCAATTTATGCGTTTTTTTTCCTACTAGTACTGCATAACTGTTTGACTTTATCAGAGTTAAATTACCATCTGCTTGAGGGAAAAAATCAGGAGAGAGATGATAATAATTATCCTGATATATACTACTTTGTTTGACCTAAAAAAGCAAGACCGATTTTGTGAAAGACACTGCTTTTGCTCATTTTAAGAACGAATTTTAGTCAGCATCTTCATGGAGGAATTATTAATTTGATGTTTTAAAGGCTTGATATTTTAACTGTTTATGTGAGTAGGCCCAAAACCCAGAAATAAAATCACTGGACAGGGCAATAGAAGAAATATTACTTTTCTGTCTCAGAGGCTGTTGCATTGGACTATCCACTTTGCATGCCCAAAATGTTAACTTCAAGCTGCGAATATATTTAAAAAAGGACTGAGATTCAGATCATGAGTTTCAACAGAACCTCTGTGGATCCAAGTTAGGCATTTCTGGGAAACGCTGATAAAACTTTCTAACACACAGCAAAGGAGAAAAAGGCACACCACTATGAAACTTTAAAACACTGATGAAATTTGCTGTTTTTTTCCAGTATTTTATGATTTTATAGTACTAGACAATATAAAATATAAAGAGAAATAAAACTCTGAAAACTGAAAAGCAGACTGGAATTCATGGTATTATGCTTTTGCAGTGTAGTTGTTATAGCAGGTGATACCATGTCTAAACTGCAGCTTTCATCTACAAATCTAAACACTCTGCAAAGTCAACCAGAAGGACAAGCGAACCTTTAATTCTAGTCAGTGGCTTGCCTAGAATTTTTGAAACAAGTGAATATACATCATATACAGTATAAAAAAAGAGATCGATAAAGAAATTTGGAACCTACCAATACTGGTAGCGGGTGTCATGCACAAAACTGACCCTGCGTGTCATGCAATGATAGGTGAAAAAAGTGGATAAAGGGAAGAAACAGGTTAGCTGTTTAGAGTTAACATTCAAAGTGAGATTCAAGCATAACCACAGAGAAGTAAGTTAGTTAAATGAAACTGTAAGGTCATTCACAGTTTTGCTTAAACACAAAGAGGTGATTGTTTTCTCACTAAACTCCTATATATACTGCGTGGGTTTTGGCATGTTTCTCTACGTATTCAAGATACTTCATAAACTTTTTTACTTATTAATGTTATCCTTTCACTTAGTGCTTTTGCAGCAACAGGGTTTTTTTTTAATAAAAACATTTGTGGTTAAAGACGACAGTATTTGGGACTTTTAGAACTGATTGCATAATTCAGACAGCTCAGTGTTGCACAGATCAGCATTCAAAAGTTTTTTGACATGTGGTAGAAAAAGAATGTTCTACTGCAGGGGCTTTGCCAAATTTGTGTTTGATGTTAACGTACCCATTCTTAACACAAAGAAAACAGTACTTTGACAAGTCCCACGTTGAACACCTTAAAGTGGTGACATTCCAGCAGAAGGCTCCCAGCACACCTCAGAGATGCTGTGGGATGACTGCTCACCTGCCGTGCAGTTTACCTTTGGTGCCTAGCCCACCTTTAACCTTTCTGGAAAGGCCAAATGAAAGAAAGAGATCAGCCTATTTCCAGTACAGTGCATACAGCAAGCTGGTGAAGGCAAGCAGGTAAGGAGGCTAGTGCAAGGTACATGCATATTTGACACAGAGTCAAATATGCTTCCTGTATTCCTGCTGAATTACTACTGCAGCCCCATGGGACCATTGCAGGACTTACATGACTATGAATGACCTTACTCAAGAACAGTCCCCAGAGAATACACGAAGCTCCTCCTCTAGAGGCTATAGAACACTAACAAACAGCAATGGGAAGAGAGAAAAGATCTGCTGTTTTTAAGAACATTCACTGAACAATAAGGAGAAGGTGACAAAGCAATCAAACTGATGTAAAACAAAGTGCAGAACTTTGGAGGTAAGCCATGCTAAATCAAGCCCCACATTTTTTATTAGGGGAGCCAGTGGTTAATAAAGCAAAGAAGTTATATAAAACAATTAAGTTTTATATATATTCCAGCAGCAAAACTTGTCTTAAAATTTAACACACACACACACACACACAAGGAACACATTTGAAAATTATACCAGTTTAGAAAATATCACACAATCATTTAAAATCCAACAGATAATGTCATGCATTGCTCCTCAGATGTGGGTTGCATGACAGTCCTCACACCCACCAAATCCAACCTTCCCAAGACATGTGGGAATATCAGATGTATCATCTTTAATGGAAAGCTCATTACAACCATTCTTACAGAGGGTCTTCTTTCCTGAACTCCTCCCATACCCCACTCCCCTCTTTAATATCCTTCCTTGGAGCTGATGGTGTTTGAAAAAGAGCAGGAGGCTCATTACTTTAAAGAAAGGTTTTCTACTCTGGGACTTGGGCTCCAGCTGGTATTTTATACCTCTGTTTCTTCTTTCTTTTCATGCATTTGTGTTGGGATTTGACAACAACCTGGCTCTTAAGGTTTGGTTCCAAGATCCACCCTTCCTACCACCAGAAATGTTTCAGTTAAAACTAGAATTACAGCAATTAGCTGGAAAGAGGGATGGACAATAAAAAATATAAAAAGTGAGCTACTTAAGGAAGCATGAGCATTCCAAAAGTCTGGAAAATAGCCAAATGCTTTCTCACTGAAAAAGGTTTAAACTACTGTATTTTCCATAGTTAATTTGAAGTCCTTGTCAATTGCAAATAAGAGCAATAAGCCCTGAAAGGGAGTGCTTAAGCAGGAAAAAGACCTATCATGCTACAAATTCTCATCGTTTCAATGTGAAATAAATTTGTGGAAATTTCTATATTTCTGTAAGCACGGGGCAGTTTTCCATTCATGTCCAAATAGGCGGTCTCAGCATTTATTTATTTTTTTTCAAACACTCCCATAAATGTCAGTGTGTTTTCTGCCACACCTATTCTGGGGCACCAATGTGCTAAAAATAAGGCTATGCTATTACTTACTATTACATATACGGGGGCAGGCTCCAAGGTTGTTACTGAGGCCTTATAGAAAAATTCCATGAAGTCAAAGCCATCTGCGTTTGTTTTTTATCTTTAAAAACACATGGGAATGCTGATAGATTGGGAAATCATTGTGTGTTGCCTTTTATTCCTTGTTTAACCAACATTATTTCTATAAACAAAAATAACATTGCTGAAATGTCAAGCACATTTGCAAACATGTAGTTTTAAACTATTCTGAAGTTCACACTCAAGAACACCCTGACACTAAAATACATAATTTGTTAATTACGAATGAAATCACAGAATTCCTTAGGAGGGAAATTCTCCTTTGGGAAGTTGGAGTGGGGGTGACTGACACAATTTAGAAGGTTGTGTTGTTACTGCTTACACGAGCACCCAGCACATCCCTTCTCTCACCCTGCTACCAGCCAGGGTGCAAGTCAAGCCATCTCTGAACACTCTGATTCTCACAGAGCTCTGAGCACTGAAATGTAAATTACATTCACTCATCTTCAGATCATCCCTGTGAAGAATTATAACCCCAGCAATGAGCCACAAATGCTAGGAAAAGTTCTGGTGGTGCTCCAAAACCATGAAAATGCATCTGATGCCTGAAAACCCTTAAGTGCAGCTGCAGGGAGCGATGTGTTTTGCCAGTGCTTCCATGCAAGTATTGACTGGAAGTTTATGGCTGGTGTTCCCTTTCTCAGGGTGCTCGTGTGGGGCTAGGGAAATCCCCACAGCTGCAAGACAACAGCTGAGGGAGCAGGAGGATGCTGTGGCATCTCAGAAGCATGATGCTTTCCCCAACATTTTTGTTAGTGGAAACAGATACTAGTCAAAATCCAGCCAATTTACAGCAGGCAAAAAGGGGCAAACTCTGGAGAATGATAAGCAAGGCTATGAATGTGCAAAACAGCAGCTTAATGGCATATTGAAGTTTCTGCTTGAATTCTTGTCCTTTGAAAGAGGAATTAAAACAATGTGCAATCATCTGTGCAGGCTTCACCTCGAGTGGGGAAGGGAGCACAATAAAACCTTCTGTTAAGTGCAACTGCCTGACACAGAGGCTACCTCAGGGACACTAAACTGGTTCAATATGGATACAACATACCTGTTGGGATAAACGCTGCATGTTGCTGCAACTGAGCATTGGCAAGAGCCTGTTGATAGTGCAAGACACTGGGATTGAAAACGGCACTGGCACCATTGCTTTTTTCAAGTGCTTGTCTCTTTGGTAAAGGGTGAAGAACACCAGGAGGAAAGGCCTGTAAATAAGAAAGTTAGTTAAAATGGCTCAATTTTTAAGACCTTGTCCATAACATATACATAAATACAAAAACTTAGTATTTTTTAAAGCAGCTAAAGATGCCTCGCCATGCATATTAACTCAAAGCACAGCAATGTAAAATGAGTGAAATTTTGTTATTGGTAGCAAAAGCATGGTACTATTAACCTAGAACTGTAGCAGCACAACTACTGAAAAGAAACGTTTGCTTTAAAGCAACGAAAATAGCATTGCCTTTAAGTAGGTTTTCAAATATTACAGGGAGAAAAAACCACTTGTGTTTCATTGCCAAGTATTTTCTTTTATTTTTAAATTTAAATATAGTTTCCTATTATTATACAGATTAATGGATTACGTTATGCGTTTTCAATTACAAAAGCAGTTTTATCTCAATTTGACTTTTCATGAGAGATTTAAAAAAGATGAAACTGTGTTAGGAACCAAACTAAATCGTCTGCGGTCTATTACGTATGAGAATGAGATGGATAAATAGAGCTTCCGGTAAATTAATGAGTATGTGAAATCATTTCCAGTTGATGTTTGAAAAGTAAAGCGATACAAATTTCATTAGTTGCTTCTCTGAAGGAAAAAAAAAATTATAATAAAACAAAATAAAATAAAAAAGCTACATGCAAAGCAAAAGGTGAAAGGTCAAAGTACCAGGTCTACAGTTGCTTCGAGAGGTCGCTTCATTGCTTTGGCAGTCGACTGAGTCTTTTAATAACAGGCAGCGAGCACATGATGGCAGTGGGCCAATGGGAGTCAAGCGAATTAACATACAGGTAAACAGCAAGCAGAGGTGCGTCATGGGAACGGCATTGCATTTGTGGATAGGTGAGAAGGAAAAAAATATTCTGAATGCAATATACAACATACAAAACACTAGGCATGCACAACAACAAAAATGTCTTCTAAAGAAATGAATATTACATTTTGAATTAGTACCGAAGCAAAAATGCATCTACTATACCTTAGTTAAAAGCATATAAGAGAGTAAAATATAGATGTTTGAAATTCAGGAAAGTTGAGTAAAACAGCAGCTTGCAGACACTATTAAGCATCATATAAACACTTCACAGAGATGCAGAAAGTTTTAAGGATACACCTATTGGAATTCCTGATAAGTCAGTTCGGTCCCATTTTGAAGTGGGAAAATTGATTTTGGAGGTTACATTTTCAAATACAAAACACTAGTGAAAGTTGTAATGCATTACAAATGTTATTAATATCAGTGCTTACAAGGTGAGTGTCTTTTAATTTAGAGAAGTGAATCATTCAATGGTCAAAATGAAGTTCTCCTTTGCCAATACAAAACACAGTACATAGTATGTCCAGTTACACTAACTTATCATTAATTCCTTTCCTTTTCTTCTACAGCTGGGGCATTTCTGTAGATGTTTTAATCTTGTAACTTACCACATTACATTGAGAGGGAAAAAGGTCTTTCAGAACTGAAAACATACTTTCTAAATTTTTCTATAACCTTCAGGCACAGGGAGTAAAATTGGGCTCCCAGTTCATAAGCCAACATTACCATATGAGTTATGATACTAGCCCAGCATTATTAATTTTTCAAAAGAAAGTATTTAGGCATAGTACACAGGCATATACATTTATGTATTCTTTCATAGTAAATTCAAACTTATGGCTGATATGACAGCATTCTGTAAAAAAGTTCTCATATAAAATATTACTTTCAAGTTTCATAGGGTAAGTAATTCTCACAAACCTTTAGAAAGGAAAAAAAAAATTTACTTGGAAATTGAAATTTTTACTTTTGTTTTTTAAACACAGGCTGCTATTTAGCTCTTTTTAGAATATGCAGATTTTGAAATCAGTATGTGGAAATAGGGAATAAAAGTTGAAGTGGAGGAAGACAATAAGGCATAAAATGCCTGCAAACACCTTGTGCTCATAAGTTGATCAGGTGCCAACAGGGTATTCTGCATAACAGTCCTCATTTTACTTATTCCTTGTACCTGTCTCTGTAGCATGAGTCTTCTCAACACCATCCTCGTCTTTTCTTTAGCACTTTTCTGGATTACATACTGATCTAAAGCATCTGCTCATCTCTCTGGGCCCAAGACCCAGACACAACAAGGAACACCTAGTCTGAAGTGGGGATCTGGACAGACCTCAAGCAGGGCACAGTGCAGGTACCACTGCAGAGGACATCACTCCACTGCCTGGGGCACAGCCTCAGAGCTACTCTGCCTCCACCATAGAGGGAAGTCTACACAGAGGTGACACAGCACAACTGAACTCAGCATTCTGCGATGATGAAGTCCATAAGTTCAAATCAACATCACTAAGAGTAAAGTGTTTCAGTTAATTATCTTTTTTATCCAAATACAGATATTATCTAATCTAACTTGTTAACTTATTATCTCTCTATTTATTTTTGCCTTTCTCCAATTTTTCTCCATGCTTTTCTTAACATCACCTCCCTACTTTGAAGCTTTCTTCTGTCTTTCCCCTCATATTCCCCAGAAAGTTCAGTCTTAGTCTTCCTAACCTGAAGGCTTGATCTGCTCTAAACATACCCATCAACCTTGCTTCCATGTAGTCTCCTATTCTTTTCAGGCTTTCAAACTGCTTGTTTTGCTCTCCTATATTAATATTTTCTTTCATTTCATCCTGATAGTAAAACCTTCTTTACCTCTTTCTGTTCCATCAGATTATCTCCTTCTCAGCATCTGATCTACATAATTAACAACCAATGAATCAATAGCTACAGGATGGAAAGGAATAGGATATTAAAAGGAAATAAATATAATATTAAAAAATCAAATTATCAAACATCCAGGGCATAGTATTTGCCTGCCATACGGCACATTGGTATACTTTAATGTCTCCTGGAATAAAACAAGATCCACACAGCAGTGGCCTCCATGAATGTGCAAGAAGCTCCTGACTAAACTCAAATGAAAGAAGGAAAGCCCCCATGAGGTGGGAGAAGGGACAGATGGCTCAGGAGGACCAGGGATACAGCCTGAACATCCAGGGATATGTTAGGAGAGTCAAAGATCACCTGGAGCTGAATCTGGCAAGGGATGTGAAAGACAATCAGAAGGGCTTCTCAGCAACAAAAGGAAGACTAGAGAAAATGTGTTTCTACCGCTGAATGAGGCAGGCAACCTGGTGACAAGGACATGGAGAAGGCTGAGGTTCAGAAAATCCTTTCCATCTCAGTCTTTACTGGCAGGACTGGCCTTCAGGCCAGCGGGAGACCAGTAGGGAAGTCTGAAGTGAAAAAGATTTTCCCCTGGGGGAGGATGCTTAGGTTAGGGAACACTTCAATAAGCTGTATGTACACAAAACCATAGGAACTAAAAGAATGCACCCTGGGCGCTGAAGGAGGTGGCCAATGTCACTGCCAGGTTACTCTTACTTATCTTTGAAAGGTGCCTGTGATTGGGGGAATTTCCCAAAGACTGCAAGAAAGCAAATGACACTCCTATCTTCAAAAAGGGCAGGAAGGGAGGTCTGAGCACTGGCAGGTTGCTCAGCCTCACCTCAGTCCCTGGGAAAGCAATTGAGCAAGTCCTCCTGAAAACCATCTGCAAACACATGAAAGCCAAGACAATGATGGGAAGTAGTCAGCATAGATTTATGACAGGAAAATTGTGCTTAACCAGCCTGACATCCTTCTATGATGAGGCTGGCAGGGTGGTGAAGGGAGAGCAATGGATGTTGTTTCTCTTGATTTCAGAAAGGATTTCAACACTATTTCATCCTCACAGACAGAGTTATTTATCCTGGGCTAAATGGGAAACAGGGAGGTGGACTGATAATTGTCTCACATGACAGGCTCAAAGGGATGTAACCAGCAACACAGAGCCCAGCTGGAGGCCAGTCACCAGTGGCGTGAAACTCAGAGGAATGGTTGATACACAAGACAGACATGCTACTGCTCAGAGGGCATAGAAAGTCTGGAGAAATAGGCACAGAGGAACATCACAAATTCCAGCAAAAACAAATATCAAGACCTGCACCTGGGGAGGAACATCACGAGGCAGCAGGACATGCTGGGGACCACAAATGCTTGGCAGAAAAGACCCTTAAGATCCTGGTGGACACCAAGCCAGCAATGCGCCCTCATAAGCAAAGGCAGCTAATGGCTGGGAAGAATATCACCAACAGGTGGAGGGAGGTGATTCTTCCCCTCTACTCAGCCAGGTGAAGCCACATATGGAGCACTCTGTCCAGATCTGGGCATCCCAGTACAAGAAAAATACAGGTGTACTAAACACTTCCATAAAGGACCCGAAAGATGATCAAGGGATTGGATTCAGCCTGGAGAAGATACAGCGGAATCTCATCAGTGTATACAAATATTTTATTTCAGGGTAAAGATGAAGCCAGTGATGCCAAGGGACAGGAGAAGGGGCAATGGAAACAAATTTAAATAAAAGAAATTCAATTTAAATGTAAGATTAAAAAAAAAGAAAGCATTTTTTTTTAAACTGGAAGTATGGAACAGGTTTTCAAGTTATGGAGTTTCCATCCTTAAGAGACATTAGTAAACCAAACAGGCACATCCTGGGCAATCTCCTCTAGCTCCCCTGCTTAAGCAGGGGAAATGGGCTGGAATATGTTGTACATATTTATCTGCAAAATGTTACCCTGAATTACAGGTCCCTGCTGCCTTCTCCTGTGACATTAGACTGATAACATTTCAATTCTGTGTTTCCAAAGATGCTTCATCTTGCTTTGAGGCTAATGCAACTCTAATTAAGCCTTATTTAAAACCACAGGATATGTATCTGCAACCATTACCAAAGTGCAAAAAAAAAAAAAATTAATCCCCTCATCTTTCTCCTTTCTTATTTAGTATAGTGCCTAGAAATATTACAATCTCTAAATGAACAATAAATATTGCACAAAAGAAGCTAATCAGAATAAAACCCCAATCTTCTCTGCTTTAATTTCCAGATGGTATTCAATTTCTGCAAGCACAGGAAACTTTAACTAAAAATCATCCAATTTGAAACAAAGGCTGTGATACTATTAGAGGAAGAATATTGAAACTTAAGAAATATTCTTCTGTATAATGGTTTACTTTCTTGCATAACATACCCTTTGTCCCTCAAAAAAGTCTGGTCTTTTCTAATTTGTTAAATACAATAGCTTGGGGTAGTTATGTACTGTACTGTATTGTGTTTCTTGTAGGCCTCTAAACCAGAGAATAACTGTACTGTCTATAACTATTGTATGCACTGCCCACAAGTCCACAAACCACATCTGCTTAATTATTCGTCCACTGCCAGCAATGAGGACAATGATTCTTTGATTTGCTGCCAGCAGTTCTGTCTCTCAAATTAGATCCTGCATGTTCAATTTATTTAACTTTATCAATACCACTGCAAATTCATCAATTTTCCTGGTAGCAACTGTAAGAGGAATCCAGTCCTGGTGAAGGGGTGGACTGTCTTGTCTAAACAGTTTTAAGTAAGAGGTTAAAATATCTGAAAATAAAAGCCTCATTCTCTTTTCTTCTAACTGTAACCACAATATTTCTTTCCTAATGATTCCCATTACAGTTTACTACTTTAAAACCTCATAATTCAAGTAACTGCCCCATAATAGTGTGAGAGGCAAGAAGTCTCTAGGAGCAAAATGCATCTACCAAAATTCAAAAACACACAGGCAACACTTTTTAGTCACTGGGAATAGCTGTAGATCTAGAGAGGGCAGTTCTTTCTCATCCTCAGGCAGGCACTAATAGTACATTAGATGAGTGTCCTGGTTTTTCTACACTACCAGTACAGTGATACCAAGGTGGCTGGCTGGTTGTCTCTTTTTGAAGGTGGACTGTGCTGATCTCAGTACAGGTTTCGGTTCTACTACTGATCTCTGAAGCAAACGCTCTCTCTTTGCTTTTCTTCCAAATTTCCACATGTATATCTCCCATCAAAGAGCTAAAACAGCATATGTGTCCCTGTTTTCCTGGGAACACTGAAGCTTATCAGTTTTGTTTCTGTTTGGAAATACTAGGGGCAAATTTACATATAATTAAGGCAGAGAACAGAAGTGGTATAGAGTGTCATTTGCTTCATCGTCTTGAATAGAAAACCAGCATTAAAACACGGGCATAAAGAAAAGAAAGTGCTTCCTCCCATCAAGCAATAGTAATAATTTTATAAATTCTTATCTTTCACCAAAATAAAAAAAGAGAAATTAAAAAAAAAAAAAGAGGCAAAAGAGAAAAGAAAGTATAAGCAAACAGCATTAAATTGAAGCAAAATAGGCATCAAAAAAAAGGCAGCCATACATGCCAGCACTTACCATCACAGTCGCAGCTGCCGCAGCTGCCTGGGCTGCCACTGCAGCCTGGTTGGCTTGGTGTTGCGCTGCTTTGATTTTGGCCTGCAAATGTGCAGGAGGGTGAAAATACTTGCATTTCTCCCTCATGCAACGACCTTTTATGTAATCCATACACACGGTTACGGTGTTGTCATTTGTGTCAATCATTGTGCTGTCTGCCGGATGCGCAAAGCGGCAATCAGTCTCTCCACGCGCACAGTTCCCCCGCTGGAACTCCCTGCACACCTACGTGCAAAACAACACACGTTGCAGGGGCACAGCTCGGTGCAGCGTGAAAGGGCAGGGAGTGTCCCACATCCCCAAAAGACAGACCTGCCCCCTTCCCCTCTTCAAATTTTACAGCAGCTTCAATTTCATAAACCTTTTGGTGGGCGAGGGGAGTGCACCTATTTCATCCTTATGTTCTTGGCTCCTCAGGTGGCTCTCTGGTACTGTGGCTAAATAACAGAAGCATTCCCAAATGCTTTTCTTTCTTCCTGTTTAAAAAGCAGCTGGGAAAGATACTTACTTACATAACTGCTCCTGCAAAACTAGCTGGGAATCACAAAATGTTTTGTCTCTTTCTGACTACGCTTTGTATTCTTGCAGGTGGACTGTAGGGAAGGAGTTCCTCATGCTGAAACCCAGGGAAAATACATATCAGATGCATGGCATTTTTATGGAGTCTACAGAGAAAATAATTTTAAAAAAATGGGCAGAATGAACACACTGACTTTCCTAAGAGGAAATGTGCTCTAGAAACTGGTGCTTAGGCTTTTGGGAAAGGGCATTCATTTCTGCTAGAGCCATTTGGCCTCCTTGTGTACTCAGATCACAGATTCCACGGAGTGCAGCCATGCAGTGATCCAGCAACAGCTGGGAGACTGCACATAGCTGAGGGTTTGGCCCTTCAGCCTGCTGCTGGGTTGGTAATATTCCACATCTCCATTGGCAGCTCAGGCTGAAGGGCTACACCATTCCTCTAATATCAATCCATAAAGCTATAAAATTCCCCTTATTATCAGTGCAGAAAAACCAGGACAATTATTACTGAAATAAAAAAAAATGTGGTTGTTAGATATTTCATCAAGGGATGCCTTTACAGCATGGGCTGAAGTTTTTTGAGATTATGAGCTTTACAAAAAATGAAAACTCATGTTGATGTCTGTGTATTAAATATAAGCAAAAACACTACTTTAAGAATAACAGTATTCAATTACCACTGGCTGCAAGTGCAGAAATCCTGCCTGGTTACAAGTTTTTTATCTGTAGCAACTAAATTTAAGCTTTGTTTCTAAAACAACAGTTATACCCTCCAAGATCTCTCACACAGCCTAACCGAGAAAGTGTTTCTAGTCACAGTGGTGTCTAAAGTACCTCCAGTTTATCAGTCCTGAGGAGTTTCTGGGTAGCAGTTGAACTGGGGACTGAAACCGGTGGACTTCCAGGAACAATGACAGGCGGTGTGGGTAGGATCTCAGTCGGGACTAAGCCAACTCCTGGTGTTACTGGCGTTAGGTAAGGAGCAAAGCTAATAGCCGTGTTCGTTCCTATTGTGGGACCCACCGGAAATGTGGGCTGAAAAAGGAAAACACACACCAAGACGAAATTAAAAGCCACTTAATCAATATCTTACTAGTTGTCATTTGCTTGCTTTTTTTTCTGGCACTGATTCATTTTCTTAAAGAAAAACTTTAAACAGCTGGCAAAATACACAGCATTCTCTCTTCTTTTAACCATGTAACACATTACAGCAGTACATGAAGAACCACCTTTGTAACTCTATTATTGGAAAAGAGTCTGCAGATGCAAAGGAAGTCCTACTTTGAACCTGAATCTGTGCGGAGGTCCAGCTTACATTGCAGGCTTATTTATACACCTAAATGTAGAAATAACACAGACTTTATTGCTTTTTCTCAATTCTTGTTTTCCTTGGGAAAACAGGGTGTTTTTCAAAGTATTCAGATTTCATGGCTGAAGCATTATTAACTATATTAAAGCCATATTTCTAATAAGAGTACATATAATGAGCTCTTTGGCATGTAACTTCCAGTATGTTTGCATACTGTATTTTGCCACCTCCTGCAATTATATGTTACTGTATCTCATACACTGAAAAAACTCAACTCTGCAAACGTTTGTGTGCTCAGCTGTCACCAATGGCAAGCAGAATAAATATTATAATCTCAGCTGGATGCAATATTTAGAAAGGGATTATTAAAGCTTATATTAGTTCATCATATGAAAAACTTTGATTGGAGCGAATGATACGGGTCTAAAAATCTTGCTTTGTTCCTTCCTACAGTGAGTCAGTGAAGTCATGACCAGAAGAAAGAGCATTTGTGTGATGCTACAACAGCCATGATGAAGCAGAATAGTGGATTTGTTAACACCAGCTCCACAGGGGGTGGAGGCAGAACATCACCATGGTCAGCTCATGCTCAGACCTGGAAAGTGCGTTAGTTCTGCAGAGCTGAGTACTCCAGAGAGTGAAGCTATAATTATAAATGAGGAAAAACAGGACACATCTCTGATTAGCTTTGTCAGAAATTAGGTTTCCAAATAAGCCAGCAGCTAGAAACACAACAGCACAACACTAAGATTTCAAAACACTCTAACAAAGGAGAAGAGACTTTCTTGCTAAAGTGGCCTGCATGACATAAAGGACGTAGAAAATACACAAAAGAAAACACAGCACCTCGAAGGCAGTTTTCTTCTTTTTTGTTTGTGTTTAGTTTTCTTGGGATTTTTTTGTCTTTGGAACCAAATACTAAATTATAAATAGATGTGATTTAGTACCAATAAGATGCTCTGGGTATACAGATTAGCCAGGATAACCAGCTATACAGAAATGCCATCTAACCGCTCTTAAGAGTTAAAAATATATTATGCTATGTTCTAATCAGTGATCAAATCTGCTTGATATCAAGCAATTTAGTCTATATGTCAAACATGAGCTAAATTCTGAAGAGCATAATAATGAACATTTATATGAAACAATGGTTTGACTGTGTTGAAAACAGTATGTGTTATGTGAAGTATAAATAACAGCTTTGTGCCAGATATCATTTTAAAAATAAATCCACTCATCAAATGACTTCTATGAAATTTTCTTTCACTTTTTATCCATTTGGTCACGGCTGAGTCATCTTAATCTGGCAATTTATGTGAGACAGACCTGGCATTTTTATCACAGCAATCAGTACAGAAGACATTACGTCGATGAAATTGTAAAGTTCAAATGATTAAATGGATGAGAAGAAAAAAGCATAATTTTGCCACTTCAATTTTTCTCATAATATTAAGCAGTGGAATCTATTATTTCATCACAACTTTTTCTGGTGAAAACTCAAGCAGTAAATCCCCAGGAAATAGCAAAAGAAATTAAGAGGCCAACATCACCAGATACAAATTGATGAACATGTACCAGAAATTCAGGGAATCCTGACACTCAATGCCCAATCCCAACTGAAAGTAGATGTATTGAGTATAAAAAGGCATTACTGAAAAAGGCATCTGGGGTGAGCTTCCTGCAACCAAATGCAGATGTCTTCTTCTGAGATACCTACCCTTGACTTCTGTGGTAGCCCATGCAAAGACAAAGGCACTTTGAAAACTAAATCATCTAATCCAAATGCTGATGTCTGGAACAAGCCAAGCAAATAGTAATTAGTAGTGCCTATGTCTTTTGATAAACTATAAACAGACCTTGGAAAGTCACTGCAGAAGTTGATGCCAACACTCCATATGCCTCAAGTTAGACAAAAAAATCCCACTCTAGTGGGATGCCTTACACTAGGAATTTAGATTGAAAAAACATAATTAGCAGACAAGTGTGAAAAGTTTAACTCAAATTACTTGCCAAACCATGCTTTGGAAGTCTGCTACACTGAGAAGCCCAACTGCAAGGACTGCCCAGAGCAACTGATCCTTTTAGTGCATATCCAAAGATGCTGCTCATGCATGCCAGACTCTAGTTCTCTATCACCTCCTGGATATGAAGTGTCTCAGGCACCGTGTGAATCACCTTGAGACAAAACACTGAGTTTGTGAAGTGCATGCACCACCAATTCTCTGTCTTGTCCTCACATACTTCTGACTTCAACAGACTACAAAAACAATAATCATTAACCTTTGTTCCTAGTACTGAGATTAAATAATATTTAAAGCCATTCAGATCCATAGAGTCCTGAGAAACTCTGTGTTCCTACTTAAATCACTTACTAGCAAATCATTGTTATTACACAAATTTCCACTTCCAGAATGATTATAGATAAAAATCTTGCAAACATGACAAGAAATACATTAAGGGGGCAAAAAAAGAGGGGGAAAAAAAGCAAATTATTATGGCATTGAAGAAAAATATATCAAGTCTACAGCAACACTCCATTAAATCTTGATATGCAAAAATAAATGAGCATATGTCCTGCATCTTGACCATTTCTTAAGTAAACAGACAGGGACTATTTTTATTGATACTGTTTAGAGAACTTTTGCAGGTCAATAGAGTATTCAACTTTACTTACCATTAAGACCACCAGAGAAATATACTTACCACTGGCTGTAGTGGTGTCCCTGGAAACATGAACTGCATTTGCTGGGCGAGCATTGCTGCTGCAGTTTTTTGCTGGATTAAGTTGTTCCTGCCATTGATTTCCAGCTGAGTTTTTAAATGTGTTGGTGGATGAAGGTACTTGCAGTTCTCCCTTGTACAACGACCCTGGAAAAAGAAGCCACACTAATCAGTCGGCTGCTTTTGATGATAGTTCAATGCTTTCAAGCAAAATATGACATCATAAACTAAGAAAGAAGTAATGAAACACAGGGTGTTTCCTGGGAACTATGTAGAGGGCTGAAAGGAACTGATGGCCTTGAGCAGCTCTGCCTCAGCTCACCACCTCTGATTGATCATTAGGGCTGTTAGCCACGGAAAAAAAAAGGAGAAAGGCTGTGAATCAGCATTTTCGTTGGTAAGTACAGATCACTGCCATACAATTAATAATCTCAAAACTGTCCAGATTGCCTGAACTGCCTCTCATGACATTCTGGCTAGAATATCTGGTGTTATCGTAACATAAAAGTTTTTAATCAAATGACATCACATGATAAATAACAAATTGAAGCCTTCTTAAAGAGAAATGCAGCTTTTAAGTACATGATATTAAAAATAATTGTGTGATCATGGCAGGGAGGATCTAAAGTTGCCACTCTCTGCTTGTGTTCTCTCATACATTCACCCTTATTCCAGTTCACTGCCTTCCAGCCTCCTGTTTTTATCACATCAGCACAACTTTGAACTATTTCCATTCAAGTATAAAAGAAGTAAGGTGGTTCTTTTACAGCCTAAATTGAGAAGCAGTGCATGGATCTAAATCTGAAGGTACACAGCAAAAGGACAGCTCCAATCAACATGAAAAGAGGAGTTTTTAGACAGTTATGAGATAATAAAAGACTATAAAAATATAGGTGGGCTGTCATCTTGAGGTGGCTTGGGATGTACAAGCTGACCCCAAACATAGGTAGAGCAGTGCAGGATGCACTGATATATTTTCCCCCAGAAAGGGAAATTGTAAGGTGCACCAGGAGGTTGTGCAGCTGCAGGGCAGGACCTGCTGAGATCAGAAGCTCCTTGATGACACGGCTCACAAACAATCACAGAGTTTTAAGAGCTGTGACTAGAGGGCCTAAAGCATCAGTCAAACCACACTGGATACACTCAACTTGTGTAAGTTGTTTCCAAATTGAGAGATTTTTAAGAAGTGCTTTTGAAACTTCCCATTCACTGGTATTAGAGCTTTACTATTTGTAGACAAGCAGGAATATCTTTCTATAGTCAAGAAAGCATTCAGATCCCTATGCAGGAATATCACACAGTACAGACATACACTGACTCTGTGTATGCACATATACACACTGCTACAAAACTTTCAACAGGCTTCAAAGGCCCCAAAACTAGTGTTATTGTTATACTTTTGACTTAGACACAAAACAGTGTGGATTCGGCCTCTAATTTTCTACAAGGATGTCATAACTAGCTGTTCACGGGTGAGTTAAACATGTTCAGGAAGCTTCTCCTGTGTTGAGGCTGATGGGAATGCAAACAGCTATTCCCACACTATTAAATTATTGAGAACAGCCCTTTCCTGAACTGCCCCTGGCTGCTGCTGGGAGTATGCTAAACAGCAGAAGCCAGAAAATGCAAGGAAGCTAAAAATTTAAGAACAAGCAATGGTCTCAACACTCAGGAACAATGGTCGCAGTGCTTTTTTAGCCTCCTGCTACAGTTGCAGCCACTTTCAGGACAGTAGTCCTTCCTTCTGTTGAGAAAATCACTAATGCTACCTGATTTAATGAATTACACAAAAGGAACATTACTTTGTCAGCTGGCATGAGCAGAACCAGAAATAGTAATGATTTGATGGACACAAAAAAAAGCTGGCTTTTTCATTTGGGGGCAATGTGGCCTTTACCATCATAATGCTAAACTGAAGCAGATTCAGCACAGACAATGAGCACATGCTTTTTTCTTGGCTGATGAGGCCAACTGATTTAGACATTTTTAACTGATAGCTATTTTACCTTAGCCTATTTTGTATATCAGCAGCTCCTACAGCAAATTTAAAAATTAAAAAACCAAAATAATACCAAACTACTGAATCTGATGGAAATATTCACCTATGGAATCAAAAATTTTCCTTAAACAAGGACTGAGAGCAACTTGTATGCACAGTGGCTTCTGAAGCACCTTAAACCTGAAGAGTGCTTTCAGCCAGACCTCCAGTCTTACCTCTGAAAGCACATAGCTACTGTATACCATCACTGCAAGCTCTGCAAAGCAGCCCACAGTGCACAAAAGACTGGTTATTTCTGAAAATTTTCAAAATAATCCAACCATACAGAAATGTACTGTCCTCTCTGAAATTATTCATGTCTGTGCATCGTTTACCAGCTTTTGAGCTCCCAGTTAGCAATGAACGTACCTACTATAAAAGAGTTGTGTGGTCCCACCACGTTGATATAGAAAGCCCTCTAAACAGATCAAGACTTGTTGAAATTAAATGACTCAAAATAAACTGCAGTGGAATGAGAACTGAAAATAGTGTGTAAATTAATCCGCCCTCACTACCAAAATTAAATAAATTCTGAGACTGGCTTTTTTACTTTTTGAACCTACAACTGTATCAGGAAAACATCTAGAGGAATTTTTCATTCCTTTTTTTCCCAAATGCTCCATTTCCCAACTACTAATCACTGCACAAACAAAAATTCAAACCTGAAGTATCATTTCAGTCGAAGGAAATACTGACTCTGAAATTTTTGTTTATTAAAAAGGCAAATATGAAATCCAACTCACATGACAGCACATATCAACCAAAAAGCAGAACAGGAATCTGTACACAACACGCAGGAGTATTCAATGTATTGGCTGGGTCACCATCAATGAGTCCACTTTGTAAAAAAACACTATGCTGGAAGGCCACATCACAAATGCAGAGAGAAAATCAGGTACTTTAACTTTCAGGTACATCAATATCAAGCTTCTGGAGAGAGGCTTACTTCATTTTAAAATCACAGCAGTTTAAGGAGCTGTTCCACAGACATTCAGTCGCTCTGGCACAGGACGGCACAAACTCAGCAGGATAAGGCAGGTGGCAGGGAAACATAATTGCTTCTTACAACTTTTAACCTGTTCCCAGATAGTTCCCAGAGTCCTGAAACTGAGGCCACAGACAGGCTGGTTTGAAACTGGGTCCCTAGAAACTCCTGTCACCCATGAAGTGAAGGTTATCAACAAGCTCATCATAAGCAGTTGTGCACTTCCCATGGGAGCTCATACAAAAAAATCACTTTCAATGAGCTGCATCCTTATCTGCAATGGATAGGAACAACGAACAGACATCAGATTACATTCCCAGAAGTCTGTTAGTGCCCTTATCCTGGAGGGATGGTACCTAACTCTGACCTTTTATTTCTTTGCCTTTGTCCTCTACAGCTGTCCAGCCTACCACCCAGCACCCCATTTCAGGCAGGCAATGGAAAGTTTTAACAGAAAAACTACTTTTCTACTGCTAATTATCCGGACTAGAACATGTTGTGGCTCGTGTCAGGCTGTCTCACAAGTTTCATTCTAGCAAAGCAGTGTGAGAGGGAAAGGGTGCATGGAGGAGCTGGGACTTCAGTGCCCAACACCAGGGCTCAGAAAAGAGAGGCTCTGCTTCTACAGGGGCAATGGTCTGGGGAGCTGCTACCTGACCAGCTTAATTTCAAAAACGCATCCCTTAATAAGCTGTGTTACACCTCTGGGTTTTTTTTGGTTTTTTTTTTTTTTGGGTTTTTTTTTGGGTTTTTTTTTTTAATCAACATATGTTCCCATTATGAACAATAGGTAGTTTGTCTAAGATCAATGCCACAAGACAACCCAGAGACTAGAGTATATTAAAAAGCTAGATGTGTGCTTAGAATTTTAAAATTAAAATAAGAAAAATGAGGTGAATGTAGAAGTAACATTCCATAACTTTGCATGTTAACACATGTAAAGGATCCACATAAGGATCCATTTCCTATCTTTGAATATTTCATAAATTCGTAACTTCTTTCAGTATTTTACTCTTGCTCTAATAGTACCAATAACAATAATTATTTTGAGCTGGGGAATTGCTTATGTAGAATAATGAGTTAGCTTTTACTTATTGAAATTATCTTTCATAAAAGTAAGATGTTTGAACAGAAAAAATTGTTTCTTCTATCTCTTGAGGCAAGAATCAACTCCAGCTTCCAGAATTATTTTGCTCAGGTACAGAATTTCAGGCAATTTATTGATGCTATTAATGGGAAATAACAGAGTATGACTCCCCCTACTCAGAGTACACTGTTAAAAAACAGGTTTTCCAATGAGAAGCAGAAAGTAGGAGGCATGCTGCCTTGCAGGTGTCTGTCCCTTCTTCCAAACCTCACTCCCCAGGGTGCTTCCAGCTCTCCCAGCTTCCTAGTGTATCCCACCTTCCTCCTTCCTTCTCCCCGAGAGCCCCCTCCCACCTCTCCTAACTATGGGCCAGGAAACAACTCACAGGATAATTATAACTCGCTGGAGCCGTGCGTGTCCCGAGGAGCCGGCCAAGACGTGCACGCTGCTGGCAGACCATGCTCGGGAACAGCTCAGTGCCCGCTCCTGCCTTTTCCTTAATTGGGTAAAACCTTGGATCTGCCTTCTACCCAGACACTGATTTTTGCATAACCAGTAGGAACTTTGAGATATGCCTTTGAGATGTCTGCTTCTAGCAGCTTTGCTTGAAATTGGGTACATTGTTCAGAAGTTATTAGGGTGAGAGGATGACACTGGCAAAAATATGGACAGTGCATTATGCAAAACCTGTTTCCTTAAGAAAACAAGCTACACCTAAAATGCAGATGAAATTTTATGAACTCTCAAGATTGAATTGCAGTCTAATGAGAAAAGAAGAAAAGTATATGACTTCCAAGACACAAATGGTTTTAGAAGGCATCTGAGCAACTTGTTCTACAAGAGAAAAGAAGATTTTCTGGTTTCCAGACAGACACTATGAGATCTAAACATTTGCTGGAGTTAGAAAAGAGATACCCAAATTTTAAAAAAGTAATGATCACCTAATGCCACAACTATTCCTCCCACTCAAAAAAAACCTTTCGCAATTTTCTGCATGCCTTGCACATGCCTGTAAAGATCAGAACACGTTTTAAAACAATAATGCCTTTGCAGCTGTGGGCACACTGCTTAGCTAAACATTGCCTACTGAAGATATTACACACTGTTAAAACCCCAGCAGAGTGGGAGCTAGCACAAGACACTGTCCAGGGTGGTGGCAGCACATGGCAAAAATAGCCACAAAGACAGCAGTGTCAGCAGCTGGGGTGGTACCTAAGGCAAAAATACTTTTTTGGAAGAGTTTCTATCAACAGCAAAAACTGTTTTTTCTCCTTTGGGATTCCCCCTCAGCAGCCTCTCAGTAAATTCTGTTTGGGAACATGTGTGGCCTCACCCAAACAATTAAAAATTTAAGTATTACATAAACCAGGAACTTTTAAATTGTAATAATCCCGTGCTCCCTGCGGCTAAAAATAGACCCAGTCAATAGGAGGGCAGGTATTTTGAGATACTTAAGCTTCTGCTCCTATGCATAGACAGCCACAGTAACTCTACCAGCCCAAAACATCCAGTTCAGAAGATACTTTTTCAAATGCAGAAATATCAAAAAGGGAATAAAAACCCAAAGCGCTAAAGAAAAGACTGTGTATTCATACACAGAGGGGGATGATTCCTCTTGTTCTGTAGGATTCTAATGCATGCATTTCCCTACATATTTTAGTACACGAGAGTTCAATCACTAACAGCACTTTCAACAGCCATGGAAAATCCTCAGATTCTAATTTGGACTGAATTAAAAAGCATTTCCATCTATCATCACAATCCATGAATTCAATTTTCCTATGCAGGTCACTCTGCCTCCTAACTTCACTCAGGAAGTAAAAAACCAGACACCACAGCTCCATTAAAGTATTCCCTTTGCACTTGCTGCAAATATGCACCACCTCATACAATCGGTAGGACTACACATGCTTATAGAGTTACGCATATGTCCAAGGACTTAGGCAATTTAGTTACGCCTTAGGAATGACTAGTCAGAGATTTTAAAAAATGTAATGTAACATTTTATTTCTTCCTTAAGGCATACTAAAAAATTTCAATTTTTTTTCATTTTGCATAATTTCACATCTAGAGTACATTGCCTTGCAAACGTGTATGCTTATGAAAACACAAGGTTTTTTTAGCCTAAGCAGTATTTTATATAATTTCATAGAAATAAATGGAGATCAAAATAAGATCCCTTATCTTCAAAATGGAGTACCCTTGAACTATTTGTGAAATTGAAAAATAATTCAAAAAGACCAAACTGTATTACTAATAGAAATATTAAGCTTTTGAGGGCGAGTTCAAATACCTCAGACTTTACAATTTGCCATACATCTTATAGACACAAAGACCTAAAGGAAAAAATGTATTTCAAAACAACACAATCATCTCTTATATTATACTTGAAATGGTTCAACTCTTGGATCTGTTTTCCTAGAAAAAAAATAGAAAAAAGCTACCACAAAAACATCTTAAAAACAACTTTAAAACATTGCTGAGAATTTAGTTCTGTATTTATAAAGCCACCTTGCAAGTCCACCCACCAAAGTTAGTGAGTGTGCATACATATTTATACGCACCTACACACTTCCGTTTCAAGAAAAAGTAGAAGGAAAATTTACTTTCCTACTTTAAGGTAGGAAAAAAAGAAGGAAAAAAGTTCTCAGGTGACTTCAATCTGATTCAGTTTCCAACAAGGTAAGAAAACCCATTAGCTACTCTCTTAATGACTTCAATTTTTTATAAGAAACTAAAAACTGGTAAAAACGATAATTTTATTCATAAAAGTAGAGAACAAGAACTGCCTGTAACTGACAGAAAAAATAGAAAAATATTGAACAAAAATGGAAGCCTTAAAAAAAGATGGAATGTCTAAATGATGTAAGAGTCTTACCACTAAAGACTTAATAGGAGATATTTATTTAAATGGAAAAAGACAAAATGTTCTACTGCAGAGCACATTTGCAATGCACAAAGAGCTCTGAATCTCTCAAGATGCTCTTTCAAACAAATGTTGAGCATAGCTATAGAGAATGGTTTAATAATTTGCCTTGCAATATCAAGGGAAGTGTACTCAATATTAAATTGCTCAGAAGACAAAGAAGTCAGGCAGATATAGCAGACGCTTAAAAAACTTAATGAAATTCTGAGTTGTTTGACAAACATCCTCAAGATTATTCTAACAAATAAGACAAAGAGACAACTGTTTAATATCAATTTATTTTATTTCTGTGTTTACTGCCTTGAAAATAATTTGAGACTAATCGGGCAACAGAGATGATTTCTTCCCCAGTTATGTAGTTTTTGTTTTTCTTTTCCCATTCCACCCCCTTTACTGGCACTCAAAATCAACCAGTTATTTTTATCTTAGCATCAAGTTTGGCTACCAGCATTGATCAGCAGTACATCACAAGCAACTGTGGACAATCCTTGAAATAAATCTTCACTCTAATTCACACAGACAACTTCCATGGAATGAGAGGCAGCAAACAGGTAGTTTAAGGGAAAAACACAACAGAATAAACATAAAGAAAGTGGAGGGAAACATAACCTTATTTAGATAAAACTCCTCAGATGTCTGATTTCTATTTACATAGGTGGTGAGAGTCTTCACACGGCATGAAGCTGCCTTGTGCAGGTCTCCAACACAGCTCCCCTGTGGGAGGACTGGATGCAGCCATGGGACTCAAGATGGGTTTCAAAAGCAGAGCAGTGATTTAAGCCCTCCACCTCTGCCCAGCCAGAGAAGTCAACATATTCACTGATTCCTGCATTATAGAAAAATAATGTCTAAAACTGTTATAGAGTCTCAGAATAGAGCATTACACATAGTTAACTGATAGTTGGGTAGCTTTAACACACCTGCTCATCTCGATGGAGTGTTTTTGTGGAAGACAGAGGAGAGATGTGTAAATTGCGGGCTGAACCACACAGTAAGTCAAGGTGACACAGATTTTTGCTCCTAAACAACATACTACACCATTAAATTTAACTTGACTGAACAGTAAAAGAAGATAAGAGCTTGATAAGAGGCAATTTTTCTTCAAATTTTCTCAATATCTCAAGAGCAGACAAAAGTAGCCATTTCAGAATTAATAACAGGAAAGAGAGGTAAAGTTGTTTGGCTGCAGGGCAGATGGCAAGAGAAAAGGCAACAGTGGTGTAGCAGAGCAGCAGAACACTGAACAAGGAGATGGGTATGGCACAGCAACTCTTCCTGACATTTTCCCACCTCCCTTCCAATTCCCATAAAAACCTTCAAGCGGACATATGCTGACTTTAATGCTTGCTTATGTGAACAGGACTGAGATTAAATTCCCTTGCTTTGGAAACACCACTTTGCAGTGATAAGGCAGGCAAGGGTAACTGCAGAACTGACAGTCAAGCCCTGAGACACCTTATTTCTCTCTCAGTGGCTTGTAAAGGAAAGGCACTGTGGCTCAGCACACAGACTTCACCCTCCAGTGTCAATAGCACCTATCTGCCACCATATCCAGGTTAGAAAAGAAATAGTGAGTAATGGGGAGAGGTCTTTGGCGATGGGATGCCCGTAAGCCCAAAGGATGAACAGCCCAGCAAGGACCAGGCAATGGGCTGGTGTGCTGGCAATGGTTCCCTCAGCAACATGTCAGGAATCTTAACGCACCTCGGGAAAAGCTATAAAATCAGTTATGCGGCAGCAAAAAGGGGCAGAAGATATGCCTGGGCAGTGAGGAGCCTGGTTGACTAGATCAGAAAGCAAATGGCAGTGGAGTGCTATAAAAATGACTACATTGGTTTTCTACAGCAATTCACCTGGCCAAGGCAGTCTTGAGAAGGTGCTTCATTTGAGAGTTGCAGTGAATTAAATGTGACTTGGAAAAGGCCCATTATTTGGAATAGTCTCACCATATGGAAAAGGTCATCAGTATGATGTAGCAAGTCCCTGACATACTAAGGGATCCTTTGGTGTACTACAGAGAAGGGCAGACTTAACATACACCAGAATCAAGTGAATGCTTTGGACATCAGAACAACAGAGCCCCCAGCTCCAAAGCAGGATGCCTAGCAGCCCTGAACTGCTACCAGGTGACCTAACATGTCATTGGTGAGTCCCTGTGCTGCTCCTTGGGAATATGCTTTCACTCCAGCCGGGCCACCCTGCACCCGTTTATTTACTGGAGCTCCCAGTTAAGCTGGGGCTTCTTGGGACTCTTTGTTGGGCATTGCACACTTTCATAGCCAATCATCTTGTAAACAAATGGGAAAAGCAAGGGCCAAGTTAAATACACAGATGGCCAAGGACACCTTACATAACTGCAGAGGTGAAAAGTACAGAGTCTTGTCCCTCTGCAGAGGAGGAGTGTTTACCCACCCTCAGTGGCAGCGCTGGCACCGCAGCTGCGTTATTAATAAATCATCGGCCTTGCTCCTAGGATCAGCCAGCAAGGGCTGGAGTCTGACACCAGCCCTCAACTGATTGGAAAGTCCCTGCAAACAAACAGAAATTAAAGAAACAAACACCTAAAAATTTATATATATATATATATATGCATTTTCAAGGAAGAACCACACATTAAATCCTCCTTATTTTTTTAACTGCTGAGAAGCAGCAAACAAATCATTGCGATTAAATGACAGCATATCTCTGTGGGGCTGCCTACAGGGAGAATCAAGTATACCTGACCTGAAAAGCAAAGGGGAAATAGGGCACCTTTCCTCACCTTCTCTATACCCAGTTCATGCTCCTCCTCTTCTGGGAATTGGTTTCTTTACATCAGTGAAACATTTAAGCTTCCATATTTTCTTGTAGTCTGACACATCTTGAATTTCCCTCCTTGGGGAATGGGGAAAACAGCACTTACTAGCAAGAGGGGCAGTGAGACCCCGGCTCTGAAGCAGCAGGACAAAAGAGTTAGCAGTGAGAAATATCCATAGAATAAACAAACTAAATCAGCTTTAAAAAAAGGCCAAGGAAGATCAATGGTAAAACGTCCATAAACTCAAGCAAGAAGAAAGAACGAAGCCCTGGCATTTCAGTAAGCTAAACCCCTCCTCTACCACCTTTTCTTTTTTTTCTGAAAGGCTATCTATCCCCTTCTAGCAGGTATTAGGAAGCTTCCAGAAGATCTAGCAAAAATAGCCAGAAATATAATGCAGTTAACATTTATCTGAAATGGTAGCTTACTGAATTAGGCAGCTAAATCAGGGTTATGAGAAAAGATAAGACACATTAGGATGTCTTATTACTTTCCCTGAATACTATATTCATTCCAGTGCTAGAATATAGGATTGTGGTCTCAAGAGTGCTTATACCTTCTCAATACTGTGTTGAAGGAGCAGATAATTATTCTCTTCCTTAAGACAGATTCAGCACTGACTAAATAAAATTCTAGGTTAATTTCAAATTAAAATGAACGCCTCTAGGTTTCCCAAGGCATATATCTGTGAGTTTGGGACGAACACACACACCAGACTCCCTAGCATTTACTATATTGCAATGACATTGGAATACCATGACAATCTCTGTGGTACCTGTCTTCATCAGTAAAAGCAGTGATATCAACCTCAATTACATGACTACATCTGTAGTCATTTTTCACAGCCTTTTCCACACAGCAAATAAGCAGTCAAATGGTATTTCTTTTAACCCTGACAGTCAATACTCCAACACGTATTCATTTATCTCCTGGCCTGAATGCAAGCTACTCACTTCCTCTTGGGCCTATGTGTAGGGCTGGCTCTACAAGATCACATTAGGAATGGCTATGTTAAAATTATTAATGGATTTCTCAGTCTTCTTGTGATACTAGGCAGCATTACTCCCACTCTGTGCAGAATAAACTTAGACCGAATACAGTTAAAAACTTGAGAAGTGCCTGCAGTTTTTGGCTGCAGGTATCTGTCCTCCTTTCACTTTGCCGTTGCATCCATGTGGCACATGCAAATGCCTCACTAGACACCTACTGCCCTTAGGATTTGGGAATCCACCCACCACATGGCTAGCAGCTAAGATGTCAGCTTCAGGGACCCACTCACTGGTTTCCAGAGGAAGAGGTTAACACCTGAACAAGAGTCCATCTCCTGCCAACTCTGCCACTGCCTGCCTCTCTTGCTGCACCAGGACCCTTTGGGCAGAGACCTGACTTTCCATGCACCATCTCACACTGAGGCACAGGGAAATACAGGGCTGGAAGACAACATGCGCTAATGTTGCCTGGAGAGCACATCTCCAATATATTTTTCTCAACTCTTGGCTCCTATCCAGTTCACCTGGTCAAACCCCCACCTTGCCCCCCTCTCTCTCTCTCCATCTCCTCACCCTCAGCCTCACCTTTTCCCTGCTCCTGGCAGGAGCACCTGACACCACACAGAGCCGTGTCATTGGTCTGAAAACAGCTGAGCGTATGTAGAACCTGCCTGCCTCTGCTAGGCGTGCATTACAAAATGACCAAATTTGGGTGAAATGTCACAAAAATAGCAGAAGGCAAATTACTGGTATCAGAGCAACAGTTCTGGTGCTGGATCTCAAGGTTCATCTATAAACAATGAGAAATCAAGTTTATTATTGAGCCAGTTTAAAAAAAAGTGGAAGGAAAACCAAGGTATTTACATCTCAACTGTTTTTCAAAGATGGTTGAAGTGTTTCACCAAAACTTTAAATAAACACTCTGAGTCAGTAATTGAAATGTTTCAGCCCAGAAAATTGCATTTTGAGAGATTTATAAACCACAGAAAAGGAGGATATTATTTGGAAAGTGGTGGGGAAGATTAAATCCAGGTGATGATGATGGCACACTGTTTGTTGGTAATAAAACACTCATTTGTGCCTCATCAACATGCCCTACCAAAGGCTAATGATCACAGCAACCCCAAGCATTTATGGAGCAATAAAAGTACTTAAGCACAATGGCAGTAAGCAAAACATTCATGTTAAAAATGACATCTGATGGACCATTCATCCAGAAATACTTTAATACAAGCAGTTGTTATATGTCCAAAGCTGATGCACTCCACTGACAGAATAAATAGTTACCAAACAGCATTTTGGATAATATAATGATATAAGCACATCAACATAATTTCAAGGCAAACACTTTGTTCTAGTTCAAATTACACTGAAAGGAATCATGTACTAGTGTACCAAAACTTTGCAGCGTCACAGCAAAGCCCTAATGATTTACAAAGAATGAAAAAAAGTCATGACTTGAATTGACCCATTTGACTTGGGCAAGAACTACTTTAATTTGTTTTCTTCAGCATTTTGAAGATGATACCTTCCCACCTTTAAATCTTAGCAGGGAAAAGAAATTCATCAAGTATTAGCAGGCTATCCCAACATGTAGTATGACACACGCAAACTCACTTGGTGAAAGGAACCGCGTTTATTTTCTTGTTCTTCCTTCCCCCTAAAGTTTCTACAGGAGAAAAGCAGACTCTGCTGCAACAGTGACCAACTGACAACTTTCATTGTTCTGTCTCCTGGAAGCCTTCATAGGTTTGGCACCATGCTCATCTGTCTCTCAGGAGAAACTGAGGGTCTGAAATACTGTTCTGCAAACAGGAACCGAAGTACAACAAAATTTATGACTTTGTGGGTAAAGTGTTTTCACTGCCTGCATCTTATCTGAGCAGGAGTCACAAGACAGAGATTCCCATCAGACCTCTTTTTGTCAAATGTTTCCTTTTGTTTGGGCACTGGGAGGGAAGAGGCAGGATGCGGTCAGGAGCCAACAGCACAGCCAAGGCTTCTATAATTGCTTTTTTTGCCAAAGTGACAACAACAACCAAGTGAGAAACTCTGAAGATTATACCACCTTCTCCCTCTCTGCACCCAAGCAGGAACAGAGACCAGAAGTGCTGAGAACTTTCCTCTCTGGAGCAGGAAGGAAAAGACCATAACCACCAAGACCTCAAAGTCTGCACGCAGACTTTGAGAAGGTACTCAGCTCATCACCTGGCCTGGAAGCGTGGCTGAACCATGTTTTCATTGCTCTCAGGGGACTCATTCATCACAGCTACTTTAGAGGACTTTGGTTTAAATATTCTTTATAAATGTCACAAGGCTAAAGAATACATTAAACTCTACAAACTAAAGCAAAGTTTTATGGAAGAAAAAATGTATAATGATCTCACGCTTTCCACAAGAATGGCTCTTTCACAGCCAGAAACCCTTCAGTATTTGTTTCTATTTTCTATTTGTCTGATGTGCACATCATAAAGTGATTGCAATAATTGTGGTATGTCAGACTCAACCTAAAGGACACACAGGTTAGAATGTAGTATGGTTAAAAATGTTACTCATAATTGAAACCATCTTGATTCAGATTTTTCAAAAAGCCTTTGTAATTGCAGTCTGGAAAAGAAGTATTTAAATGGCCAATTCAGCGGGTTTTTTTCCCATCCTGCTGCTTTTCAGCAAAGAAAAATTGTGATGGATGGGTACCATTCATCAGGAGAAATAGTCAAAATATGAGATCACTAACCAGCAACTAGACAGGGTTTAGTCAACTCCCTTGTTTAATCACTGGGGATTCAGTGTCTGGATGGAGAAAGGGTAGGAGGGAGTTTAGAGGACTCTTCTATTTAATAGTAACATATTAAAAAAAATTTAAAACATTATAACCTTTTAAACCAGGCTGTAGTAGCCTAATTCCTGATGAGCAGAGAGAGGGACTCTCTCAATCAACAGTGACTGCATGAAAGTTGGTGTATGTAGCAATAAAAGCTATTCTGGCATGTTAGCAAGACAAAGACTAGAGTTAGGTCTTCTTTGCCAAGTGCAATCTAAAATCATGCCCAAAAGATACAGTTCCTGATATAAGCTATCATTTATCTCCCACCATTCATTCACAGGGCAGCTTATAAAATATTAGTCTTAAAGCTATTAAATTCTTACCCTACACTACTTAGCAAATAAATAAAACAATAAAAGCCAAAGGAAGTTATCAAATGTGTATTCACATCTTCAGGCCAGTCTTGGGGGCACATAGGTTGCTCTGTAGGGTAAGTAACAGGGCATCAAAAAACACAGTATGGGAACTCATTAGACGACCTGTGGAACAGATGGAGCATCTTCCTATGGGGGCAAAGCTCTGACCTCAGGCACTGCTGAATAGATTGCAAGCACACAGGTAAAAGATGGAGAAGGCTGGAAGGACTGCAGTCATTTCTCTTCACTGGTAGGCAAGCCAAACGCTACTAACTCCATGGATTATATCCAGGAGACCAATCACATACAAACAGCTTTATAAGAGTACCTCTACTTCTCTAAAAATATGGCTTCTGACACAGAGATTGCTTTGGAAATGAGTTAAACAAAAAGGCACCCCAAGCATATCTTTATTAGCTTTACAATTATGAGTTTCATCTGGTTTTAGATGTTTAGATGCCTTTAAAGCAGACTGATTACAAATATCTTGCCTTTCTACAAAAGGAAGGTGGAATATAGTAAATAATCTCGGTCTTCCTTGACAACTTCACAACAAAGGAATAAACTGCCAATGGGGGAAAAGTCTTTTAATTAATTTAAAACCAACACGAAGATTACAGAAGTGCTGTTAATATTTTTTTTAAGGAAATTGTCTCCTTCGGTACTTATCAACAGGATTTTAATTTATTTTACTTTACCATCCCACACTGAAAACCCAGTGTTTCATCAGCGAGTATGTATCTGAATTCTTCTCATCAATGGTAGTTTCAGTCTTAGAGTTTTACTGAATAGAAAGTACCAAATCAGCTTTAAATGTCAACTGCGCTATAAGAAGAAGAAACAGTGAATTTTAAAGGTGTGAAGGCCTCAGTAGAAGGTTCATCATATCTACAGCTACCCACCATACTATAGAGCATGCTTTATTCATTTTCCCATGCTATAATCCTGAGAACAATAAAAGAAAGGCAGTAAAGAATGGAGATGCATGCCTGAAGGACACCCTTGGCTGGTTATATTTAACAAATGAAGTGTACAGTTTTAACTACTTAAAGAACGTTTGATTAGCATATCATAGAAACCAAAAAAAAAAGGTAAGAGCTATGAAAAACCTTTTCAAACATCAAACAAAAAAAGAAACAAGCTTATAAATAGAGTTGCCTGCAAGCAAACAATTTCTGGAATGTACTGGGGGAAGCAAGGGAGAATCCCACAACAAAGAAGATTGCAAAAGTCAACCCAGTTTAACAAGTGGAATTACCAGTTTGGAGACTGCAGGGAAACAATGCAAAAACACCAGCAAGTCTGATACAAAGAACTTTTCTCAGCATTTAATTTAAAAAATCCAACATAAAGGCTAATTGCTAAGCCATTAAACATGGCTCTTTGGAAATGCAAAGCCTTACACAGACTTGGTTAACTACTCATGGAGTACTAGAATTTATGAGGAAATGCAGCCCTCTTGGAGTAAAGCTGAACAATTTCGGACACATCTGATCACAGTTGGAAATTGTTAAGCTATTTGAGTACTAGACGACAATTTATATATCATCAAACAGCTGTCTGCCAATTTATCATCTACTTCTTGCAGACACAAGAGATGATAACCCATAAAGATCTCAAAACTGTGATTCCAACACTTTAAATCTACCTTTTATGTGTGTTGTTAAAAACAAAGTCACCCATACACACTAGACCCTAGATTTATGATGACACATTTTTCAGATCTCTGACGCTGAGATGATGATGACAACCCTGCTATGATGGAAACATGGTGGTTGCCACTGCTCTCCAACACCCTTAAAACCCCCACAAACCCTCTAAGGCTGTAGAAGAGTACAGGCAATTGAGATTTGCCAGTCTGGAAGCAAGAGACTGACTTTGCAACATTTCTCCATGTCCGTGCATGGCCCAAGCAGGCATCATGACTCACGGATCCAGGCAGCACGCTGGTGAAGTCCCAGCACACCAATACTCAACGTCCACAGCTCCCACTGCCTCTTCCCACAAGACAGCAGGATTATCCAGGATGGCCCTGAGTAGCCATGCTGAGAGATGTGGGATTGCTGGTGCTGACTACAAACCAGTGCCCATCTCTGAGGAACCAGCGGAAAAGCCAGAAACCCTATCCAACCCAACCCAGCCTCCCTTACCTGAGCACTGGCAGTTCCCACAAAACATGAGGTGAGCCAGCCTGGACTTGTGTATTCAAATAATTAGCTACATAAGAGCCTATTTAATGGACTTCAGATAAACATCGTCTTCCATTTGGAAAGGTAATTTATATACAAAACAAACTGCATCCAGTCTCCTTTTGATCATGTTCATGAACAAATCAGGGACTAACACTGATATTCCTATATCTCTTCAGCTGCTGTATAGTAAGGAAAAAAATAAATTCATAATCCAGAAGTTTAATTTTTTTTTTGTTTAAACCTAAAATAAAAATACATGTAGGAGTTCCTTAAAATGAAAGTGCTTCAAGGACAGTGGAGTCAGATAAAAATATATTGCCTGTTGGCTACTGCACCATCACCAGAGAAGTGAAAATTGCTATTCCAAGTACTACAGCCAGGAAGTATTTAGGACAGCTATTCAGCCAACTTCAACTAACTCCTGAGCAACAAGTCAACAAAGCCCAGTATCTGTAAATGCTCTCACAATTTATAACATAAAGAAAGGGCGAAGGTTCGCGAAAGTTTTAGCTCCTTTTAGAAATATAAAAAAGAACATAAAAGTAGCAGGTGAATACTTCATGCAATGAAACTTCAGTTAAGTAAAAAAACTAACCTTCCTGAAAATAATTAAATCTGATAATAATGTACTTCATTACAAAATCAGTTAATGATGATAAAATGGGTAAAAGTACAGTGGAAGTAAAGTACAAGTCTTACTTTGGTGTCTAAATATAGAAATTGGTTGAAAATTCTAGGAACCCAAATCCTAATACTAATAAAACTCTCATATTTACATATGGCCAAAAAAGCAGGTAAAATTAATACCCAGGAATCCTTTTAGATTTGTCTCTCAAGCTCTCATTGTATGACCATTTTCCTTAGTCCATTGTCATTAACAAGAATCACATTTGGGTTCACTGCATCATACCACAAATGTGTTGATGAGTTCAATGGTACATAAATTTGGAATAGCAAAAAAATAAATATCATGAGGCAACTGAGTTCACATATCTGTCTGCTTCTTAAAAAAACCCAACCAAACAACAACAACATAACCACTAACTTCTTATTACATTTAAGGATCAAAATTAATATTAAAACAGAAGTTTCAAAAATAAGTGTGAACGGTTCTAGATGTGGGTCAGTTTTGCTAAGCTGACTATTTGATAACATATTTACCACTGACATTTTTGATATGGTATTATGAAATTTGGACACCTCCTCTCACCCAGTTTTCTCCTATTCCCCTTTCTGAGCAGTGGCAACAAAAGCTACCAAGACTGGGGCAGATTTTGTTCCCCTTTGGCACCTTGTATTTCCCTGAGGAGTGCAAGCTGGGGTAGATGCCCTGTTTCCCTGCTGTTGTGGTCTCCAGCTCTTCTCAAACATCTAGATTTTTTGTGAGTCATTCATTTTGTTACAACACATGCTCGTTACCTCTGCACTTGACAGAAGGTTACAATTAGGAACACTTTTGTAATTACTTAGATGAGCTGTTGTGCACCTCTGAATTTGTCTTCATATTCTCAAGAGCAAACCGCAGACTCTGCTTCTCAAGAGCCACTGCAGCTGCATACAAGTAAATAAATAGAAACTTTTTTTTGACAAATGCTTCAACGTTTAAGAAAATAAAAACAGCTGTACTGTGTTAGACCAAGGTCCATCTAGCCCAGTATCCTGTTTCTAAAAGCAGTCAGCAGCAGATGCCTAGGGAGTAGTATAAGAACAAGGAAACTATTTAATGATATATATTGAAACTATTTTTCACATATTCTTGATGGAAAACAGAGATGGAATTTCAACAGAAGAGGGTAAAAACGCAAAAGAAAACAAGGAGTCCAACACACACACCCTTTGAAAAGCATGAAACACTCCTTTCAAAATAAAAAGAGAATTATGAGGAAGATAAATCTTACTGGCTTCCTTCTTTCTTTTTTTTTTTTTTGTTTTTTAAAGAAGCCCTCAGGAGCAAGAAAAAAAACCAGCAACTTACTTGCTGTTCAAAAAAAGAGTGTAAGTACATACTGATGCACATCACTGGCCAGCTAATTTTGAAAAACCCTTGACTATCAGTGTCAATGGCTTTTCTCTTGTGAAAGGGCCCTCATGGAAGCCTACTGGTAGGGATTCACATCATGAAATCCCAGATGAGAGCTCCCAGACAATTAAAATTAATGGGTTTATAAATACAGCTTCAAAAAGTACCTCAGTCAGAGGGAAAGCCTGCTCCACTTAATTCGCTGGGTCAGACAAGAACCATTGAGGCACTAAACTGGAAACAGGCAAACGAGGCTGCGCTTTAAAAAGTACACAAAGTGTGGGGACAGTGAAATGCCCCATGAAATCAACTGGGGGTTTACAGTTGGCTTAGCTGAATATGGGATCAGTTGCAGAAGTCATCCATGGGGACACAGGCTGAAAGGGCTATGAAGTCACAGATGCAACAACCAACTACTTTGATTATAGTGTTAAACTTCATATCTCCAGGACACCAGGTGGTTTTTAGATCTGTGTTTTTCAGAAGCTCCAGTTAAGCTAATGAAATGTGGTGATGACTATTGCTTATTTGGGAACAGGAAGACAGATGCATCAGGGTATGACAGAAGATGATAAACTTGAAATTCAGAGAGCAAGAATCAGCATGAAAGAACAGAGCATTTCTAGCATGTGACATGAGCCCCACCCATAAGCACAGACACAGACTGGAAGGTGTGCAGCTATAACCCGTAGAGAGAGCTGGCCATAGCAGATGAGAACATGATGGATGCTTTGATCAGCTACTGCCTGATGGTGGAGACACAGGTGTGACACACCTGGAAAAGGCAATCACAGCCCCAGGGATGTATCAAACAATGACTGCTGGGGAAAGGGCAGCAAGGCTTCTTCCTGTCCTGTGGCAACTCTTCTTGGAGTGCCACACATGCCTCTGGTCACCAATGTCCAAATAGCTGGGTTAGACCTGAAGCGGGCATGGGCGAGGGCTGCCGAGATGACTCAAGGAAAGGAAAGCTTGTCTTACAAACAGAGAAACAGAGTATGGTGGGGTTTTTTGACTGAGTTAAACACAGGCTGAGGAGAGGCATGTACTAAATATTTCATCTGTATATCTATATGTATGTACGTGGGCTATGATTGCATGGACTCCTAGGTACACAATAAGTTGTGTCAGAGATGCAGCTTTTTCCAGATATTTTAAAATTCTCTCATTTTTTTAACAAGTGAGTGCTGACAGGCACACTCTGTGTTTCCAAGATGATCTATAAATATTACCCAAAGAAAGGCTTGTAAATACAAAAGTTGGTCTGTTTTCTCCCCAGCTATGTTAGCAGGTGTAATAGAAAGTATTGTCTCTCCTTACTAACCTTGAATGGCTTAGTAATTTCTCCTACTTCTGAAAGAAAAAGAGGGGTAAGTAAAAAAAAAAACCAAAAAAAAAACAAAACAAAAAACCCCAGCTGTATCCCTTTCACAAAGGGGAAAACAAAGGGGCAGAGTTGCTAAACAATTTGCTTCAAATAAAAGAGAATATTATGTCAAAAACCATCACTTAAAAGTACATCTTCCAATATCCAAGGTTATCTATGATGCAAGTGCTTATTACGACTTGTACACTAAAGACTGACTATTTCAGCTCAAAATAGGCAGATTCAGGTGTTTTGCAAGGGAGGTGTGTTGAAATATATGATGGGTATCTTCTGATTTACTACTCACAAATTTTAAGATTAATATGAGAGAAAGTCAGTAATTGCCAATTATAACTCAGATTTACAAATACAGTAAATGTTACACAGATTTTTAAGAAGTTTGTCCTGCATCATCAGACAAATGGAGCCTTAAACAGAGAACAGAAAAAGGTATCACCTTTAGGAAACTGTAATTATGTAAAATTTAAGCACATCCTCTCCACATTCTTTGGGGAAGGGAAAGCATGCTAAAGTTGCTGTATTTATACTGATAAATTATGGTTATCTATTTAAAATAGGGTTTTAATTAGACACAGTGTATATATAAGAAATGCAAAAATTAAAAAAAAAAACAAAACGAAATTTTAATAATGATCCTGCAGATACCATATCAGAAAGTTTCAGCCTTCTGTTCTGATCACTTGAGGGCTTTTTTTTCATTTTCTTTGTCTATAATTGCACAGTAATTTTTTTCCATATGATAACGCTGCCAGTTAATAAGCCAAGCCAGTCTGAATGAAACAGCAAATGAAACAGCCAAACCTGAGAACATGCATTGCCATCTAAACATCCTCATAACAACCCCAGTGTTCCCATGCTCTCTGTACCTGCTGGGTTTTTTATCATGTCAGAAAACAATGAGTTTAGAGAGAACACACACAACAGCAGCACATCTCTCTGCAGCTTTCCCCTTTCTCTGTGACTGCAGTATTCTGTGGAATTTCACTGAAACACCAACATGGTTTTCCAAACTGTGCTGTCCTCTCTGTGGCCTTCTGCTGATATGCACAGAGATGGAGAGCATCAGAGTCTACTGCTAAGCCCTGCTACCTCACCAGTGTCAACCTCTCTTCCTTTGGGCTGCTCTAATCACATCTCATTCCAAGCCATAAATCCGCTTGAGATCCCAAGGACGCTGGAAACAACAGAACCTGTTAGGTATAAGCAGTTAATTAACTTCTATTGAACTGAACCAAAAATCAATTTGCTACCATTTCTTTATGGCATCTAAAGATGCTACACATTTATTAACTTATTGCACTAGTTTTTTATTTGGTATTTCCACATCTGTATTAATAAGTTGACTCACTAAATAGAATTTGACTATGTATACAGATATATTATGAATTAATTAACCTTCAGTTGCTACTTAATTAGCCAGTGATAACATTTCTCATGTCACATTAAAAACTTGCTGGCTACTTTCACACCCCTGATTCTCACGTGTGTTGCTGAGATGCACAGCTGCTTTATAGCAAATCAAAGCACACTGAGATACAGCTGACACAAATCACAGTGGATCTTTTTGCAACATCCAGGACTGAAAGGCAAACAACTAATTAGAAAGAACAGCCTTATTTAATTACCTAATAATAAACTCCCTTGCTCGTTAAACACATTACATATATTGTAACAGCTGGCATACTGAAGTATCTGATAAGGCAAAACATGCTTATAGTAGTGTTGGTACTTTAGGGAAAGCTGGGTAAATGGGATTTTTTTATAGTACTACTCATTTAAAACACCGTCTACAGGTCCAACAGTGGAGGACTTAACCATACTGCAACAATATCAAAGCTGGGTGAAGAAAGTAAGAGTAACCATCTCTTAGGCCAGCCCTGAGTGATGCAGAAGAACAGCTTACTCCCGCAGGATACAGGAACAACCCTAGAAGGCTGCTGCCCCAAAACCAAAATGAGATGCTATGAGCTTAGGACAAAATAGCATATGGTTCTTACATAAAACACAGTCACCTTTATTTCCAGGACATTCCTTTTTTTTTTTCCTTCAAGTGGCTGTCTAAAGAAAAAATGCCTCAAGAAACCCAGCAGCAGGGATGGTAACTGCAAACCTCTTTTTTCCAGATGAGCACTCCCCACAGACTCTAGTGTTACACCTTCTCTCGCTCTCCCTTACTGCCTGCAGAATTTGTGTGGTGCTGTCTATACAACAGCCAGCTTTAGTGAGGAGTGTCACCTTCCCCACCTATCATACAGCAGCCTTTCATTGCCTTGCACACCCTTAAGACTTAAATCTGCATTCCTAGTGGAAATTTCCTTCTCCCTGAAGAAATAGAAGTCATAGGAAGTACCAACAACTCAGCAAGATAAAATTGCTATTTGAAAAGACTGAATATGGAAAATATAATGAATACTAGACAAGTAAGCGGAGGTTAAAGGTAAGGGGGAATGGCTGTAGGCAGTCCTTTTCCCCATGTCTGCCCAACACCACTACTATCATTAAATGGGCTGTGCTGCAAACATCAGCTTGAATGAAGGTGGGGCTTTACACGTTTGCTTGCAAATCCCAAACCCTGGCTTCTTTGTTAACTGAATTTCAAGGATCTCCTCTTGCCTACGTGCTCCAAGAACCTCTTCCATGTGGGAGGGCTCGTGGGTCTCTCTCTCTCTTACTCCACTCCAGTATTAGGCTACCTGTTTTTAAAAAAACTTGCAGGAACCTTACTATTGTTGAGACTATGATCTGTCAAATTTGGCTGAAACTGGCCAGTGGGTTTACAAGTTAGCAGGAGAGGAGGGAAAGAGAAGCAGACTGACTCTGTAAGCCTCATTTCCTCAAGAATCCAGGCTAAAACCAATTATAGCCAGAAGGTTCAATTAAAGAAGGAGACTCATAGACATTTGCTGCACTTCAAACACAAACTGGTTCATGCATACTAATCAGTTAACACAGCTCTCACTGAAGGAATGAGAGTTTTGCAGCAAATTAATATTTATATTGATTTAAACCAAGAACTGTGCCAGGTTGGAATTTCAACAGCATCAACATATTCAGCATGAAACACACAATCACCCTCATATTCCTTCATACTAACACTAATTTACTCACATGATAAGATGCTCACAGTATCTCCACAGCAATACCCACGTACCTCCAACTCTGCACATGCAAATCCCATGCTTGCATTTTTAGTGATGCTGACACATCCATGTGTGTCATGACCAGTGCTTTGAAGCACAATGTGAGTCAAAATACATGTGGAGAATAGCCTGCATTTTCATGACACCCAATATTATCCACTAGTTTAGGAAAATTATCATTAAGATACTGTTAGGAAATGAAATATTCTTCTCTCTTTTGTATCTGAAATCAACAAACTACATGCATATTGATAGCACTTGACAGATGTTCATATGTCCACATCTGCAAATGAAGTGAGAGAGAATTATACTGTAGAGGAACAAGACTTCCTTGTTGTAAATTTCATGTTTTTGAAATGCATGTTCTGCTTAGTTTCTAGCTTTAAATTTTTCATAAGGCAGTCGTAATGGTTGGTATTTAATTTAAATTTGCAGAAGATTGTCCATCTTTTTTATGTTTAACAGGCTGAGTTCACTGCCATAACATTCCTGTGCCTAGAGAGATTTTCTTTCTCATAGATTTACCTTCCTCATAGGTAGCAAAAAATGAGCCCAGTCACATGGGTCACAACTCTTTCAAACTAATGAATTTACATTAGCTGTTCATGTTACTAAGGGTGAACTCTAAATTACCCGTTAGTTCATCCCCTTCCTGGTCTACACAAGGGCATTCTTCTGCTACAGAAGACAGTTTTTTCTGAGTCTGGTCTATATCCCAGTTTTTTTCTTAGCCAGGTCATCACTATGGCAAAAGCACTGTCCACCTTTTTACTCAAAGCAGTTCACACCAGATTTTCCAGTTAGTAAAAGAGCTAACACTGCCTCTCAAGAAGGGCTTCAGTCTGTTGCCACAGAGAAGTCAGCAGGACCACTTGGAGCACCCTGGCATATCCCAGACTGTTGAATGGTGCCAACAAAGGCAACACTCTTCTCTGACAAACCACTGAAAAGCCATCAAGAGTATCCAGGGCATCTCAAATAGAATCAGATGCCTCTGACTGGGCAGCTCAATCAAGACCAAAGACTCACATCTTATCCCCAGTAACTAAATATATATTAATTTAAAAGTGATGGCCTAATCTAGCAAATGATCCTTGAAATAAACCCCAAGGTTTATTGTTTATTGAAATAAACAATCACAATACATCTCCTGACCTTCACATATTATATCTAGCTTAAAAAGTTGGCTTTTGTTATGTTTTTTATTAAGCTGAAGGCTAGGGGCCTGTTTGATAACAGCCAGTGGGGCTTAGACCAATGTCTGACATGTTGGATTGTATTTTATGGCTCACTGTGAACCAACAGAGAAGATCCCAGCAGCTCAACTGGCTTTGAATCACAGCCAGGCAGTTCTTATGGCCACTGTGTATCTGTACAGGTGCCACCAGCCTGCACTGGGTAAGCTCCTCTCCTGACAACATCTAAGATGGTAAACAAACCCATTCAGTCAGAGGCACAGCTTCACTGTGGAATGTTCAGAGCCCAAACTGAATTTCAAACTAGAGTAAATAAACTGGGTTTTTACAAAGTTTAAAAGTTGCCTGGCCTATTGGACATGCAGGTGAGGTAGAGCAGCACACCTGGCAGGCTGCTGGGCCAGGCCATCCCTGCAGCTGCCATGACACTGCACCACTGTAGATTTCCTCTCACTCAAGCCAAGAAGTTCTGCAAGCAAGCAAGGGCTGAGAACTTGTCATACCTCATGAGAAAGGGAAAATCTACAGTGCAGTGAGTGCAGCAGGTCACCTGTCAGTCAGGAGCATGGCATCAGTGCCGTGCTGTGGAGCAGTGTGTGAGCTTGAAGGGTGACAGCAGCCCACAGGGAGCAGGACACCTCTCTTGGGCCCCTGAGCCAGCAAGTATACACCAGGATTTGCACCACAGCTGCTACACCCCTCATGTTTTTCAAATGCAGTATTCCACTGATTCTCTACTTATTTGTCTTTACTGCTTGATGATTTGATCTTTCCAGGCATTAGGGCTTTCTGACTCCTAAGGCATTGCTCACATCACCTTGTAACACAACTCATTAACAAAGCAGAGGAGACAACAGTTTATTTTCACCATTATTAATTTCTTCTTTATTGCGGTCAAGACCTTGCAGGAGAGTAATACTGGGTGGCACACCACGCCCACAGCCATAAGACAAACATCAGGGTCACAGAAAAGGGATGCTTCTAATTGCCTTTTGCATTTCAGTTGTGGGACTTATACTTCACAGCAAGCTTTCAGTGATGTTCCAAGATCTCCAAAACCACAACAGTTTTCCTTTTATTGCAACAGGTTTCCAGTGAAGTTCATCTCCTCAAAGAAAAGGTGCCAGTCCTCATATGAGGAGGTAACGAATTGGGAGAGGGCACAGTTGTCAAACAGACGTGCAAATAAACTCCCCAATTCCTGTTGTATTGATTTTTAGATTTAAAATAGCTTTCCAGTGCTGGGGATGAATTCGACCAATAGAAATACAGGTCTTGTTTCTGCTAGGTTTTTCCATCAGACAAGCATAACCTTGTCTTTTGTATTTTATGATACAATCGAAGTATAACAGCTTGGGAAGAACAGCTGACACCCAAGCTGAGCGAAAGCTACATATACAAGGCCAAGGAAAAAAAAACACCTGGAATGAAAGAGGAACCACCTGCCAGAAGAATAAAGGAGTAGGTGGGAAGACCTGGAGAGAGCAAGCCTGTGGGAACACTGAGTGACCTGAGTTAATAGGGAGTGTGGGGGAGGAGTGGGCAGTGAGCAATTGCTCTTGTGTTCAAAATCCTACTGATGGGATGAGTCAGAGACTCTGATTGAATTTTGCCTTCACTACACCCACAAACTGGTTATTATAAGGCTTAGGGGAGCATGGATCTATGCAGCAACACAGATCTGTGAAGCAACAAAGTGAATTGATGGGTGTATGAAGCACCCCAGAGTGCCTGAAAATCTGAAGAACATCTGGCAAACACCATGCCCTTTCACACAAGGTTTCCTGTGGCCATAACTAATCTGCCTTGCTGCTCTTTTTCGCCTAATAAGATTTAGACTGATAACTGAGTCAGCTGCATCTGATGTGAAGGGGTAAGGCACAGTATCTGGAAATGCTCTTTGCAAGTCTCTTCTGGAAGCAGGAAGCTGCAACCAGTTGCTCAACCCAGCAAGACCACTGCCCAGGAACTACTACATACTCCTTTTGGTCCCTCAGGACAACACAATTCAGCGAACTGAAGATGACAGATTTGTACTACCTCCCTCAGTGACTGTTCTTTAACTGCTTTTGCTTTCAACCATTTCTGCTTCTTGTGCTTATCCTCATCTCCAGGCCAGGTGAACTGCTCAGGCAGCTCTAACACACTGAAACAAGCCATGGAAACAGCACTGGTAACACCCCCTTGTTCATATCTGGAAACTGCACTGTTAACACCCCCTTATTCACATCTGGAAACTGCACTGTTAACACCCCCTTATTCACATCTGGAAACTGCACTAGTAACACCCCCTTGCTCTCATCAGGCAGCCACAACAGGCTGTTGTGACACATCTGCTGGTGAAGAGCACCTGCTCTGACCACAGGGAGGCTCTGCCGCTGAACCGCATCACTGGGAAGAGGGGCTGCCCCTGACTGCAAAGGGAAGGAAGGCCTGGGTAACTCCGTACCCAACAGCATTCTCCTTTGAAAATGGAACTTAAGTTATAACAAGGTGCACAGTTTTAAAATCTGGCAGGTCAGGTGGTGACAGGTGATAGCAGTGACAGCCAGGACAGCTTTGTGTTCTTGGTGCTGCTGCTGAGAAAGACAAATGAGGAAACAAAACAGGGCCTTGAAGGAAACACACAGCTTTTATAGCAGGCTATGTAATGAACTTCAACTAGTTCAACTTCTCTGCTCTTCACAGCCTCAGTCTGAAGGCAGAGACATGGGCAGCAGGTTAAGACTTGCTCCTCTGGGCTAACTTGATGGCTAGTGGCCCTCTACCACAGAGGCCAGCCCTTGGTTTAGCCCTGGCAGTTCACCAGGGCTCCTGCAGGTTAAGCACCACAGGTGGTTGGGATGAGTTGTGTCTCCAGAGTTCCTTCTGAGATAAATCAGAAATGTTCCTCTCAGCAGAGAGACAAACCTTAGCAAGGAACATGGTGCCCTCTGCAGTGATCAACAGCCTTTTTTAAAAATAAGATCTAAAAAAAAAATTTAAAAGCTAAACACCATGTAATACAACAGCTAAAGACTTACTGTAATTTCTCTCTTTACTGATTTAAGTCAAGCTTGTGAATTTGTAAGGGCATCAGCCCAGCAGTTCAGCTACTTGGTTTTTAATTTTACTGTCCTTTTAACCCTTCGAAGCCAGATGAGGTGTCATGGAGACAGCTGCATGAATAGATATGAGGGAGACAAACAGGAAAAAGGAAGTATTAAAGGAATTTGTGCCTGCTGAGGACTACAGGGGAACACAGAGAGTTTTTATCAAAAGACAAACAAGGACAGGTGATTAAATAAACAAGGAATGCTAAGAGTCTCTAAGCTCAGAGATAAAGGAGAGATCTTCAAAAAAAGCTTATACATTTTTAAGCCTCTTTTACCTCAATTTATGCAAGATGGTGCTGCCCAAATTTGTAGTTTCCACTTTTATTTAATGCAGTTCTTCCCTTTCCTTTGGATTGACTCAAGTTGCATGGCTGCATGACCACCTGAACAGAGATAAAAATGGGGAGCTGGCTGTGATAGGCCTGGATGTAACCACCTCTTTTTAGCAGCTGCTCAGAGTTGCATGGATTTGGTATAAGATTAAATATAGTCTCAGGAAATAGAATGGCACAATTCCATGCAGCACTTTATTCAGAGTGCAAAAATTGCCATAACCTGAAAAAAGCAGGGCCTTTGGGAATCGTACCCATCCTGAGAACAGCATTTTCACAAAGCAGATTTAAAACCTTCTCTCATACAGCTTCCTTTGAACTCACCAGGGAGAAACATGCCCCTTCCAGAGTGAAGTCAGTGGAAAAAACTCACCCAGTTTCATCCTTAGGACAATTCAGAGGAGAATCTCTTCTGTTTTCCAGTACAACATCCAGGAGATGGGAAGGTTTGAAAAGAACAACAGAAGTTGGTTTCTATGCCCTACGTAATGAAGTTGTGGAGGTGGTTGCTGTACATGCTGAATGTGAGCATGGTTAAAGAGCAGGACAAATCCAGCAGAAAGATGGTGACTGAGAGCTATGAGGTACAAGCACACCATGTCTGGCTCTCAATGTCCCTGGGAAGCACATCCCTAGGAGCCAGCACAGCACTCCCGGAAGCCACTGCATGTTTACACATCACTTCCAAAGATATCCACTACCCAATACTTGGTCACTTGGCTAAATGGGTCTTTGATCGGCCTCAGGGTGGCCATTGATATTCTGAACACAGAGGGAGCTTACAGAGTTAATTCAGTCAGAATTAATTCCACAGAGTTAATAGTTATCTAAAACTGGCCTTGATTGGCACTTTCTCTTCAATCCCACACTTTGCAGTAACTCAGACACATGAAAGCTTCTGCCAGGTAGTGTTCACAGACTATGTAGAGATTATTGAACATTTTACAAGAAAAAACAGAGGTGGGTGAAAAAGGAAGTATGTACCAAAGTTGTTCTGCAGGAAGAATGAGACCCGGATTCTGTATCCTCCCTCTGAAAAGTTACACCCTGCAAGTTCCACATCCCCAGAGCCCACAACTACTCAAAAGGGCAGCCTATTCCCTAACATCCTGCTGAAACTGGGTCACTGTGAAGCAAAGCAGGCAAAATTCACAGGCCCAGGAGGTATAAGCCACTCTGTCGCCCAAGAGAAATTACTTTGCCTGTTTCAGTCATTCTTTCCCACCAGCTGTGGGCACAGTCCTTGAACTCACCTTGTCTTTGAACTCTGTCACACCACATAACCAAGTGATGGACAAAATTTCAGCCAGCTAGGACACTATAAACACTCATTTAAATGCTTTCTGGTATAGACAAAACTAGCTAAAATCTCCTTTCCATGATCATCTATAATCTGTTCAGAATGCTTCACCTGCCAAATGTGAGCAGGTACTACTTATTTCAAATTGTGAAATGATCCTGAGTGCCTGACATTTGTAAAACATTTAGAGACCCACAAAACAATTACAGGAAGGCAAATGACTACCTACTGCCTCCCAACTCTGAGCTCATTCTCGTAAAAACACCCTGCTCACTTTACAAAGCCTTTTTTCCCCCCTTTTCTGAATAAAGCTGAGGCCATCTTAAGAAGATTATTTTCAGTTCCAGATCTTTCAACATAGTGGATGTTCCTAAAATTTCTTTTTTTTTTCCAGTAACCTTTTAACTTAAGCAAAGTTAGCATGTCTGTGCATAGCTTTCAGTTACTTTTTATTCTGTGAGGCCAAATAAGACCAGAGAGACATATTCTTAAAAGGCTTTCATGAAAATGCAGATGACCAGTTCACAGTAGTCAGCTGGCTCAGTAAATAGAAGAGTTTGAAGAGTTAGGCACTAATGAAAAACCGAAAAGGCTATCTGGAGCGCTAGAGAAGTTTTTGCTTCCTTGTTACCACCGCAAAACTTGCAACAACAGTATCTTCAAGATACCACCTCTGTAACCTGTATTAACTTAGACAACATATCCTTCTAGTAGATGATCTGCAAGAAGGGTATAGATCTGAGTCAAGAAATGACACCAGGACTGAAAATTCAGACTTGCCTGCGAACTTAAGAGTTAACTCTAAGCAAAACGCACATGATTGTATTTTCTTATCTGCCAAACTTTCCCCTTTTCCCCCTCCTAAACATCACCATTCATTTTAATGTGTGGGTTTTTTTTTTTAATTAATCCAATTCAAATACAGCAAAGTGTTGTAGGCCCTTGTCCTTACACATTATATTATATATTAACATTCCTTTGAAAGGATTTTGTTCTTTACTACTAACAGGGCAAGAAAGCCTTGAAAACAGCCTTGCTTATAGTGTCCAACTTGGAGGGATTGAAATATGACATATTTAGTGTTATATATCCATGTTATTCAATTTTAAATTAAGATACTTTAACCCAGGGAGAAGTATAAAATAATAAATGAAGCAGTTTCTGAAATTCAAACTTTTATGTTAGACAGGTCACTTCACTTCACAGACCCTTCCAAAGGCATCCAAGGCCCCAAAAAAGTTTCAGGATGGTTACAGCAGCAGACAAGGCTCTGGCAGTGCTTCCTCACCACTCTTTATCTTCCCACCCATCATCAGGGCTCAGGGCTCTGCCAGGAAAAATCCCCTTCATTCACCTCCAGCAAAGTGAACCAGACTAGCCTGGAGACACTTTCAGCCTCACATTAAGATCACCAAGGTCACTTGCCAAGTACAGTTTTGGGTGTGTTTGAGTGGCCACACTGGTGATCCAGTCATGTGGGGCTTCTGCTGGCTGGAACCTCATTGCTGGCAGCAACGTTGTGCCCACTTAATGGGCACACATTGTCCAACTGCTACATCCACCATCCATGGGGTGCACAGGGATGATGCATTCTCCTAAAACCCCACAAATGCCCTGCTCAGAACAGAGCAGACTCTGTCCTTCACCAAAGAGGGAGAAACAAATGCTGAGCTGCCTCTCAGAAGCCCATACAGCAGAACCTGGCTTGAAACCAGCAGGTTTCTGGCCTGAATCTGACCCAGACTCATTAGTCTTTAGCTATTTCTGTCTAGCCTGGAGCATCTCACAGACAAAGGATATTCAGAGCCCAGACAGTCTTCCACAGTGAGCATTTTGGCTCCTCAAAACTGTCATCACTCCAATGGGTTGCTGTTGCAACTTTTGCAGGGTTTCAAGTCAAGTATTGCAAGGATAGGTATTGGGAGCCAAAAATGCCTTCTCTGTTAAAAGTAAACAAGGTCCACTAAATTTTGTTGACCTTTTACTTGGTACCACCGGAATTACAAATATACTTCTTTAATACAGGAGAATTTGGATAATGATGCAATTATGTTACTCCAGAAGGCCAGCCTAAGGCCACAGCACTCACTGGCAGAAGGGATCCAGTGCTCTGCTGGTGCCACATAGCCTTTTTCTCTTCTGCAGCAACTACAGCAACAGCTTCTGTTTCCAACCTGGTACATTGCACAATCACAAAGACAGCAGTGGGAGCACAAAGGAGGGCATGGTATGACATAGAGGCAAGTGTCCCTGGCTGGGATTACATCCTTTGGTCCCAAAGCCAGCTTTTGGTAGCTGAGGAAAATCCTAAAACTATAAGAAAGTCTGTGTGAAGGTGCTTCTGGTCCCACAGTCACAGGACAGTTGAAGTTGAAAAGGTCCTCTGGATGTTCATCTGGTCTAACCCCCTGCTCAAGCAGGGTCACCTAGGGAGAACTGCCCAAGGACTATATCTTTTACAGTTTTTGAGGATCTTCAAGGATAGAGATTTCCAACCTCTCTGGGCAACCTGTGCCAGTGCTTACAGTGAAAAAGTGCTGTGTTCCCTGGTGTTGAGAGGTAACTCTTGTGTTTCAGGCTGTGCTCATTGCCTCCAGCCCTGTCACTGAGCATCCCTGAGCAGAGCCTGGCTCTGTCCTCTTTGCACCCTCCCTGCAGGTATTTGTGTACATGGGTGGGATTCCCCTGAGCCTTCTCCAGGCTGAACAGTGCCAGCTCTCTGAGACTTTCATTATGAGAGGGATGCTTCAGTCTCTTCATCATCTTTGTGACCTTCCACTGGAATCTCTCCTGCAGCTTCCTAGTGGTGCTCTGGCAGTCTGATCCAGCTGGCAGATACTGATAGCATGCTCCCTTGTCTGCCCTGGAAATGTGGAAAGAAGATGGCATGCAGGGGAGCATATGTTCCTATCCAGAACACGGACTCTTTTGATCAATCAGTGTGTAAAGGAACGTCTGTCTCAGAATCCTGTATCTTGTGTTTGACTGACTTCTAAGGGAGCAGCCGTAACTACCAGGCATCACTTAAATGTAACATAACTCCAGCACAGACTAAAAAAAAAATTGTCTTTTCTGGGTAGAAAGATGTTTATCCAGAGACTCAGCATAATTTATTTTTCAGCAGGTATACCAAACCAAGACAGCTAAAAGACTAAGTCTCCAGAGCTTTAGATGCTATGTAAATAAATGCTAAATAATTGCCTGCATTGAACTGTGGTTCAATGTTCAGCAAGGAAAATAGGTCTTGTTTTTCTTAAATTAAATTCTGATTTTATCTATAATTCTAGACTATTCCTCTTGTTCTTTTACATGAAAAGTCATCCCACTTGTTGAGTGCCAAAGCCTTATTCTGAAACTGTATTATTAACACCAGTACTTCCAAAAGCTACATATCAAATAGTTTTATGTGACTAACCAAAAGTCCCTCAGCCAGCAATATAAGCAAACTGACCTAACCAAGCACACACATTCTTGCTGTGGAAATGTCAATTTACAAGCACTCTTCTGAGTAACTGAGATAATGACTGTGAGGGCATCAGATAGCACAGCCCAGAGCCGTGCACCCACAATGGTTCCAAACAGACTCCTGTGCACAGCAGGATCAGGTAACACAGGGAAATGCACAACTCTAACTCATGCTCACAGCCAAGCAGCTGCAGTTGAATGCATTGTCATCCCACTGTTGCATTTCCCTCAACCTGAAGCAGAGTTGGTGGGAAGAAACCTGTGCCTCCACCTCTGCTGCTTCAGGCCACAATCTGAATTCTTGCTATAATCCCATCTTTCCCAGCAATTTAACCCATTAGACTCAACTAGAAGATGCAAGATGGAAGGCACAGGTCCATGCTCTCTTCTGCATGAGAGAGGGTGATGATGGGCAGTGGGACAGAGCAGTACCACTTCAGCCACCAGAGCTGGGCTGGAATGGGCTGGCCCTTCAGGACAGATGTCCTCCCACACTAGGTGAAAACACAGCTACTTGCTTTAACTACATTTTTTTTACAGGGTTTTGGATTTCTCTCCACTGAGCAATGATGCTGGTTGTCAGTAAATTATCCACTGTGATCCCTCAGGATTTCTCTTCATGGTATTATTAGCTTAGTCTGTCACTCCAGTTTTTCTTTGCAGACCACCCCTGAACAGAAGTCTCCAGCTTGAATAGATGGCAACTCCACTGTGAGTGCCTGGTACTACCAGGGAGAGCAATGCTGTCCTCAGGCATCAAGGACAGGTGCATCACTGCTTTGGCCAGGATGATGAAGCAGCAGCACCTCCTTCACTGCAGAGCCACTGTCCTGCCAGCCCAGGGGTGACCAAGTCCTGCTGCTTATCTCCAGCCTCCCAGCCATGGACCCAAGACTTGACAACACATAAAAACAGCACATAAAACCCCCCTTCCACTGACCTGCTTATTTTTTGTAAAATCAGAGTATCGCCCACTTGCTGCAGACATTAGTCTGCTTGCTTGTTTAAAAAAAAAAATCCCACTGGCAGATAACCAATATACAAGAACATCTCCAAAGAAGCTGTTACAGTTTATCGTGCAGTAATCCCTGGATTAAGGTCATTAATAGCCCTCTATGACATACTGCCATGACTCCAAAGGTGCTCTTCTGGCTTACAGCATAGATATACAAAACATAACCCCCTCATAAACATTTCCCCTGAGATACTGTCTTATAAATCTTCAAAAGAAAACTAAAAATGAGAAAAAACAAAAGGTAGATGCCTAACACAGTATCTTGCATCGCATTAAAAAAAAAGTTATAATGGAAATAAACCACCCTGACTTTTCTAATCTTTCAGACCGATATTTTCACAGTAAAAGAGTTGTTGGTAACTGAAATTTTGATCCTCAGAGCTAAAATAGCAAGCCCAGACATTCTTCCATGCCCAGAAGATAAAGCCATAAGTAAAACTTTCAAAATAAAATCTGAAATTCTCAATTCTACCCTTTAATTATTTATATGAAATAAGCTTTTTCCTTCTGTTGACATGAGAAAACAAATACATCATCATGGAAAACACTGTGTACTCCTCAAATCCCAGGAGGTCATTAATCTTCTTTTATGCAGTACATGAACTGTTTTCACAGAACTTTTTAAAATAGTTTTCTAAAGCATGCCTGATGTCATTAGGAAGTCAGAAGAAGCTGATGCTCTAACAATATAATTGCTAAAAATTCTCCAAAGAAAAGAATCCCTTTGCTCCTACTAAACTTATGCTCATATCTGCACTATTTATACATGTAATTACCAATGTTATTAATTTACCTGAGTCCCGGATGCCAAGAGTAAACAACTCTTGTGTCAAATCTGAACTTATGGATAGACTTTTCTCACTTATGTTGATCTAAATGAAAAAATCTGCACTCTTTCCACATGATTTGTTTCTTTTGGACTCTGGGAATGGCATAGTATCGTGCCATTGTGTATTTTCATTTACCAGGAAACAATTATAATTCATAAAATGTACTCAGGAGAATACAATTGTCCTACCAGCTGCAACCAATTCTGTATCCCACAGTCACATGCAATTTTTGTAAACAACATAGTGACATTTGAAAGAAAAAAATCTTAGAAAGAAATCTTAAAAGCTTCAGTAAACAAACATTATGGTAAACAACATTTGTTTCAATATACCAAGAACGAATCATACATAATTTCCTATTTTACTTTCACTCTGATATAGTAGCATTTTCACTACACATGCAGCTTCTTTTTCTTACCTTTAAGGAATCAAAGCAGGCAATAACTCTTCCATTTTCAACCTGGCAACTTTTAGGGGGGTGTGCAAATTTGCATTCTTCATCAGAGCGTGAACAAGTTCCTCTCTGAAATTGCCTGCACACTTCTAATGTCAGCCATTTTGTGTCTCTTACGGGAGCAACATTCAAAGCCATGACGAGGACCTGATTTTGAACTTGTAAGTTGCTGTCAGGTGAATTATGCTGAAAAAATTCCCAAAACTAATGACAAAGGAAAGGGGGGGGGGGGGGGGGGGGGGAGGAAGTAAGAAAAAAAAAAACCCCTTCAATTCTAATGGAAAAGAAAGTTAAAAAAAAACAAGCAGTGGGGGACGATTAACAACGTCCAACACACACAAAAAACAACAAGCAGAGAAAGTTTATCAGCAAGCAGTCACTCATCAATCATTAAGTCCCGCTTGTAGACTTTTGGCTGGGAAAACACATGCTCAGTCGCATTTCTGTCTGTAAAACACGTGGGTTTGTTGATTGTAATCACGGATGCACTGGTTTTAAGCCAAGGTCCATCAATGCAATGGCACTCCTTGATAGAATAGCAGTCTTCTGATGCTTGCTTGCCGGTATTGATCACACAAGAAAAGCAATGCAGTCATTTGTTCATGTCCCAGGAATAATAATAATAATAATCCTTTTTCTGCTTTCAGTTTCCCATCAACTAATTGGCAAATGGAGACAGCTGAGGTATCTTCTGCCAGGTGTAAGGTGAAGGCAATGTCTGGCTGGCAAAGACCGGATTTTGAGAACACAGGCGTAGCAGTCCTCGCTCGTAAAAGTGACTTGGCAAAGGCACTTTTTAAGTCACTGACCTGACAAAACAAATACAGCATTAGTTCACGTGCAACTCATTCAAATCAACATTATGAAACCTACAGTCCCTTTTATCAGATATTATAAACATACAGCCAAAGTTCACTCTTTAAAAAAAAAAAATCATCCTCCTTTGGGAAGTTACACGTGATAGGGGAATAACCAGTTGAAACATGTACTGCAGTAATACTCCAGGCAGCAATCCAGAAGTTGGGAATGATTTAAATAGATGAATGTGGCAGACACAATAATTAGGCACACTAGTTGTGAAACAATTCAATCAAATGTGCTTAGTCTCCAAAACTGTATACAAGAACCCGTTTCCATTAATTTATCACTTGGCCCTTTAGACTGTGTTACTACATTGTAAATTGTTACTCATTACTTGCTCTTCCTTGGAAACAAGGATGGTAGTATTCTGCTCAGATTTTTTATGTCTCCCTCTATTCCTCAAGAAAAAAGAAACTAAAAAATGTCATTCCAAATTTATAGGAAATAAAACCTTCTAAATGCAGACAATATAGTTAGTTTTCCCATTAACCCAGAGGCTGTTCCATAAGGGCTTCATGAAAGGGCTCAACCAGCAAGTCACCATGCTCCAATGAGTCCCTTCTAACATGAAGCAGTCTTTATCTAAATATTCTTTTTACTTAATTAGCCTTTGTGTATCTCTCCAAATACATCCTTCACCATCAAAACATGGGATTCCAATATGACACTTAAACTGTTTGGGGGATTATAAAATTCCTAGGATATTTTACAGAAAAACAGATCTGAAAATCAAAGGGTTAGATATGACTAAAAATTTTAGCTACTAACTATATTTTATACATAGACAGTGAAACGATGGACATGATGTTTCAGCTTCAAAGGAACACAACTTTTACTTTGCAAATACCAGCCAAAAACAGTTGATGGATTATTTTTGTGCAAGAAAAAAGAAAAGGGGAAGGACTGGAATAAGTGAGATTTTAAAATACGTCAATAAAAATAGTTCTAAAAACACTGTCAGCTTTTCCATGTCAGAACAATTACCATTCTGTGCTTGGACTCACTGGTTGTAACTGAAGTCAGTATTTTTAGTTAAGTAAGAATTAATCACACCCAGTTTCAGGATCAGATCCCAGTTCTGACTTCTAGGTCTTCACATCGACAGGCTTTTTATGCCTTCATTACTTCTTAGCAACGCTACCAGAAGAGGTTTTACTATGTGACCAATACTAACACCAAAAGTTCCTACTGTTAGCATGAATAAAGGCAACGCAATGCTAATTGCTCAAAAATTCAGTTTCAAGTGCAATGCGCAATAAGATGGAGCTGGATGACACTTGGCTTTACCTGGTCATAAAGAACAACAAGGTGCAAGAGAATAATTACATTTTGAAATAATTCTATGCAATTGTAGTACAGTACATAAATTACAAACTCCTCAAATTAAATATTCCATCAATGTTGTCTGACAGCATCAATGAAAAATGAGATTAAGCTAAAAGCATAGAAAGAGGTGAGAAAATACTCATAACTGATGAAAAGGAAAGAGTAGGAGAGAAAAGAAGAGCCTCTCTACAAGGGCTTGTTGAGCTGATAGCTTGTTGGGCTGATGATTTAGCTGGCTAAATGTAAAAGAGGAAATACTCTCCCTAGAGCCACACATTCCAATTCAGAAATGTCAGTAACGGTTTTCAGTAATAGATGTAGGAGACAGACGGAAATTTTGGGAAAAGGGTAAATGTTATATTGCACACTGCTGAAAGTCACAAGTAGTAATACTCTGCAGGGCTGCACACCATAAAATTGACAAAGCTGTTTCTCAAGTAGTAGGTGTTAAGACTGAAAAAAACCAGACACAGCACGTGGCAGCAAAGCAAACATCACACAGTATAGAAATGGCAGCAGCCATGGTTTTTAAAAAAGAAGCACACAGCAGAATCACAGACAAGATTTGTGAGACTACAGCAAGAACTCATACCAAAATGCATTTGGGTTGGAGGGTAGAAGAGTGAAACACAGTATCACCCTATTTCTTACAGGGTGATACTGAAGATTTTCTAAATGAAGATTTTCTAAAGGAAGGGAAGCATGAAAAGTTTGTCTGAAAAATCTACATCTTGTCAGACATAACAATGCCACGTGATTTCTCAGGAGAAATGCCTCAGGAGTTTCTACTGGTAAAAACTCGGGAGACGAAACTGAGTCCTTTCTGAAGGAGGCCATGCTTTCAAGCAGGAGGCAAATTCAAACATGGTGAAGACAGAATAATTTAGAGTGCTTCATCCCTACCACTTAAAAGACCTATGTGTTCACAACCACATGCTAGGCAGCTGTCATACCTCCTCTGCCCATCACCTGCACCAGGAGGATGAAGGAAGAGATGCCACCTTGAAAACCTGAATATGAGGGATGCAAAATGAGGAGAAGGGAGAGAAAAGACAAAGCAGAGAATAAAATTACTCTTTCTTGGAGAAGTCAAGAAAAGTAGAATTCAACATATGAGGAAAGGCCTCAAGAGAAGGAAAAAAGGGGAGAGGAAGGTAGGAAAAGGAAATGGTTGACTGTGAAACAGAAAGGAAGGGAGAGGCTTCATAGGAAATGGAAGAAAGATGGAGAAAGGTTGTTAACACTGGAAGAGAGAGGTACATGAGGAAATTTTAGGAAGAAAGCAGAAAAGACTGTGGCTATAGGGAAAAAATCCAGCAGTTTGAGTGAACAGGGAAGTAAATAAGGGAAATGAATGGAATTTATATAGGAAAATATAACAACAGTAACAACAATAATCCTCAATAAAATGCCTGCCAGGTCACAAGCCATTATTAACATCATAGCTTACCCTGACCTTGTGTGTTGCAAAACCCACCCATCTGGAGAAAACCAGTGGCTATGGGAAATGAAAACTCTGCTCTTCTTCCCACTATTTCTATTTGTGTCCCTACATACCAGCCAGAGTTAGCTAACCTGCCAAAACCAATGGTACCTCAGAAGATTTTGTTTGCTTCATGGTTTTGTTTAGTTGTTTTGTTGTTATTATCATTAATGATCCCAGCTCAAGACAACACTCCCCACTGTAGCTAAACTAACTATTATAACTTACAAACAATTGAGCTGCAAAATATTCTTACTGTCTTACTGAAGATGAAGGAAGTACTCAACATAACAACAAATTCTTTTTGTCTTTTTACAACTATTATTGTTTATTTTCAGTCTCTCACACAGTTGAATCAATGGAATTGATCAAGAATGCACACTTAAAAATGCAGTTTCTTGTAGGTTATATGAAATGAAATTCATGGACATGTATTTGTAAAGGCTATTTAGCTTTGGATCCCTTTTAGGATAAGCATCACTTTCCTTTTGCAGAAAACTAGCAAGGTATATGAGTAGAAGGCCTTTGTCATGGTTAAGAAAAAAAATCCCTTTAATTATTAAACAAGACAAAGCACACAGACACTAGAAGACCACAGAAACACTTCTCAGAGAAATATGGGGCAGACAGCCTCAACTTTGGGAACTGCAAGTGAATACAAAGCCCTGCCCTATTACGAACCAGTTGGACCTTTCAGCTGGAAAATAGGAGCTGTAAAATATGAGGTGATTTGGTTCAGTAGTTTTACTTATCAGCCAGATTATGTGGCAATGGATTATGCAGTATCTGTCTAATGGTGAAGCCGAGACTTCCTGGACATGATGTACCCATGCTTCAGTAGATAGCATGTAGGAATGAGCAAAGACCTCATCTTCAAAAGTCATCTCTGCAGGTGATGACATCCAGTAAAGGAGCACAGTCTTCTACATGGTCTCACCACAGATATCTAGAGGAACCACTACGTCCACTCAAAAGGTGTTAAAACAGTTTTACACTTTTTGAGGTTTAAACACTCTGTTTTATTCATCACATTAAAATCTTCAGTAAGGGATGTCAACACTGGGGCTCAATTTGTTGCTCCTACTGTCAAAATTTATCAACATGATCAATATATTTCTTCAACAAATACACCATAAACTCAAGAATAAAAAAGTTAGAAAACCCTCAGTTTTTAAAGGAGACTTAAAGGGAAATACAGTTTGAAATATATAAGCTCTTCTTTCCCAAACAGATGTATTAAATATACTTAGCCATGTACAAGTTTGATAATCTGTATTATTATACAAGTTTGATAATTTGTACACAATGCTTCGTTTTACAAACAAGAAAACAAACAACAAAAAAAATCAAAACACTCCCCAAAGACACACTATGCTGTGAGAGGAAACCAAAGTGAACCTTGCCTAGGTCACTAGCAGGGAGAAATGTTGACTTACAGACTGCTGCCCAAATACTGTTAAACACATGAGCTCAGGTGGGAGAAAACTCACCTTCAGGACCTATCTACAGCCACCACAACTGACCTTCTGGATACTCCAGTGCCAACAGAATGTATTGAGAACTTAGTTTTCAAAGCCAGCATACATATACTGCCATTCTTCAGAGACAAACAGTTTTCTTAGCCAAATGTGAGATCTTTTTCAGGAACACCAAGGTCAACTCTCCAACCCCAGGGAAACAATACTGTACAATTTAAGCCTTTGGCCCAAAACAGATTGCTTCTACAACTTTTATCCATTTACACATAAACAAAAACTCATGTTGCTTTCTCCCAGAAAATTGTGTTCATAGTCTTAAATTTCAGAAACTTTTTAACAAAGAAACAGTAACAACGACTGTGCAGGAGACACCAGGCCCAAAGAACTTCATGTCAAAATTTTAAGGTCTGGCTGGAAGCTGGAAGCAGCAGAAAACAGGCTCTCTACCCTTAGACAGGGTTAACCGTAAGCATCACTAGCTTCACACTCCACAAATTCATGAACCAGCAGTGTCTTGACCACATACTACTTTAACTCAGATTCTCATGATGCTTCTTCTTGTTCTGGAAATAAAGTGATCTCTATGAAAAAGATAATTTAGCCACTTTTTCAGCCTGAACTTACTAGTTTTGAACCAGAGATTTTACCTGGGTCAGATGATGTGGGACAAAACACAGCCATCTCCAGATGCCTCAGGACATCTGAAAACACAGACTAACCAATGTGCCCCAAATGTGCCCCACTCCACAGATGCATCTTCATACTACTAACAAGCACTGTGGTCCTTCAAAAAGCTGCTGCTTCTTCAGCAGTTGACCTATTTGCAAAGGAAACTTCCTTTGCATTTCACTATGTTTACAGACAAAACCAGTGGAAAGATTCCTTGTATAAGTTTAACACATAGGAATGCTTCTGTAACCAGATCAAGTTACGTATCCTGAACATTCACAATAGAAATACAGATATTTGAAGACTGACAACTACTAAACCCTCACCCCTATTCCAGGAAAAGGCATTCAAATCCCACTAAGTCATACCTCTTGTCTGCAGCTGCATAGTGGACGCCACTTTCAAATCATTCAAGACGCATACATATGTTTAGAAGACACTGGCAGGTGCTTTAGTCCAAAAGATGGTGGAACTTTGCTTCCATTTTACAACTAAACTTCATATATGTTCTTAAATGTCCTTTTCCCCTCACTGGTTGTGCTTTAAATAGCATTCAAGGACTCCAAACAGAAGATAAGCTGCCCACTAAAGGACAGCCCAACCCCATAAGCTCACTCCACTGTTGCTTTATATGCCAGCTACTTGCCATTTCCTCAACTCCCCTGTGAAGTTCTCCCTTGAGCTCCCCGGAACTCCCTGCTGAGGAAAGCAAGACTGCAGCTTAATCCCAAAATGGATCCATGCTGATCTGCCTCATCAGGTGCAGAGTAACACAGCAGCATAATGCCCTCTGTCTCACACGTGCCAACTCAACAGAGACATGGCCACCTGCTCACGTCCCACTGTCCTCACCTGTCCCACTCCTGATGGAGCAGGGAGCAGAGCAGGTAGCACAGGACAGCCCACCTGCAGCAGGTCTGGCTCCTCTTTGCAAGCACTTTGAGCTACAGTGCTGTATCCCACAGGACATGCTCCCTGTCCCTGGAAAGCAAGGCTGGCTCTCAGGCACCACCCACTAATTTAAGCCTACTCCCCACTAGCCAATACAAAGATGCCAATATGAATTAAATAAAAAATAATTTTACAGGGAAATAGGTGACAGTCAGCACGCTTGTTAATCACACTTGAATAAACTACATCTTAAAGAAAGAACATGGTGGATAGGCTTTTCTCATCTCATCAGCATTCCAAACTAGGAAAACAGGACCAAAAGTGATGCATCAGTATAGAGGTATCATTCATCAGGGAGTACTATGCCAGTTTTGTGTTCTTCTATTTAAACCAATTCCTAATATTCTTATTTTTTATATGTACCCTTATACTAGATATCTACTAAGACTGGACAATGCACAGTAGAGTTTAGTAGTGTCTGCATAGTTACATAAAACGACAGCATTAAAACCAGAATCAAGCTTTTGGCTCTCCTCCCAACTATTGTGGAGTGACAAAAAAATAGTAATCCCTAAATTCAAGAAACAAGAAAAAATAGGACAGGTTTCCATGAAACATCATCCACTCTTTGATGGCAAATATGAATGGGAAATCTTTCTGTCATCATAACAATTTTAAGAAAAGCTATTCAACTACAATAGAGCATGCATGAATTCTTCTATAAATTTCAAACAAAACTTACAAACATTTCTTTAATCATTTTCAGGGTTTTTCCCCAAATTTAAGATGTTAAGCAGCTCCCATGTGACATTGAGGAAACCAATATTGCTCAAATGAGGAAGAAGCCAGAACTGCCACATCAGGGAAGCAGCCCACTTGTTTGATCAGGTAGCTGGTAGTCAAAAATACTAAAATTCTAACCCTGGGTCTTGTATTAATTCAACATGAAGCAGCTCAAGTCAGAAGTGTCAGGACTTACAAAAAAGACATTATTTTATTTGCTTGACTTGGAGATCAACTATTGCAACATCGCTTTGCCTGTTATACTACCAGAAATGAACACTTGTGAACTGTAATTCAGATGAACACTTTACACAGAGACAATCCTAACTATTTTAGTTAAGCTGACTGAAGTCCAGGCCACGGACAGACTAGAAAACACCAGTCTACTTTATTTAAACTGAGCATGACCTTCAAATCAGTTTTGCTAAATGAGCCATATTTTCCTTGTCACCATCACTAATGTGCCAGGTTCAGGCTTTTTAGTATGTCCCCCACTATTTACAGCATGGCAATGAGCTTCTTGTTAAAACCTGCCGCTTCCCTTTGAAGCTGGCTTTACAATATAATAACACTAATGTCCTTTGTCCCTGGGGAAGTAGGTGAGGAGGAAGGTGTACCACGGACTGTGAAACAACAGACACAGCCTGGGATCTTTTCAGCAACCCACTGTACTACTTTGCTAATGGACCGTGAAATATTTCTGCTGAACTTTAGGTCAGTGGATGACTACAGCCCACAAGAGTATTTTCTAAAACCAAAGCGCTTCGAAGTCATGCTGGAAAAACTAATGCTTATTATGCTTCAGTTAAAATGCAATTGCAGAAAAGAGTTTTCTTCTTCTAGCAAACTACTTTTGGTTTTATTCTGCTCCTCTTCTCTTAGTTTGTACCTTCTCACAGTTTTTAACTTAAACTCTAAGTCCAAATTAACCTGATTTTTATCCTCCGTGTGTATTAATTTCATGTACAAAATTTTGTTCCCACCTTGACAAGAGGGCAAAAGCAATTTCTGTTTCTGTGCCTCGGCAAGCAGAGTTAATCATCCCCAGCAGCAATGACGTTACCACTTGGCCTCTTGTGGACACAAGTGTTTTGCTTTTGGCAGAGTGTAGCATGTAATAACTATTAATCAAACCCAATTCCCCAGGACAGGGTACCCCAGTGCATTAGGAGCTCCCACTCATACCCAGCTGCAGACATGCATTGCATTTACCTTTTTTTAGGACTATAAAATATTTATAGGAAAGTGTGCTTATGTACTGTGAAATTTTTACAGACTGGCATGGAGGGAACATGTGATCAAATGACTGTCCTCACCTGCCAAAGGACCGATAACATGCTGTTACACAGGAGCACAATCTGAAAGAGCTCAGCCTCTTGTAAATTTTCTATTTTCTCTAGTCCAGTTTTGCTCTAAGCCAAGAAGGCAGAACTCTTGCTAAGCTATTTGTTTATGTGACAAACAGCATTCCTTTGCATTCGAAGACAAATATAAGTCTGAATAAACGAAGGACTGTATGTAAATTAATGCCATGTTGAATTCACAAGCTGCATGTTTTAAGACGGCCAACAGCATTATTAATAACATACTCCAGCAAATTAGCCAGCTCTAGGAAGTTGCATGGCACATCCAAACCAAGCTCCTAAGGCGAGGGCAGCAAGAACACTACCTAATGCTATTAACTCCAACTGCCTCTTAAGTGCTAAACCCATTCTGCTGAACAGATTTCCTACACTAAATTCAAGCTGCATCTCTGTTCTGAGATAAAATACCTGCATTCCTGTGCCACTTTCTCCACCTTTTACCTGAGTATAGGATAACAACACACAAAAGCATGACCTTAGCAGATGAGCCAAAGAGTCCATCTTGCCCAAAATGCAGCCTGCAACTATGACTTATACTAGATGTTTTCAGAAGAGTGCAGAACCAGGCCAGGCAGGGCGTGATTAATTTCCATGAATTTTCTCCCAACAGCCTGTAACTGATGTCTTTGTATTTAATAGGTCTTGCTGAATTTTTCTTCCACGGATTTCCTCGATCCCTTTTTCAAATGCTGCTCTGCCAGAAATGTCTTTTATAATGTGCATGAAATGTAGGATACCAAGAGGAAGCATGTCTGGCTCTCACAATTGTTGACAAAAGCATAGAATCTTAGGACAGGAGCATGGGTATGGAAGGAAACACTTCAGGACTTTGGAGATTCACGAAAATTTGAAAATCACATTTGGAGCTGGAGACTAAGACGACTGATTACAAAACCTTTCAAGAGAATCTCTGTTTTTCCACCCATACTCCACTGTGTTAAACTAAAAGCTCTAGGAAAAGTGGAGCTTGGAGAAAAAGACTTTTAAAACCTACCACAAGAGGAAGAAACACCAAGACCCCTTCCTCTGCACCCCGGGCTGTATCACTTAGGAACACTCCCAGAAGCAGAGATCTTTCTTAGCAACCCAATAGAGAAGGAAGAAAACCAGAGAGCCTGACTAAAGGAGCCTCAGCAAGCCATTCTTGCATTCTACCAGACCCAAAGCATTTCACAAGCATCTCAAACATATTTTGGAAGAAGCAACTTATCACAATGGCAAAGTGCTTGCGGCAGAGAAAAGAAAAACCTCAGTATTAAGAGGGTTGCCCAAGCAAGCCTTCACCAGAGTCCATTTTATCACAAGGATTCAATTCCCCTTTCGCTCCATTAGTAGAGTGCACATAACACACAACACCAGTTTTATTTACTTCCAAAACTAAAGAAATCCTCACGAAGCAGAACATATTCAAGTGCTTTACTGCTTAAACATCTCACAGGACATACTGCAAAGCCCGATTAGGTGCCTATGCCAGAATGCTTCATCTCTTACAGCAGTTAAAGACAGAACAGCAACCTAACTTTAAAGTCACCTATAGAATAGTAAATACTTAAATTAAAAATCTTCTAAGATTAAAAAAAAAATTAAATAGTGTTTTTATACTAACATTCAGACAGCAGCCACAATCATTTTTTCAAACACCCTTCAGTTAAGAAAAAAACAGAAATGGGGGATTTAGCATGGCCTTGAAGAAAAAAAGGTAGTATTTAGCCAGTCAGTCTCTATTGGTCTCTTCTGCAGGTAGGTTGCCTTTTTGTGTTGTAAACAGAGATGGCTTCCTGCCTGATTATCTTTGGTCCTCCAAGGTAAATAAAGAAAATATTTAATCATGTTCCATGTGAAGATGACAGTAAGCAACTTCATTTTCAAAATTCATGCATTTGTCCACAAGAAAAAACAAACAACAAAAAACCCTAAACAAAACCAATATATAAAACTTCAAAGGCTACCTGTGTTGTATTTGAAAATATATAATGCAAGCTCAGTCTTTCTGAAATAAAATAAATTTGCATTTAGTGAACCACGATTCAGCTGTCAAATAGCTATTACAGGTTCAGAAAGAGAATGCTTTTCCCCTAAAACTGTTTTTTGCAACTAGTGGCAGAAAAGAAAAGAAGAGCTTTTCTCATGTGACTTGCATCTTCTGGTGAATGTCAATATTCCTGGAAGTCTTGAATACTTCTCTTTAGTCCTTCTATTTAGTATTTAGGCAAATAATGGGGTTACAGCTGGAAGGAGTGCATAATAAACATCTGCAGACATTGTCTACCAAGTAAACATTTTTTTTCCCCTGAGCTCCAGGATGACGAATTTTGGGTTTGGTGTGCAGTACTGCTACTGACCTTCCTTTTTGCTTGAGCACCAATTAAGAAGCACTGACCCCAAAAAAATGGGTCATATCGATCTGTTGTTTTGATTTGTGTAACATGTCTCCCTCAGTCCAAAAAGCTCACCACCCGTTGCCACTTGAAGAAAGTTACTTTTCAACTCAGTTTCATTTTAGAGAGTAACTTTTCTTTTTTTTTTTTTTTTTTTTTTAATTCATAACTAAGAGGAGATAAAGTACTTAAACACAGAAAGGCTACACAGAAATAAACTCAGTTTATTGGCCTACAGTTAGGACATTGGATGAGTTCATACACATTTTTTGACCATGTGTATAATTCTTTTGTCTGTAATAGTAAGAGGAGATAAAGTACATTCAGGTTCTGTAAGGGAAAAATATCCCACACCACAACAAAAAACTCCAGCCAGTATCTTTGAAAAGCAGCTTCAATATATAGAGTCTTAGTTTTAATTTCTCTTAGCTTAAAAGATGAATAGGGAATGGATTTAAGCAGCCATACTGACAGTTTAGGCAGTGTTAGTCTATGTCATAGAGCCAGACAGATCCCCACCGTAAATCCAAAATTTTCTCAATATTCAAATTACAGCCTCTATTTTAACTCACCTATTTATTGTGATGAGAGCAGTAGGGAAAAAAAGTCTTTAAAATGTTGAAAAATCATATGCTTTCATGCTTTGACCTAATGAATTGAAATGTTTTGCACTGAAGACTGAACAAATTTCCTATAAATTATCCGACAGAGCCCTCTTCCAGATCTTTTTCTACCATCTCTGCTAAGCTGCAGAGATTTCTCTGTCCTGCTGGCAATGGCAGAACAGGTAAGCACAGCCTGGCATTTGCCAGCACTTCCAAAGCCATGGAGATGCTTCTGAACAACTGAGCACAAGCAACTAGCTTTTGGCAAGAGACAGTTTCCTGCTCACATTGCAGTGGAAAATTTCAACTGGTTAAAGTAAGTCCTTTCAGAAGCTTAGTTCATTTGTTGTAGTTCAAGCCTAGTGGCAAAAGGTTATTTAAAGACACACTTTGTTTTGCACTTTACAATATGTATTGCCTTGCATAAAACTTCTGTGTTAAACCATAATTTAAGAATTTCCTTTAACCATGCACAAATATCAGATTGATATACAACACTATTTTTGCAAGACAATGTCAAACTTTCTGTGTTACAAAGTGAATAAACAGCAAAAAAGAAAAAAAAATTTGATTTGTTCAAATAAACAACATCATCAACACCACTCAGAGATTAAAAGAACTTACATAAACATAAGAAGTGGACTGTTGCTGTTATGCTTACACACATTTCTATTTCAGAAACAAGTTTTCAAAAATTACTTAAATGTGTTTTGACTGTGCCTCCTTTTAGTGCTGCATTTGCTTAGGTTGTAAATAAGAGATTTTATAAGTTCTAACCTTCAGGCTGTACACGCTGTGGTCCTGGACACCTGGTAAGGATTCCTTCCATTTCATACATAATTTCCAAGATGAAACTTAAAATCAAACCAGACCAGAAAATAAACCCCCCCCCCAAAAAAAAAAAAAAAACAACCTCACTCTAGGTCAAAGTTATACCCTCTAGTAATCCTCTACAACTTTATGGGATGCAAAGTTTGCACTAGCAATATTGGGCTTTCACAGAGATAACCACTTTATAACAATGCATAGGTTCTAGAAATCCTGAAAACCTCTTTGAATGGCTCTTCTCCACATTTATCCTTCTGCCCACCACCTCAAAGAACAGAAACCATAGTACTGCTTTACAGCAACTGAACAGGACTGTCCACTATAAAAAAAAAAAAATTCCTGAAAATACAAAAAACTCTCAAAAAAAAAAGCCCAAAACAACCAACCAAACAAACGCCCCCCAAAAAACCCAAAAGCAAAAACAATCCAGAAACAACAAAAAAAAACAAAAACAAAAACAAAAACAAACAAACAAACAAAAAAAACCCACCAAATTCCCCAAACCCACTAGCCCCCACCAAAAAAACCCACCAAAAAAACCCCAACCCCCACCAAAATTATATTCTAAAAGGACAGAAAAGAGAGGGACAACAAAGATGCAGGGGTATTCTAGCTCTATGCTTTCTTACAACAAAAGTTCACTAAATTTATATATTGAGGGAGTGGTCAATTTAATTATTATGGTTCTGTAAAGTTGAATGGAAATCCACAATTTAAGGCCCCATATTTTTTCACCTGATGAACAAAGTCCATCAGAAAAACAATTAAAGAATAATCCTGCATGATATACCCTAAATTTCCTAACAGCAAAACTGGAGTGAAAATAGCTACACAAATAAAAAAAAAAATTGAAATCAGGAAGGTAGCAATTTGTCCACGTATTTTAATGTCCTATTTCAGGAAAGTATTTTTTACCTTCCAGTGAAGCACTTCAAAGACTACAATCGTCACTTTTACCTTTCTCCTAAGTGAAAAGTATGCTGAGGTTTTGGTGACTGGAGACGCAGATGGGTGAGATACAGGTGGTTATCTTCAGCAAAGCAGAATATTACTACTAAGTCTGAATATTACTACTAAGCAGAATATTACTACTATGTTTTAATTGCATTTCTCTTTAAGAAAAGAAACAACAACAAAAAACCTCTAACTATCCCCACCTTCCATTGATTGCTATTACAAGAATCTTCAAGTTTAAGAAGAGAATGCTACTGCAGCACAGCTATCTCACCCATTTCACTGGAAATCTGAAAACATCAAGTGCATTTCTTAAAACCTTATCACCTACAAGTATGTTTACAAGCAACTGTCAGTTTTCATTAAGAAGTACAATTCTGACAATGGTAGGGAAGAGCTAGGAAATATAAATTCTAAAAGCTCCAAATTAAGTAAAATGAAAGCAAACTAATCATCTCATCTTTGTAACCTGATGATTTCTGTGGAACCCAGTTATCGTGGTGACTTAGGCCTTATGGATGTTAAAGAAATTTAATTTAAAAGAGCAGCTGAAAGTGCTAAGCATTTGCAGACAGCATGAAGACTAAAGTCAGAGCAGAAGTTCACAACAAACTCACAAGATTATGTATCATGTTTTACTTCTAATAATATACTGTCATTTTCATAATTAGGTTTGCCAAGGGTTTCCTTCTCTGCTTAGCAACAATAGCCATAACCCGTAAGACAGTTTGCAGTTAACACAAAATTTTTGCGAAGTCATACCTGAAACCAACTGTGAAGAGTTACAAAAGGATCTCAAGACAATGAGTTCACTAGGTGATAAAATGACATCAATTTTAACATAAAGATAGGCACAATAATGCAGATGAGGAGAAAACCAGACAAATAATGAATAGCAAACACAAATAGGTTCCAATAAGACACTGCTACAGAGGAAAGATCATGTGGACAGTAGAAGCAATTTGATGAAGACATCTGCAAAATATTCAGCACCTGATGGAGTATAAAATAAGCAGAACATTTGCCACTATCAAAGGAAAATGAAAAAGAATTACACTAGTGTATATAGACATGGAGCTTGTAACTCTGGAATGATAAAAGAATGAGAGAACAGTAACAGCATCATCAGCACTGCAGAAAGGCTTACATGTACAAAGAGGCAACAGTGAGGTTTTTGACAACAGAAAGAATATGATGATGAGGATCAACAGATTTTGACTAGGAGGCAGGGAGTGTTCATTCATTTACCAGTGGGGAAGCCATGGAAAATACAGCTAGTTTTGCACACAGCAAACAGCACAAGGGTGAAGTTAAATGGCAGATGATGTGTTGAAGGTCAAAAATACCAACAAGTTAAAAAATAACTTTTCAGTTAAAAATCAGATTATTTAAATAGTCAGAATCAACAATGGCTACTATGTTTGAGAAGAAAAGCCCTCCTCAAAAAGCTTCTCACCCCCAATAGTTCAAGCCACACACTAGTCAAGGCACTGCCATCTTCTGCCTTCTTCATTTTTGGAAGGCAGCTCCTTACAAGTGGCCTAGTTCTGCAACCAAGACTGGCTACAAATCCATAGGGACACACTGATCCTCAAGCCTCACTGCAAGAAACTCAACATGTTAATCTCCTGTTTCAGATGACAGAGATGACACTCATCCCACCTAGCTTTGAGCATTTAAATGGGTCATTGGTGACCAAAAAGCACTGTCTCCTTCACCCTCCTTGTGCCAAAGCAGAGACAAGCACCTGGGGCCACCATGAAGCCACTAACCTAACTGGACAGACACAAATACATTTATTTTCAGGCCTGACTCCCTCGCCTTTCAGCTGAGTCCTCCTCCTCAAGAAACCAAGGAAAGAAGCTGGGACAGAATCAGAGTGAAAAAGCAGAGAGATGAGAGGGACTGCATCCCTCCTGCCCTACAGAAGTGTCCAACCAGTTCTAGCTCCATGGATGAGGTCCAGGTCCAGGATACAGATTCAGCTGCAGGTAGCACTCTCGAGCTCCTCCCACCGAGAGCGATGTTGTGGCTTCTTACCACTTAGGACCTTTTACACCAAGGATTAAGCTGAAGGCTTGCTCCCTGCTGGCCTTTCCACTTCAAAGAACTGCTACTGTGGATACTAAAGCCTTTGAAAGTGGCCTTGCTGCACAGTCCTGAGCATTAAATGAGGTTTTTAAAAAAAGGAGGGGGGAGAAAACTGGAAAGTGCACTGGCTTTATAAACACACCAGTGGGGCCACTTTCAAAACCTTTCATGCCATCTCCAATGTGACAGAGAATATCTTAAGAGTTTTTAGCCACCACCCCAACTCCCTTAAAATTATGGCAATAAAGTAATCCATCCCCAAAGTGTTTCCCAGCATTAGCAGCGGGGAACTAAAATACACAAGGAAATATTAAAAAAAAAACAAACACACACACAAAGCAAAAAAGTTTTTAAAGAGAAGCACTAGACTCCAGGACAGCGGCGCGCCGTGCTGCCAGAGCATGTTCAGCATGCCAATAAGGACTGCAGCACTGCAATCCCCAGCACCAGCAGCCCACGCACCGGCGTCCTCCTCTGCAAAAGCCTCATGCCAGCTGGAGGAGGTGCCCCAGGACACACCACTTTTTGGCTATGGGGTGAAGAGGTGAAGGTGAGAAAGCTGGCATTGGTCTCCTCGCAGCAGAGAGAGGCTGTGCCACAGGTGAACACAGCTATCTGAGAAATCCCACATGTGTTATCACAGCCTTTTAAGTAAACAAGAGTGAGGCAGTGCTGAAGTCCTGAGTCATTAAGTGGGTGCAGAGGTATGCCTATCCTGCCAGGGGCACAGCCAGAGGGGTCTGCGGACAAACCAAGGCAGCTCTAGGCTTCAAATATGCACACAGCTGCTGATAACAGCGCTGCAGGTAGTCTGAAAAGTGGAAGGAAATACCTGAAAAATATTTAAATGGACTAAAATAGGACTTTGCCAGTCCTACAAGGCAGCCACTTTACCCACCTTGACATTAGCAGGAGTGTACCACAGAGAGCTGCCAAAGGAGACAGTGAAGGCACAAACCTGACATGCTGAAACCCAGCATTGAAACACCATCCTTCTAACAATGGGAAAAAATGGAAAAAATTGAAAACTTGTCACTTGGAAATTGTAGGTTAGTTTTAGACTAAGTTCAAAACACTGCCTATGACACCTATAAAGTACATAATTCATGACATATTCAGAAAACTAGGGGCTAGGGGACTGAGCCATTTAACATATCTGAAGTATATATAACAGAGCAGAAGAGGGAAAAAAAAACCCAAAACAACAAGACAAAATTCCTCAGAAACTCAAGTTAAAGAGTATTCAGTCTAGATAGGAGCAAACACTAGAGGGTTAAAAAATCAAATAATTATTTGCCAGGCCACTTGAAAGTGATCATACATAAAAAACCATACTGAAAAGTTGCCTTCAGAATTCCCATGAAAAAATAAAAAAGAAAAAGGCATTTCTAATCAAATCCTAGCTTTCTCTTCCATAAAACAACCACAGGTAAACCTTCCTGCATTTTTCCTTACTTGTACTCTCTAATTCTGCCTACTGTCAGAGGTGCAGTATTCCCTGCAGGAGAGATTTTAAAGCTCATCAACATCCAGACTGACCTTGTATCTATTTATGAGTTCAGCTATGTATGATACCCAGATCTTCCCAAAACGCTTCCCAAAATGTTTATCATCCACTCAGAAACTGCTGAAAAAAATCATTGATCTAAAATAGAAAAAATTAATAGACTCTGATATGAATCATCTCTTCCTATTTCTTGATCAACTTATTTATACAATAACTGTATCACTTAATCCCTCCCACTGTCTTTATCAGTTATTGTTTTTGTAGTACAAAAATAATGAAGATGAAAAATTTTATTTTTATGAGTGTGTATATATTATGTATGTGTATAAGTACTCGTGGACATATATCTAGGCATGAAAAATAAGGGAGATAAAAAAAGGAAAAAAAGAAAATAAATAAAGAGTGCAAGCCTCTGTGTTTATCAATTTGTTTACAGCTGAGATCTTCTAGCTGGCAAAGTTTCAGGTATCACAAGCCCACCAGGTCTTTTGCCAGACTTACAACTCCAGGAATCCTACAAGTATTCTGCAGAAGCAGCAAACTGCACACTGGCAGCGCTCAACAGCTTTGGTAATCATCAGTAGCACAAAGAGTCCCCTACATAATTAGTATTTCTTTGTGTTAGTTATAAGGATTTTGCATATAATCCCCTGTTAGGTATGCTCTTCATCTTCACAGCCCCAGACTTTTCCTTTTTTAGCATGCCTAAAATACTGCACTAAGAACTTGACATTGCCAGCATTATCAGAGAGAGAGCTCGGTGTTTTAACAGCCTGGTTACAAAAGAATAATAAAAAATTGTGGCGATTAAGAAGTTGGCGGATTCTAGAAAGGGCATGCATAACTTCTTTCTTCTCATGCACCCTCTACTCCAAATAGAGCCAAAAAGTTTGGTTTTAAAAGAAGACTTTTTAAAAAGAAGACTCTGTATGTATCAATAACCAACAACTGTTGCTGCATTTGCTAATAATGTATAAGGAGATTAGTTAAATTAGTCAAACAGTTAATACAACTATTATTTGAACTAGTTTTCAGCACTGACATACTCTTGAAATGAGTTTTATTTTCTTCAGGCTATAATTTCAGCCTGTTTACAGACTAGTTACATAGCATGGGTACACATTAGTTAACCATAATACATTGTACTAAACACATCAAATTAGCTTCAAAACCAAAGGTTTTAAAAAGAAAATACATACTAATAAAATTTTTAAACTGATTTAGTTATCTTTCGCTAAAATTTTGCAACAGCCATATTCATAAAAAAAGGGAAAAAATAATTTGACTTTAAAAAAAGTGTTTCTTCCCTGGAAGAGAAAAAAACAATTCTCAAAGTCAGAAATTTCTAGTAATAATAGGAAGTACAGTTTCACTAATAGCTATCATGTGAAATTTGAATATTAGCAATGTGTTAAAACTGTATGCAAAATAATTAATAAGTCATTTCAATTGAACACTCTATTTCTCATCTCTCAGTTTTATAAAAACTGAACATTTTACAGAGCTTTTATGAGTAAACAAAGTACAGATTATTTCTGACATATTTCTGAGGAACAGAGAAGATAATTCATTCACAGTTGATGTGATATCTGAGTGCTGGAAATCCCACACAACATTAAGAGCCATTTTTCTTGCTCAGAAAAAAAAAATTAAAAATGGTAGCACATAATTATCTCACATTTCTGTAAAATTTACACTTACAAATTAAGAAATTGATTTGCCTTAATAAATGCTCTATTGTCAAGCACTACACTTCAGGACCTCTAACTCATTAGAAAATTTTATCTTAGGAAAACAGAGTAATTCTAAACAAAGTAATTATTCCTTGAAAACAGACAGACTACACATCGGAAGGTTACCAGATTAATAACTCTGATGAAATACACAGAGCAATTAAGCAGAAAAGATACTACTAAATTAAATACACACCAGAATCTGATCCAAAACACTTTTAATACCAAATAAATGTAAATACAGAATATTTAGTACCACCTCTACTCTCTAAGCTGAAGGTTCATTTACCTAACCATATAAAGCAGTAGTATATATATGCACCTTGATCAGGAAAAAATTTTCTTAATCCTTTTGTCATGTGATTGTCTGTCAGTAGTTTGATACAAACTACTTGACTAAGTGATGAATGCAAATTTTCACTTTGGTAGTCAGGCATAAAAAGATAACTCTAGATATTGTGATCTACAAGGTACAGAAACCAGACACTGAAATTATCTGAAAGTAAGAGAGACTGAAATTATCTGAAAAACAGGAGACTGAAAAGTTTTCTCTGAAAGCTGTGCATGAAAGCAGTTTTGTTTGCAAAAACTAAATATTTGTCTCATATTTTATAGCTTGAAAAAGATTATTTTACTTGCTTCTAATTATCAGCTTAACACAGTTTGCACATGAACAACACATTTAAGTATCAATAGAGATAGAGAGTTAAACATATATATCCATACCCTATGGATTTGTAATAATAATGCTCTCCATCCTGACATATGTTTCATTTGTAAGCAGATCCTGAAATCCTCAGAAGACAGAAGGTTGTTTTGACTTAGAAGACTGTAGCATTCAAAAAGAACTGGTTCATGAACTAAGGGTGTGTCAACAACCCAGCCACAGGTCTCCAGCAAGTACTTGGCCAGGGAGCAGGGAAGTTGTGTCAACCATCCCTGAGCAGAGTCAGCGGTGAGGAGCTGGGAGGTGACATCAGGAGACCTGTACTTCTCCTAAAAAATGGGAGGGGCAATGCACAGTTGGTCCATGGACAGTTGGTCTAGAAGGGCCTACCTGCCACAAGACTGTTAAAACTCATGGAACTCATTCCTAAGATAAAGGAAATCTTGAAACTTTCTCCCCAAAATTACATGACTGAAAGTTCTTTTTAGGCAGCAAAAAGTTCTTCTACCTGATTTCTCTTTAAGAAATTGATCTTTAGTCTTCCTCAGTACATACACTTATTTTTTTCTAGCAACATCCTAGCTGAACACAAGTTTGCAATGTACATGGCTATTACAAAAAAAATAAGCATAGAACATTTTCTTGTCACATTAACGGGTAATCTTAGGGGAAAAAATTTTAAAACCCAACTATATGATATACTGTACATATAAATGATGCTGCTATAACACAACTGAAGTCAGCATGCTAATTTGGGTCACTAACTGGGTGACATCCTGAAAGGTACTGAGCACCATCAATGCATATTGCAGTGTGAGAAACTTGAAAAGGCTTCAGCATATAAGGATGAGAAAATGTTCTCAGAGTCCTCCTGCAATGTGATGGTAAAGTTTGCTTCCTATCTAATAAATAATAATAACAACTAAAAAATTACTCTATTCTTCCAGAAGTTTACAGACTTCTGCTCTCTCTAGAGCATTTAACATAAATCTTTTCCATCCCTTACTGAGGCTCCTCCTCTGGAAGAAAGTTGATGTGCCTTAGCACAGTGAAATCATTGCTCTAAAAGCCAGCCTGCTCATTAAATTATTCTGCTAGCTGTGTGTTCTCTCATTAAAAATGTATAAAGATCAGATAATTGAAGCACATATTATTAACCTTGTTTTCATGTACAGGTTCTGTTTTGCTGCCTAGACAGAGACCTGGAAAGGGTTCCTTTCTACAATAAACTACAATAAGCTGAACTACAATATGAAAAATCCCCCTGGCTTTCATTGAAGAGCAAAGGAATCACAGTGCAGTGAAAAAACCCCCATACTTTCATAACAGGGTAAAATACTGTAATCTTGTTGTATACTCCTACAAATCTAAAACAGGCAGTCTTGGCTTTAGTTAAAACTTCTGATAGGGAATTATTTAGATCAGCCAGTCTTAATTCACCTAAATCTTCAAACATAGCTGCTATGAACTTCACAGATTTCCAGGCTGACTCCTTCTCCTTCTTAAAGCTAGGCTGCACTTCCAGACAACAACCCAGCTAAAAATCCAATTAGGCTAGCAGCACTTCTGAAACACACTGACCTATTTCTTTTTTTACTTGTTTTAATATGCGTATACTCATGCTCTATTTCTGAAGAGAGCTATTTACACTGGAAATTAATATCCTTTGAAAACAAGTTACCATAAAACCCACCTATTCCACCCAAACAGAATCCAATCATAGGAAAAACAGTGTTTCCCCGACTCTCCCAAGCAACACATACAGTATGCAGTATACTGCAGCAAACTCTTGAAACATTCGATAAAAGACAACGATCCTCCTACCTTGTTTAGCCCTGTCTATTCGACACATTCCCAACGTGAACAGGAACATCTGATACAAACAAACAGCCACATCTTCCCCATCGCATCATGGTAACTACTTCTCACACGAAACGACGAGCAGCCTGTAATGTTTTGGATTTTTTTTTTTTTCTCAGAAAGCCTTGCGACTTATCTGGGGATTTTTCCTCAGATGATGAAGCAGACACAGCCTAAACTCTGTTGCTGAAAGACTGCAGCCCTTCCTTCTCCCAGAGCCCTCCCAGCATATGGCAGCCAATCACACCCAGCTTCGTCAGCCCTACTGCTCTTAAACTGATCCTAACGGGATGATTGACGCAGCCACACAGCACTTCCAATGGGTAAAAACAATGCGTCCATACCAATGAACCAGGAATTTCCCTCGCACAGGGAAGGAGTTTTACTGGTGAGGCAAAGCGATAGCTCCATGAAATAACATACACAGCAAAAGCAAACAACTCCCTCTCCCTCTGCTGCAACAGCAGCTTCAGCATTTCTTGCACAAGGATTTTCAAAGCTTTTGCTAATCGTAAATGCATGCACAAACAACATTTCTGAAACTGCAAAACTGCAGTGGTGCTGTTTTGTTTGTAAAGGTGAGACATGAACCATAATGAATCAAACCATCTGTTTTTTATTTTAACATGCAGCCAAAACACACTCCGATTCAGGCAGTAGTATTCTCATTTTGATGCTGCATAATCGTATGTGCAGTGTCTGCATTTAACAGCAATACAACCATAACATCTTTTGGATTCTTTCAGACCAGTTGTTAGGGACTGCAGTTATGGGATGCTTCTCAATGAGAACACCATCTATATGACGGTGTTTTAATTCATATCCATGGCAGACAAATCCTATCAGCAGCATCTAAACTCCATGCAATTAGCTTGCAACTGATGTTCATTTGTGTCACGGTTCTGGCATAAGGACTACAATACCATTTTCAAGTCAAGCTGTGGGCAGCATGACATGCTTGGTACACAAGGTCTGCTGTCAACTAGTTTTCCTATAAAAATTTCTGAAGTTTTAAAACATAAAAAACAAAGCAGCCAAGGATTGTTAAACAAGAGCTGCAATTAAGAAAATTACAAAAAGGAGCTTAAGCTGAAAGTCAATCTTTATCCAAAAAGGGATAAAGATTGCAGTGCAACAGTACTTTAGGCAGCAGTTTAGGCAATTCAAGCCACTACACAAAAAATGTGTAAAATGTGTTTAAAATGCCACTAAAAGTTTAGAAATATGAATAGACAAAAGGAAAACAAAGCTCTCATTCACTGGCAGCTCTGTCCCAAGGCCCCATTGTTTCTTGTGGACTATTTTGCATATTATAAACACAGCTTCCCAAAAATCCATTATTCCTCTATCCAGCAAGCAGCAACTCTCCTTTGGGCTCCAACATGCCCCACACAATTTGTGAAAACCCTCCCCTTCCAGGCATGGCTGAAATGTGTTACTGCCAAGAAGGCTCCTGCCAGCCAGCCCTTACTTTCTGTTCAATCATCCCCTCCATTCTTCTCTATTCTGCCCTATATTAAAAAAAAAAAACAACCAAAAGAAAAAAAAAAAACAACAAAAAAAAACAAAAACAAAACATAACAACCTTCCTCAAAAAACTCAAAGTTGATCCTGGTGGGTTCAAGAGACCCTGAGGACAAGGGTGGTAACTCCACCCATTATTAAGATGGCTTGGCACATCTCATCAGGATTTTCCACATTCTTTTGACTCTGCCAAACTTGAGCTGTCCTTGTTAAAAATTTTCCATGCTGGACATCTGCTGTAGGATTTATAGACCTTTCTGCCAAAACACAGTTTGCCTATTTCTGAGATAACCTAGACAAAAACAGATTGCTCTGCCATCCTTGTAACTCACTGAGGAACTCTGGCTCCTCTGCCCGTGTTTGGGCAGCCTTGAAATTTGGCAAAGTGCTGATCCCTTGCTTTTTTGATGTTGTTTTTAAGGGTGGTTTTTTAATATATCGAGGTTTTTTAATGTTTTGCTATGCATATTAAAATATTTTCCTATTTGACAAAGCTTTAAAACCTGCTAATATTCAGCTGACTCACAGCATCTTTTTAATTTTTGTTTCTGATGCCTACAGTGCAAATCTCAGAAAGAGTTCTGCAGTAAGCGTCTGATTCCGTCAGCCATCCATCCATATGTGGCTGGAAAGGCACCAGCCCCACGGTGCGACTGAGCATGTAATGGGCTCAAGTTACAGGAGATTAGCAGGATTTCCCCTGTAACTGCTGCTCCCATCTGCCAGAGACCAGACATTGGAGCTGACAGCAGGAAGACAAGCTCGCCTGTTGCTCTCATGACCCACGGACGTGCGTGAGACAAGCCCTTCAGAGCGCACTGCAGAGGGGATTGTCAGAAAGGTCAGGTGGGCCAAAACACAACAAGAGCCTGGGCAGAAGAGGGAGAGAGTGATGAGAGGGAAAGGGAGGAATAGATGCAAGATCCAGAGTCTGGCTGGTGTGGTCGGGCAGGTTACAACACAGAGGAACATGGTGCCCCTGCCAGACAAGGGAGAATAAGCAGCGCAGGCAGCAGCAGTCAGCAGGAGCCGGCCGCCCTCTCCACAGACCCATGGCATTCCTACCGCAGCACCCACCGAGACATGCTGTGGCCCATTAGTTCACTCCAGCTTGCAAGTTCCCTCAACCCTTCCCCGCCACAAACCCAAGGCAAGGCACTAACACAACCCCTGAAAAGGCGCGGGCTCAGCACTGCCTGCACAACCCAATTTCAAGTGCCACTGCTTCACAGTGCACAAGCTGGTCTTCAGCCCCTGCAGAGCTTTAACTGCAGGCAAACGGGGCTGGGGTGCTTCCAGACAGCATTCCTAGGACTCCTGAACCACAAACACAAAACTAGCAGCCACACACCAACCCAGATCCTCCCTCGTGTGAGTTATTGTATTATAGATTCTCCCATGACTAAGGATCAGAAGACCCTCAACTCAATGAGGCGTGCTGAAAATACATCACATCCCATTTGTGAACACTTTAGCTAAGACCCATCAGAAAACTCAAGAGAAAATATACGCTCTTTCTCAAAAATGGTACCTGAGTAGTACCATAGTAATGCATGACTTCATGGACTGCAAAAAAAAAAAAAAAATTAAAAATAATTGTTCTGTACATTGAGGAGTGAATAGTTCTCAAGTGGAGATGTGCCCATGTACCCATTCATTTTTCACATCAGTTACAAGAAAAAGGCCAGAATTTCAATTTTCAGTCTGACTTATACAACGATATTATATATTTAATTGCAAAAGAGTATCATCTTAGAGAAGCTGAGAAATTCACATGTCAAACTCAACAAAGAACAACAAAGGTAAATTTCCAACTCAAAAAATGCCATCTGCTCTGCCTGATATGCTTCTGTAATTAATTAATCAAGGGAAAAAATGCTTCTATCAGTGACTATTACACCCAATTTTCTGAATGGTCTTGATACAACTTCTGGAGAAAAGCGAACTATTTTGGAAGTAATAAAGAGGAGGAGAAATGAAAAATGCAGAACCCACACAGTTATTTTTTCTTCCTTACTCTTGAATCACAGCAATTAGGTCTAATTCCAGAAACAACAAAACTTTCAATTTAAAGGGAGTTTTGCAAGAAGAGTGGAACATATGTACACTAGAACCAAAGTCACCAGGCAATTTATATGATATTCAGTTGCAGCAGATTGATGATTTTGAGCTGTGCCTAGATGATCTATGGCAACAGTGACGTTTTGGTAAGTTTGGCAATGACAAAAAGAACTGCAAAACTATTTCCTGTGTCAGTAATAGACTCTTCCCTTAGTAACTTCCCACAACTGTTACTACGAGCAAAATTCAGCTTTGGTAGCTATGGTCTGAATGACAACATAAAGAAAAGTCAAAGCAGCTGCCAAGATTTTAAAACTAGGCACTCATGCATAATACCACTGATGCCAGCTTTTGCAAAATACCTCAATCGCTATATTGGGGCTAAAGGAATGGTGGAAATCGTTATTAAGTTAAAAATTTAAAGAGTAATATCAAAATTCCAAGTTACTAATTGGGAACAGGTTCTGAAAGGAGAGGTCTAATCTTTGTTTTAAAAACAGGCTCATCACAAGAACTTTTTAAGTCTGGCTTTTCAACTGTTTTAACTTCCTACCTCCCAGACATCCCAACATCTCCCTAACGCAGAAAAACTGGAGATTGTGCACAGACTATTCTATTTTCATATCATATATATGCTGAGAGAAATATAAAATGGAAACACTCCACAGAAGCAAGCACATATCCAAGTTACATGTCAGGAATCAATCTTACCAAAATTAAGGTGGCTCCTGGAGGCTTTCCAAATGCTCTCTCTCCTTCCGCTGCTTGCACAAGGAGTTTAAGCCATGTCTAAATAGTGAGATCCAAACACATGGGTTCAGGCACACATCCAGTCTGCATCCTGACTTTATTTTAAGATGACACCAATTTCCCATCAGGATGAAAACTAAGTACATGTGCACAATTCCTTTAGAGGGTGGTTCCAGTTGGGAAGGGTGATGAAGGCATAAGCCAGAGAAGAACTGCAGTTCACTCCAACCAGGCTTTTGTAGTTGAATGTTTGAGACACATACACCAGGTGCCATGGAGAGCTGAGCTGCCTCGGGATTGTAGCCTTATGCACTTAGCTTGAAATACATTTGACCAAATATAAACAACCACATTTCACTGAGTCACTCTACTCCCCCTCTCTCTTTATAGTCACTGAAGAGAAATAGGCATTTGTGGGCTGTGATTCATCCTATCCCAAAGTAGCTATTTTAAGAGATTCCATCATATCCTAAAAGCATCTGTGTTTCTGTATTGGTTACCTGAGATGGTCATCCTTAGGTTTCTTTTATCATGTCCTTCATTAAACATGTAGGAGATGAAATCTTACTACAGAAGAAGCCTTATTATGAACATAAATATTTAGATATTTCAGTTACATACACTGGACAGCACTTTAGATTTTCACATTCAGTTCAAATAACTGAAGACATTAGCATAGAGCTAAAGGACACATGTATTTTGACAATGTACAGTTACAGCTTTGGTGTAAATCCTCAGCTTGCCATAAGCATGTTCCAGCTATGTTGCTATATAAGCTACATAAGCTTGTTCTCTAAGCTATGCTGAACATGTTCCAGGCTTTTTTTTTTCCCTCTGACTGAATCTTTGCACTCACTCACGCTTTCCTCCTCTGAACAACTGATGGACACCAAATTAACCTAAGAAGAATTGAACTGGGATCCTCCTCTTGATTTTCTTTTTCGTTTTGGAGGGGGACATATCTGGGGAGAGGGAAGGTTGGTAAAAGAACCATTATGTTGCTGACTCTATAAGGCGGATACTATAAACTGGCAAAATAATAAGCTCAGTAAAATAAATTGGCAAACCACCTACATTGCCTTACTCTTAGAACACTGACTTATGCAAAAGTTTTTTCAGGAAAGTGATACTGTTTTTATTCATAACAGCTGAATAAAAAGCCATTTTCAGTTTGCTCATCTGAAATACCAAATTACAGAAGTATTAAAACATTAAAATTGAAATTTTAATCATCCAAACCCAGATATATAGTTTCTTTTAGATGCCCTAGGGAATTTCTGTTGGCCTTTAGTAGCCATTGCTGGAAGCACTGGGTTACTGGTATGTCTTATATTTGCCAGTCCCACACACATGTCCCAGATATAAAATTGTCTAGTGCCATTTTAGATGCCATATATTTAGATACTTGTACCCATCCAAAAATGCAACCATTTCCTCAGAAATATTCCTATCAGAACAGATCTTCCCAAATCTTCCAGCAGAATGTAAAAGGGTTATATACAAAGCTAAAACCCTTTATCATCAGCTGCTGAACTCTATCAAGAATTTGTTTTACGAATCACAAGGAATCACAGTGTAAAAGTACAAGCACTATTTAAGCCAGAAACATATATCATAAATGCAGGAGAAATCTCTTTCTGCGATCTGACTTCATGTCACCCTAGTTTGTACAATACATGCCATGGCCAGGGACTTACCTGATGGAAGCCTCCTGAGCCTTCGACTTCAGCTGAAATAAATACCAAATGCTTAAGCCTTCATAAAAATGTATTGCAAATCCATGTGGTTAGGAAGAAAACTTCCCAAATGTGTCAAATTAAGAAGAAAGTGAGTGTTGTACGTTTAGGTTTTTAATACTCAATTGGAAACAATGCAAATGTGTAATCCAGCACTACTCACTGATGTATAAATCATCTTTAGTGAGACCCCCATGTACTGGGAAGTTCTTCCATCACTGATAAAAACCTGCTCCTTCCTCCTCAGACCCCTCCATGACTAATTTCCTCCATACCCATTGTTCTGGCCTCAGATTTGGAGTAGTTCCTATTCAAACCCACAACAGGAGGAAACCATTTGATAAATCACCTTTGCATAAAAAGTACTAACCACAGCCACAAAGTCACATGGGCATAGGAAAACCCTCTTGTGTTTCAAGAAATGTAGCAGAGGATGCATATACTAAATTTCTGCCACTTGGGGATTTCCAACATATTGGGAAGATACAGGAGCAAGAGTTGTCCTCCAAGAAGCTCGTAAATTACTAAAATTAGTACTTCATGTAACTATAGGAGACATGTATTCCAAGTAAGTTTTCTGCATGCAAGACCAGTATTTTTTAAATCTATGAAGATTCAGTTATCAGCCTCAAATATATTTGAAATCCTGCATAAAATTCAAGCAATGGCTCCAAATAATACATCTTTAAATGAGTGATGTAATAAGACCTCTCTAATTATCCTTTAAATCAAAAGCTCTATTTTATTAATCCATTATAAACCCAAAAGGGAAAAATGCCACTGAAACTAAGCTACATTTTGAATTTTCCCATCTTCAATTAGCTGAAAAATAATTCAACTTGCTCTTTCTAATTCGTTAAAATTATGCTACTGTTTTTGCACACTACTGCAATACAGGTGTAAAACAACCTAATTTAAGAGATGATGCTGCCTCCCATTTCCCTACAAGCTGCCTCTTAACAGCCTGAGTCTGTAGGGTAGATGCTCAGGGGCATGCAGCAAAATCAGCAAGCAATCTCCACTGTAAGCAGAGAAAATAGGCTCCAGGAAACTTCACAGAAAACGAAAGCCAATTGGATAATTTTTGTTTTGTTTTTTTTTTTTTAATCAGTAAGAGCAGCTTTCAATCCCTCACCCTTTTACAGCAATTAATAACCCACACATATAAGAGCAGAGGACTCTATATAATTAAAAAAGCATTACTTTGGCAAGAAGAGAGGGCCTGGAGAATATAAGTGCAGGGTTTTATTTCTTTCTGTGAAGTATGGATGACAGGTAGGAGAAAGCTATGCCAAGTGAACTGCTGGCAAGCAACTAGTCTTTTGGTTAACAGGCAGCTCTGTTTTGTGAAGTCTATGAGTTTGTGTTCACTTAGGCAAGCTTTTCTTTAAACATTAGACTTAGATGCATTCAGTCATGAGTTTTGCACCAAATTTCCATTTGCACCTCAAAAGAGGTTGCTTTGTTTCAGCTTGTTTTCTGATTACTGTGAAGTGTCAGGAACACTTTGTTGCAAAACGCTTTTAAACATTACATGTGGATCTTTGCCTAATTGCTCTGCCACAAAATACTATATACATGAACATGAACCTTCAGTTTTCCCAAATGTCATGTAACAGAAACCAAGAAATAAGTAGCTGTTAACACAAAGAGAAACAAGAATTGTTTTCACATAGAAAAAAATAAGCAAGCAAGTATGAGTAATGCAGGGCAAGAAACAAGGTCCTCTAGCAGAAGCACTGTGTGGGATAAAATGGCATCCAACACCATGACCTCTGAAAACAGTCATGTTCAAGTAGCACATGTCAATATTTAATCCCACCACCAGAAAAATGAAGCAAATTACAGAAAAAAATGCCTCAAAAATCAAAATGCATACAGGACTTCATTCACCAGAGACCCAAAGATGGAATGGAAAGTTTTTTCGTAGGGAAAAGTTTATAAAGGGATAGCATCCAGCTTTCTAACACAGCTACTTCACCCATTCTGGATTTTTCTCCAACTCTCCTTTTCTCTCTCTCTCAAAAAAAAAAAAAAAAGTGTTATAAATTGACAGAACCATTCATTTGGCTGTTCCCCCTCATATCAGTTCTAATAAGGATAAATACAACTATTAAGACATAATAGTAGAGCCACAATAAGATTAGCAGATATTCTGTCTGCTACCTTTGGCTTACTTAAAGGTAGTCCTACTAAGGAGAGGGGAATGCAAGGAAAAAGTGTAAGATGAAAATTGCACAGGTCTTTTGCTGTGGGCTGTGTAGTCTTATAAACTTAAGATTTTAATCTAAATTTCACTGCAGACCACCTGCCCTTTTCACAACTGTAATGCCACCACATCCCCCAAAGCTATCTTCAGCAGACCCAGAAGGAGAGGTTTGCCTGTTTGGGCAGGACTGTATTAACCATCAAAGAGTTCTGTCCCTTCCTTCAGGGACAGGTAAGAACAAAAGAAACCTGTTGACAAAAATATTTTGATGGTCCTCAGGTCATAAATACTTAGATGAACAGTACTAATCTAAGTATAGTACACTGAATCTACCACCAAGCATCCCACAGTAGCTGCTGACCTCAGTCCAAAGCTGTCTAAAAAATTCTTCATTTGAGAAGGAAGGTGTGTGTGGGGGATTCTCCTAGAAACTTTGATTGTAAGAAACTGAAGGGGCTTTCTTACCTAGTCCAGCTTCTTCCTCAAAAGAAAACTATCACCAAGAGCAGACTGGCTCAGCATGGCTTTGCCTTGATGAGTCCTGACATCTACTTGCTCCTCTGGATGACCTGCTGGTGTGCTGCACTGCTCTCCTAGTAACAAGATTTTTCCAACATCCAACCTGACTCTCGAAAGAAACAATTGGTTGTCACTCTCCCTTGGTGTCACCTGGCACTACTAAGTACAGTTTGGTCCTACTATTTTCATAATCATCCTCCAATAGCTGTAACAGCTACTGGACTGTCCTTTTTCATCCAAGCAAATAAGCCCAGCTCCCTCAACCTAGACCCCTACTCATAAAAGTAACTTTTCACTGGAATGAAAAATGGCCATGGAACTTCATCTGAGCTAGAAGTACTGCCTTAACAAAAGCCATGACCATGTGCTTAATTAATGCTGGATGAACTAGAAAGACTTCTGCTTTTCTCTTCCTTCTACTACTAGCTGCATATACAAGGAACTACTACTCAGATGTTTTGCATTTGCTTCTTCTGATTTCTCTTTGTACTGCTGACAGAAGGGATATGTTAAAAGCTCTGCATCCTGTACAGAAATGTCCACAGAATTTCAGATCTTTCTATTTCAGTACTCTCAGATATTTTGCATATTTAATATACTTCTATTTTACAAAGGTATCTAAAATCAAGCTACCTAACAATAAAAAAATGAAGTTACCAGTGTTTATTTTCTATAGGAGTTCTTTATGGGCCCTTTAAAAACCCCCAAATTTTATCCAGCTGTTTCCAGTTATGGTCATCTTCAAAGATTTCTTTTTGAGACAATGTAACTTCAAGAGTACTGGCAGCTATTTAAAAAAAAAGGGGGCAGAGGGGGGAAGGTCAAATCAAAAAATCTAACCTTTATGGATATCTATTCATTCTGGTCCCTTTTTTAGTCTATTAGAAATCAAATCAGAAATCAACAAATAACTAAGAACCCGCTGACAAAATCTTGCTGGAGTAAGCAAAGTGGAAGTACAGCAGTTTCAATTATTTCTCCTGTTTAGAAAATTAATTATCTCAATCCTAAAAGCTTTCTGCACAGTCCTGCACTAATGACATTTTCCCCCATCCCAGTTTGTTTCCAGGAGCAGACTCCACCAGGGACTCAGCAGCAGTGGGGACCAGCTCTAGAGGCTTAGGAACTACTTGTACCATGTAAGAAAAAATACTTCACACGTCTTTAAAATTTGTGAAGAAGAATGGTGTATGCTTTCCAGAAAGCAAGACCAGTGCTGTAATAATCCTCCTGGCAGCCCCAGGGCCATCACCAGAATTCAGATGACCAAACTCTTCTGCTGCTTTGTGAGGGAGGAGTATTGAGATCCACCCAGCTCTGGCCTCCAGTTATTGCCACACCTTTAGTCAAGTGGCCCCTTGACAGCTCAGGAAGTGGACAGATTTTTCTTCTCCTTTCCTCTAACTCACAACAGCAAGGACAGGTTATTTTAAAATAAAAAATCACTGTCTGAAACCACCAACACCATCTTCTGATGGAATGTGCCTTAATCTTAACATTACCCTGCCCTCATCCTTCCTGTCCACACTCACCACAGCTCCCATAGGAGGCACATCCAGGTATAAGCATTCCCAGGTTTCAACAGTTTGTCCCTCCAAGACAAATCACACACCTCTCTTGTGGGACCCAGCAATTCAAATGACATGGCACACTTCATCTGCCATGGTATAAACTGGACTGGGTTTTCCAAGGAATTAGAGGGAAAAAACCAGAGAAATCAGATACTTTCTGGTAGCTACAAGTAGCAGAAGAAATACACTCCACTATGAACAGGAAGCAAAAAGCACAAAGCACTATGAAATTAAGTTAATGACTTGAGTAATGTAAGACCTACCTCTAACTGCCAGCAGGCAATACACAATCCTGAGACTGAAATACATGACATACATTGCATCACCCAAAGCTCTCTCTAGATGAGATATAAATCCCATGTCTTTTTCCCCGCTCCTCACAATACAGCATCCAAGACAAGCAGACACCAAGAAGCACTTTGTTCACCTGTTCTGCAAATATGAAATCCAAGGTGCTTATATTAAAGCATTTTTATTAGATTTCATTAACCTGAAAAGCCAAAGCTAAAATTTATTCACTCAAAGATTACAATCAAGAAACAGCTTTAGGAATGTTAGCATTAATATCTTGCAATGGAAGGCAGCAGAATGTCCCAGATTTACGAAGCTTGAGACTTTCAGCAGATATTTTGACACAAGGTTGAACATGATAAAATTCCCAAAACTTAGCACCTTGTGTTTTTTAGGAAAAGCCAGTTCCACATAATCCTCTTGGCACTTTTACAAATTACACCTGGACCAACCTGCAAAGCTGATCATATTTTTGACCTAACACTTGACAGAGAAGTTGAGCATTATGGATATAGCAACACTACTGCAGTTATGGAAAGAGCATTGCCTCATTCAAGGAAGTGAAAGCATGGCCAGCTTCCCAGAAGCCAGAGAAAGCCTAAGCAGAATAAGGACTGAGAAATTCCAAAATCTTGCAGATCTCATCAACACCAGCAGGGCAAGGGCCTGAGGGCTGAGGGACCCATTCATCAGCAATGACCAAAACCACAGTCAACTCCCAACAAACACTGCTCCAGTAGCATACCCAAAAAACTCTTTGATGCTATCCATCAGTATCTCACCATAGGCAAAGGATAGAAACTCTCAAACGAAGAAATGACCAATAAATGCTGAAATAACTAATGCATCAAAGCCTGTCCTAAGGCCTTCCATGCTCAAGGCCTATGACATCCACACAGACGTAATGCACAGCAGGGAAATACTCCCCTTCATGTAAACCTTGTGTACTCTTGGAAAGCCCTCTCAGGAAACAAAATCATGCCTCGCCCACATCCACCAACAGCCAGTTTACGCAGCTCAGGCCAACCACATTTAGACATCATCTAATCTTAAAACAGGGTGTCTCTTTTTCCTCTGAGACCTGTGAATTCAACCATGCTACTTCCAGTCTGAAATCATTAACAAAATACTTGGAAGTCTTCTTCCTCCTTGAAAATATAACAGTCCTACCACTGCTGAGGAAATTAGTTCATTGTGGATATACTGTCCTGAGCAACCACTAGTTAGTGCCAAATCTCCCATTCCTGGAAAAGATAAGCAACAAAACCAACTATTGGCTCACTTCAGTAAGCTTAATGGTACAGACCAGGGACATCAAACTAGAGCAAGGACATGGATATTCCCACACTTCAAACTACCTCTTTTCACAGGAGGTATGGCATGATATAAATTCAACCTCACAGACCTCCTTTTTGATACCATCAGGCATGAAATATTTGTCTCTCACTAGGGGGGATACCTCAAAAGGGCCCAGAAAAATATAGTTTGTGTCCCTCCTGGTTAAACTAGTGTCAGTGGAGAAAAGGCAGCAATAGAAAGGTGCTTCCACATCACCTCTTCCTTCCCCTGTAGAAACCTACAAAGCTCAATTACCTATACACTATTTTTTAACATCAGTGTCAAACCTCCAGGTGAATTAGCCAGCAACAGTCTCAAATTCTGCCAACGTGAAAACACAACAGACCTATTTAACATTCAGCACAAACAACTGGAGCACCATCCAAGCAAGGAGGAATAGCTGAAGTTAAACCTAAATCTGGAATTCAGTGGAGAACAGAGGAAAGCCCTGTCAAGGGTTTGCAGCCACAGACAGACCCTAGGTTTGTTGCTTTAAGATACATGATCCCAGCTGGTCATAGGTCAGAAGTATTTCTGGACTTTACACTGACATTATACTTTCATACTGAAATGCTACTCAATAACAGCATGGCTGCCTCAGCTCTATCTAGGCAAAGAGTCATCTGCGTCCCCATGGGCAGCCCATGAAGCATTCCCATCTAGGAAATCTGATTACTCCAGAACGTGTTATGCCTTTCCCTAGGAACACAGCGTGATACCATCATCCTCCCATCTTCCAGGCTGCATCCTCACAGTGCTCAAACACCTACCCACTATCTTACAGCTCCCTGAGGCCCCAGCACTGGGCAGCAGCAGGGCTGCCTTGGGCTCTGCAGAGGAACAGCCCCTGACAGTCATCTCTGCCATCATTGACCCGGCGTGAGCACAACATGGTGGCATGCAGCTGCAAGGCAAGATAAACTGCTGAGTTCTGCAGCACTTCCAGATTTTTGAAGAGGTCTACTCTTTCTTCATACCTGTAGTTGATTGAGCCATATATTTTTATTCCAAAGATAGTTGAGTGTTCTGATACTGTGTTTCTCTAAGCCCTAAGCCAATCAATTTTATCAAATGCAGTTACCACAAATAATCCAGCCACAATGATCAAGACAGAAAATGCACAGGGAAAGAAAGTATCAGCAGTAGAAAAGAAAGAGATTGTTTTTGTTTTTGAAGGTTTATTCATGAGAAATGAGTGACTTGAAACTGAAAAGCATTTTTTATTAACACTCTGCCTTGACTTTCATTTCAATGACATTTTAATGAACACTTTCTAAGTAGCTCTACTTGCAAATGAATGTGGGAGAATATTGAAGAAAGGTAATGGGAGGGGAAAAGAATAATCCATCAGTCATTTTATTTCTTAGGTGCCTCTGAGAAAATAAATAATTATTCATCAGGGGAAAAGTGATCCAGCAAAGATTCGACTGTTAAAAGACATCTGGAAAGGAATAATAAGTAGAATGGAAGTGTGAATTACGATAGAGGGCTATGAAGAAAGATACAGTGTGATCTGGAAGCCAATTAAGTGACTTTGTAATTCTTCAAATATGAAGGCAGTGTGTTCACATCTGTCCTGAGTACTTCAGCCACAGAGAGCTAACAATAAACTGTCAGAAAAAAAAAATTATAGAAGAGCAGTAAATGTGATTGTAGGACTGGCTGGAGCCATGAGAAGTGAGATTTCTGCCCTGGTAACTGACAGCATGAAAATACCTTCTTTGATAACAAGTTTAATGTGATTCATAGTTCTTTATTTCTATTTTTGTTGCCAGATTCAACAAAATTCAGAAATGTTCAAGTAGAACTATAGTAAGACCTGTGAGGGCCTATTAAAAGGGGAGTGGGGAGTGAAGGCAATATAAACAAGAAAACTGTTCATTCACCTAGCATGGCATGACTTTCAGTGAGAACATGCCAAATCTAAATAAATTAGGCTATATAATTCCACTTGGCAGCATAAGGAGTGAAATAATCATATAGTGTTGCTGAGATTCCAAGAGCTACCCAGAGGATGCAAAAAATCTAACACCATCAGGCAGCAATGGGAATACCAATTTAATACACTTTTTCTTTCTCCCTGCCATAAATCAGGACAAAAAGTTAACAGAACTTTCTCCAGTGTCTTGTAACCAAGCTTTTAATCCAAGGAAAAGCAAAACTAAGAATGTTCCCCAAACGGCAGTCACATGCCACTGGTGGCAGGATTCCGGTACTACTTTTGCTATCGTCGGTATTACCACAGTTGAAGAATCCCTAGGTTAGGAGAAAAAGTATTTATTACTGCACAGTATAATTCTAAAGACTGAAACCAGAAGAGAAACTGCAGAGCATCTGGAGTATAAGAGATGAAAATTTCACCCACCAAGTGTTAGCAGCAAGTAGACTTTATTTTTAATCTTCTTATGACAACTGTTATTCTATAAAAGCCAAATTTAAGAAAATGATGCTCAGATGAAGATTTCAGCATCACAATCCCAAACATACCAATTCCAAAGATTAGAGATCTTGGCAGGGTTGCTGTTGACTAAACCCAAGCCATTTCTTCAGAGAGAGCCATAAATAATAGAGGAGTTAAGTTTCAGAGGAGAAGATACATTGAAGTGACCCACGTTATATCATGCACCCACCTACACAGTGCAGATAGGTACCACTCCTGTGGTGATGGCAAGGATGCCACAACAAAACAGCCCATCTCTTCAGCTGCAGGAAAACAGGCACCATCCTGCAGCTTACCTTGCACGGACGGACAGAGGGACCCCCACACTGTACAAATCATCAGGGTGGCCCACTGCTATTCCAGTTTTCAGTGACATGCAGATAAGCCATAGCATATGCCTGCAGCTATGGCAAGCTGGGAGCTCCAGCCTGTGGCAGAAGTTCTGTTGCTCGGATCTCCAATGAGCCACACTAGAGCTGGCACCCCACCACCACCTTATCACTGGAGAGAGAAACCGCAGGGCTGGCTCTACCCAGGGGCTCATGCATCCTCTAAAAGCATGAGGTTAACACTGCACAAAAGAGCCTTGTCCACAGTGGGAAAAACTACATCCCTTCCAGCAGCAGTATCAATTGTACTCGACAAATGCAAATAGTATCAGTGCCAAATACAAGCTACAAATTGACATAATTGATGCCGGGAAAAGTATTTTTTTAACTTTAAATACACCAGAAACTGTATGAAAGACGCTTTCCTCTAGTCCTTGAAAGTAACTTTAGAGCATTTCCCAGAAGAGTTGAAATATGTATTTGGCCCTAAAGCTTACCACAGGTACCTTTTTCATTTGCAGACTGGTACGTGTACACATGAAGGGAAAATAGAGGACAGATGGCTAAATCGATGCATATTTACCAAGGTACGAATACCACGTTAAAATCATAAGCACTAGGCCAAGTCACATGTTTAAAATTAATTACACTTCCGCTACTACCTACAAGTCCACACTGCTTTAAAAATCTACAAGTCTGAACAAGATACGTCAGTGTGACACGATCACTTAAGTATATTAATCCCACATGGATATCCTCTGCAGCTGAATTAAAGACACACAAGTTATTCCTTGCTACTGCTCAAATACATATTCAGGCACATTACTGCTGTTTCCCTCCCAGCAGAAATGTAAATATGCCCAAAAGAAACAGAAAACAAAACATCTGGAAACAGAAGCCTATAGGCAATGTTCTCATAGTTCAAAAAAATCCATGTGCATATTCTGTGCATATGCAGACAAATACACATGTACTACAAGGAATAAATATATAGGGTTTCCCAACAAAACCAGGAGTAAGAAAAACATTTATTTTCTGACAGGTTTTCCCCCTCTGTCACACTCACCTTCACGGGTGACAGTCCCGTGTCGTGTCCTGCCCAGCGCTATTCCCCGCTGGCTGCAGCGAGCCCCCGGCGCAGGGATTGAAGCGGGCGGGCATGGAACGGGGAGGGAGGATTTGGAGGAAGCCGCTGGGGCGGCCACGGCCCCACGGGGCCCTTTCCCTTTCCCTTCCAGAAGTAACACAAAGTTATGACTCCCGCTCGCCGCTCTCCCCGCTCGCACGCCGTGCCAAATGCTGAGTTAACAAAACCATAAATCACCGCCGAAGCAGACGCGACGGCCCGGCAGCAGCGCCCGCCGCCTCTCGCCCCGTCCCACGCCGCGGCGGCTTCCCCAGGGAAGCGGAGGGGAGGCGAGCGGCGGGGGCAGCGGGCACGCGAACCGCCGCGGGGCTCGGGGCGCCTTCCCGCGCCCTTGGCGGCGGCAGCGGGGGGCACCGCGGGTCCAGGCGCGGCGGGACGGCAGCGGCGGCAGCTCCCCGCGCAGGGAGGCGCCGCGGGCCGCCGCGGCCGCCAGGCTCTCCCGGGGCCGGCGGCACCGCTGCCACGACTCCTCCCCGAGGCGCCGGGCAAGCCGAAGTCCCGCCGCCGCCGCGTCCCCGCGCGGCCCGGCCCCGCGGCGAGAGGACGCGGGCTGTCCCCGCGCCGTGGCCCCGCAGCCGCCCGGAGCGGGGGCGGGCTGGCGGCGGCGCGGGCAGAACTGGCGGCGGCGCGGGCGGCTGCCTTACCTGGGAGCGGAGCGCGGAGCGGGGGTACACCCGCTTCTCCAGCCGGGCGGAGGCGGCTCCGCGCAGCGGCGGCTT
>QUSF01000007.1:36917954-36984137 GCA_003676055.1 Chloebia gouldiae
GGGCCCGCCCGCCGCAGCGCGCGCCGTCCGGCCGCCGCCGGGGCCGGGGAAGGGGCGGCGTGGGGGCCGGGGCTGCGGCGGGGGTGCGGGCCGGCCCGCGCTGCTTCGCCTGAGCCCGGCCCGCGCTGCTTCGCCTGAGCCCGGCCCGCCTCCGGGACGGCCCGGAGCGTTCCCTCCGCAAAACAACGGGGGCAGCGGCGCGCGGGCTGTGCTGCAGAGCGGCCAAACCCCTGGGTTTGCGTCGCGTTGTTCGGCTTCCTTTTGACTGCTGGAGCTATGGCGTGTCACCGGTTACCGTGGACGATTTTCTGCAGGAAACAAACGCGTGGCTTGGCTCCCAGGGCCCATTCTTCCCGCATTTTGACCCGAATTCGTGAGCAGTTTCTGTTCCTGTGAAGTGTTGTTCACAGGCAAAATGGGCTCTCTTCCCCTCGCCCGCAGCTGCCAGCGCAGGCCCCCGGTACCCGTCTGCCCCCATTCTCCCAGAGGCCGCTGTCCCTGGAATGAGGGCTGGCAGCTTCCCCTAACAAACATGGAATATTCCCCATCCAAAAAGGGGGGCAGCTGCAGTGACTCCCGGTTTGCCTCCAGCCCATCAAACTGTGCTTGTGCTCCTGTGCCAGGTGAAGCTAAAGGTGCGGTGCAGCGGAGCTGTCGGAGCGCTGCCCGCTCCGACCGGGCATCCCCAGCGACCCCTGGTCCCCACGATCCCAGCGAAGCCAGCTCTGCGTGGGGCTGAAGCTCGTCTGGCAAACCCCAAAATTCATTTCCAGGCAGCTCAGGTCCCTGAACAGGGTCTCCTGAAAGCCAGGCAACATCCAGGGGTGAGGCCACAGCTGCCCCATCCTCGATGGATCTCAACCGCTGCAGCATCCCAATGTAAGGGTGGTGGAGCAGGAAATAAATCAGAAAGCAGCCGCACTTCAATTTCAACTAAATTCCTTTAGACTGTCCCTGAGGTCTTTCACAAGGATCAGTAACTGAACTGCTACTGAAAAATGTGTTACATTTTAAGAAGAAAAGTAACCCTTTCAAATTAGCCACATCCTTTTGGTGTTAGGAGGCTGAAAAAAGAGACAAAAAGAATTTTTTTTTATTATTTAAGTAATGAGCAGAGTGACAAATTATTATTTTAAGGCTAATTGGAAACCAGTTCTAACCAGTCTGTTCAAGGCAACTCCACGGTAAAATGTGTTTGAATATACCCAGTGAAAAAAAAATTATGGCAATATTGTTCTACTTTGAAAGGGAAATAGAATAAATGGAATAAACACAAAACCAAGCTGGAGCCTAGCTGAGGATGCCACCAGGTACAGTAACCACCCTCCCCCAGTTTGTAGGAGGATACAATGGCTTTGAAAAGGGCGGAAAATAAAATTTAAAACTCTGCTGCTGCTCCAGCATAATCCAGTGCTGATTATGGTAGCCCTTAGGTGACCAGAAGCAGCAACAGCAACATCTCTATTCCTTCCCTCGTTTTGTATGATTTTGCTCTTGGTGAATGGCAATTTTGTGAAAGAAAATAAATGAGATTGTAACTTTTTTTTTCCCTGGCACATTGTTTTTAATCTTCATTAAATGAGAGAAAGCAGAACTAAAGAAGTTGTTAAATATGCAAAAAACCTCAACAGGAAGTTTCATCAATGAGAGCACAGCTGATACCATAAAATGCAGGATCTCCTGAGGCCTTCTATTAAGCATCTATGCCCAGAAGCAGAATTAAATATATTTCAGGCCAAATCCAACGCGAGTTTTTACCCAGCTTTTAGAAACCACTCATGAGGTGTGTATTCTCCTCAGGCAACTTCGTGTGCCCATCGACTGGCTTTGAGCAAGTCCCTCTTTCTGCAAATTAACCTGATTAAATTTTGTCTTCCTCTTTTGACTGTGGAGGATGACTGATATTATCCTATTTCTGACAGTCTTTTACATATACATCTAAAGCTATAATGAGTTATATTTGCCCTTCAGACATTACTTTTTGATTTGAATTGCCACATTTTCTCAAATTTGTATCATTCTTGTTGCTCTCCTCCAGTCATTTCAATGAAACATCCACAATAGGACACTGTAGACTAGCCAAGCCTCAGAAGTAATGAAGAAAGTAGAATAATTAATGGTGACTTACATATAGAATTTTTGCCAATAAATCCCTCAATGTGATTTGTTTTTGTTGCAATGGCAATTTCATGCTGACTCATTGAGTAGTCAGTGCCAAGAGCACCCTTTCTTCACCAACTCTTCCCTGTATGAATTTCATGCCTTCCTAAGTGCCTAGCCAGCACTTATCCCCATCTTGTTCATTTTGAATATCAAATTGAGAGTATTTTTTAGTAGCAATAGTTTATCAATGTACATTCTGAATGGTATTATTGATCCTGCAGTATGGATCATTAATTTTGCATTTTTCTATAGAAGATTATTTCTCAATCAGCTTAATGAGGCTTAGTCAATATTATCCTACTTGGAAAGGTGCAGCCTAGAAAACTGATGAGAAGACAATACAAAGTTAAATACTATTAACTCTTTAATATTTACAGGGATTTTTTTGGTCTTATTTGTATTATTCATTTTTACTACAAATGTACCACAAGGACTAAAGGGGGTTTTACCATTTAAACAAGACGTTTGAATAGAACTATAAGTATTTTATAAAATTCTAAAATTATATTCAGAAATTATGCTGAATTTTGCTGAAACTTGTCAGCTTATCTGTCAAATCTTTTAACAGAACATCAAATCCGTGTTTCTAGGCTCCATTCTCACCTTCCATGCTGCACCAGCGGTACCTCAGGGCTTGTCCTGAAGCTGCCTACTAGCCATGGGATCCAGGAGAGTCCTACGAGCTTGCCCACAGAAGGGGCCAGCACACGTCCACATTCCAGCAGCAGCCATCCCCCGCCCAGTGGTGCCCTCATGTGTCTCCACACGTGAATTTCAAACACTGGGATCCCAGGAATTCGTTTGATTTATGTGTCACTAGAAACGCGGCATATGCAATCTCTGCGCCGTGTGGCGCCTTTGTCTCTAGCCTAAAGTCGGTTTGGGAATTTCCTACAAGGGAAGGGTGTATGGAGTGAAATAACTTGAGCCCATACCACCATAATGTGTGTTTTTATTTGCTTTTTTATAAAAATGGCTACCAGGAAAATCCAACAGCCTCTTTCAGACCATGGCAAACTCCTAAATTCAGGTATGAATTCTCCTTTCCCCTCTATTTTCAAGGTTACTAGTAAAAAGAAACTTTACGAATTACTCTCTTTTTCTATCTATATATTCATGTACTGCAGGAAGGGAAAGTTGGCATTGTTTCACTGACATTATGCCTGTCTCCACAAGTTAAGATTAATTTGCTGTTTCAAAGGCCATCAAGCCAGTTCAAGCCTATGTCATTTTTTTAAAGCATAGAAAAATTCAGCTGAGTATCAAGTTTTCCTGTGTGGGGGCACCAATATATGTACATACAGAGGCCATTAGAGCTCATAGCTAGGGCCATAACTCATTATTTTCCCTATTTTTTTTTTAATAGTAAGGACAAAGCATGAACTCATGCAAGTTAATGATACAAGTATTTTATTATTAAATGATGTAGAAGAAGATTGCCATAAACAATTTACCCAAAGTTTGTGCAATGCCATCATCCAAGGAAACAAAACATGCAAGCTGCTGCTTCTGCACAAGTTTTGCAATGTCTTTTTTTCATGTATGCAACATTAAATTTGTTCCTACGACAATTGCAGCATCTGCCCCATCTGTTCAGGACGCTCTTGGGAAATAACACTTCAGATACATTCACGATACATTTATTAGGAAGTTTTGCAGTCTTTCATTATTTCAGGACTCAAGGCCATATTGAAGCAATAGATTACAGATATACCACGTGCCATGTGCTATTACATTTTCTCAAGGAGCCAGCCCAATGACATTGTTCTCATCTTCAGCAATCACAGCAGAATTTGTCTTATCCCACAGCAGACAGAGCTTTGCACGCTATGCTCAAAGAAATGGAGAAGATGAAGTTGACCAAAGGCTTGGCTTCTTCTTTAATCTACAGTGGTGCCATATTGCCAGATGATCCTAAGAGGAAACCATTGCCCCATTCTTCAAAGGAAGACAGAATACCCCTGACTTGGGAGCAAATTATTTCCCATTTATAGATTCATAGAATTCTTCGCCACTTCATTCACTGTGTGAAAAAGCTGTAGAAGACAAGTATCTGAGAAGAAAGATTCTCCATATAATTACAGAAAATGCGTGCTTCCCACCAATATTCCAGCTAATTTCTAGTGTGTCAGAGTAACCCTCTACTCACAAAGTACAATTGGGCTACTGTGCAGCAGAAAGTCTTTCCATACTGTGATCGCCAACCATCTGAAGCCCAGACATACAAGATTTTAATACATTCATTGTCTTAATGAAGAGCTGGAAATGAAATGAACATGCTCAGGGCAAAACAGTGCTCATGTCCTCCTGCAGACTGCAGAGGCACATCTCCATACTACCTACACATGACTCTTCTCTGACCCTGACTCTTCTAACTTGACCCTGTGGTCAAGTGACACTTTGTGTTGCAGGAACATGGCTAAACTTCCTTCTACGCCCCTTAAAGGTGGCCACATTTGTTCTGACTAATGTGCACAGTTATTCCCTAGTCTTAGAACATGGTGGTGTGAGTTTGCATGTTCAGTATTGTCTGAAGGTGTGACATGCAATGATACCATGTGGTAGGTAGTCATCAAACTACAGACCAAAGCAGACTGCCAGTGCTGAGCCTGGGCTCTTGCCCTGTGCAGTTTACTTCTACATACATAACATCTTGGAGTTTTCTGATCCCAAGTTTCCTACTCTATACATACAGCTAATGTTGCCAGATGCCGTGTGTAATTCATTGTATTTGGCCTTTTTAATTTGACTTTTTTTGTTGGATTGTGGCTCTCAATGAGATGATTCAGACTCACTGGCAAAAGCAGTACGTGCTCTGCAGTATTTACTACCATCTGCAAACTTTGCCATAATATTTTATGTTGTCTAGATCATTGATAAAAGTATTAAGCACAAAAACAAGTTTCTGGGGAAAAATCATTACAATAGCTTCTTTTGTTTATGTCTTTTCATTAACAATAACATCTGGAGATCAAACAGCGAGTCAGTTTTTAATCCATGTAATGTTAATTTTGTATAATGGAAGTTCTTTTAAATCAAAGTGTTATTGCTGTATTGACTGGGAAGCTTTGAAGGAATCAATGGCTGTTATGTGAACATAGTTGTCTGTAGCACTTGGAATCAGAGTTTTCAAAACAAAAGAGGAAACAAAGACACAAACTCCCTAGCAGAAGAACTATAGTAAGTACTTTCTTGGCTGCTGTGTTGACAGATCTTAATTGTATTTTGACCTCTAATTTTTGCTAATAAGATCCAAAATTAGCAATCTCTTTGCCATGATTAAGAATAACACTTTGTTATTCAACAAGCGCTTTCAAACTTTTCAAAACTGATGCAACCTTGACAATATTCTTCTAGAATTACCCATGACCTAGGAAAATGTCTTATTAGCAGCTGAAGACGGGTTCTTGAAGTTTGATTTCAGCAGCACTTGGCCTCCTAGCTTTCCTGCAAGTGAATTTTTTCTCCCTCTCTCTCACATGGATACATAATTACTTTGTTCCAAATACCAGAAATCTGTTGTACTGTTTACCTATCATATTTCATGTGTACTTGAGGTAAGATCCTTCCTTGCTTTTCCTCCTAATATTTATGTAAAGTGCCCTTTTAGTGCATTTAATCCAGTTGCCTGGTACTACTCCGGCAAGTAACATTTTCTTTTCTTGCTATTTTTTATCCCTGTCATATAATTACTTTGTTTCCCCACCTGAGTCTTTACAAATTGATTTTCTATTTTTTCATTTCTTCATTTAATTTTTTAACCAGGGTGGCTTTCTGCCCAGTAAAAGCTTTACATGCTAATGAAATCTTGTCAATCTACATATCCAAGTGGCTATCTTTGAACGACTGGCAGTTTCTCGTAATGCTTTCTATTTCAAAGCCCTGTTCTCTTGTCCTTTATCCTGACAATTAGTCTAAGCTTTGGGTAATTAGCTCTTTTAGAGTTTCACAGATGAATATTTGTTGCTACTATTGCCTGTTTAGGCAAATGGAGTGTAATCAGATTCTAATGAGAAATACATAAACAACAGCATAATTTTTAGAGTGACAATTAACTATACTTTGTCAAGAGAAGGCCTTATAATGACTCATTCCCTTTGGAAGGAAGGATATTGCATTAATAAGATTTAAAAAGAAAAGAATCCTTCTTCTTGAAGTTCATAACTCTGGGGGGTTTTTGGTGTTTTCTACGGTTGTTGTTGTTTTGTTTTTGGTTTGCTTTGTTTTTTTTTTGTTTATTTTTGTTTTTCCCATGCAGACTATCGAGCAAACATTCCCTGGTTAGAATTAACCAATTGTATTTATTTTCCATCTAGATCATAAGCTTTAACACAAAATGTATTGTCATTTGCTAAGATCCAAATGTTTTGACAACTCATATATAGGAGAACATATTTCAGATGTTCTTTACCCTATAGCTTTTTAAGTCCAGTAGAGACAACAGCAATAATCCAGCCAAGCATGCATTAAAATAGGACTTGCACCCAGGCCACATTCAGCTAAATTCAGGGCATCAAGAAATCAGACATAATCCTATGGACATGACATTGTATAAAATGGCAGAAGTTAGTGCTGCAAGTCCTCTGCTGAAGAAGTTGTATTTTTAAATTAATATTATTTTAATTTTATACAACACTTCATTGTGTATCTATTTCACCACATGCTTTTTTAAAATATCATTTTTGTACCTAAATGTAACCAAACCATTTAACTCTTTAAAATAACTGCTCACATATTTTTAAATATTGTTAGTCCTTGCCAGAGACGTTTTCTTAGACCCATTAGAAAATTTGCTAAAGTTCATACTTTACAGTTTTACCTACATGTATTTAATAATTTACAGGTTGGGAATTGCAACACTGAATTCTGTTTCAACAAAGCACTTAACTTTAAGGATTTGTTTAAGTTTATCACTGTTTCTCAGACCACTTAAGTATGTCGTGAAGTTCCAGTGGAGCCTTGGTATGTTTAAATAGTTTGCTGAATAGAGATTAATTTAAGAACATGTTTGTTTTCTGGTTTTTTTTCCTTTTTTTTTCTTTTTTTTTTGTAGGTTTGGAGGTTTTTTTCTGGAATAGAGATTTATTCTGAAATTTAGTATACATTTTTCAGCCTTTCTCCTGTTAAATGTTTAAGAATGATAGCTGTTTAAGAACTTTGATTTTAAAATTATCCAGGAAAAATATGCTAATATTTTTATAGTTTATCATTTGAACTTTAGAATGAATCCCGATATCCAGTGTCTTATAAACTACAGCAATTTTTTAAAATTTGCAAATGACTCTTATAGGGATATGCTCAATGAATACATAACACATCCCTAGAGATACTGGCACAACATCACAGGAGTTATGTCAGAATTTTTTACCTATACAGTACTTCTGCAAATGAATAAAGTTTAAATAATTAATTTCCTTCTACATGCAATGCATTGACAAGTATAGATGCCCTCCTATCTACCTGAGTCTCAGTTATGGAGTGAAAAAACAGGTGAGAGTTTCTGGAAGCAAGAAGGTACAAAACCAACATAATCATAGAATCATAGAATCATTTAGGTTTCAAAGAGACCTTTAAAATCCTTAAGTCCACCTGTTAAGCCAACACATCTGAGTCCACCAATAAACCTTGTACCTAAGCATCACATCTACAGTTTTTTAAATACCAGCAGGGATGGCGACTCAACCACTCCCACGTGCAGCCTGTTACAATGCTTAACAACCCTTTCCATGAAGAGATTTTTAATATCCAATCTAAACCTCCCCTGGCACACCTTGAGGCCACACATTTCATCTTGTCCTGTTGCTGATTTCCTGGGAGAGCGATCCCAACCTGGCTACTCCCTCCTTTCAGGTGATTGCAGAGTGTGATAAGGTCTCCCCTGAACCTCCTTTTCTCCAGCTAAATAACCCCAGCTCCCTCAGCTGCTCCTCACCAGGACTTGTGCTCCAGACCCTTCACCAGCTTCATTGCCCTTCTCTGGACACGCTCCAGCTCCTCAGTGTCTGTTTGTAGTGAGGGGCCCAGAACTGAGCGCAGAATTGGAGGTGTGGCCTCACCAGTGCCAAGTACAGAGAGATTATCGCTGCACCTGCCCAAGCCACGAGCAGCAGTTTTTTTTTCCAGGAGAATGCTGTGAGAAGCAGTGTCAAAGGCTTTACTAGAGTGAAGGCAAACAACATATACAGCCTTTCTCTTATCCTCTAGATGGATCACCTTGTCATAGCATGAGATGATGTTGGTCAAGGATGACCTGCCCTTCATGAACGAATTCTGGCTGGGCCTGATCCCTTGGCTGCCCCACATGTGCTGCATGCAGCCCATGACACTCAGGATGGTCTGCTCCATGACCTTCCCCAATATCCAGGTCATGCTAACAGGTCTGTAGCTCCCTGGCTCCTCCTTCCAACCTTTCTTACAGCTGAGTGTCACACTGTGTAGCCTGTAGTCAACTGGAACCTCTCCAGTTAGCCAGGACTGACGATACAGGACGGGAAGTGGTTCAGAGGACACTTCTGCCAATTCCCTCAGTACCCTGGGATGCATGCCATTGTGGCCCACGGACTTGTGCGTCTCTAAGTCGTATAGCATGTCACTGACCATTTTCCCTTGGATTATGAAGGCTCCATTCTGCTCCTCATCTTCCAGCTCAGAGGTCTGGGTGCCCAGAAAACAAGTGGTCTTACTACTAAAGACTGAGACAAAAAAAGTATTACATACCTCATGCTTTTCCTCATCCTTAGTCACTGTGTTTCCCCTCACATCCAATAAAAAATGGAGATTCTCCTTAGCCCTCCTTTTGTTGCTAATGCATTTATAGAAACATTTTTTATTATCCTTTGTGGCAGTAACCAGATTAAGTTCTAGTTGGGCTCTAGGTCTTCTAATTTTCTGCCCTGCATAACCTCATGACCTGATTTAATGAAGTAAGTAATGTAAATTCTGACATGAAAAATGACTGTTGAAAACAAGAGGCAGCTAACCCATTTAAAATTTGTAATCCATTAAAATAAAATAAAATAAAATAAAGCAGAGGTTTCCCAACTGCAGTGAAACAGACTTACAGCCAGGTGATTCTGAGTGCCCCAGTTCCAATTACCATCTGAACTGGTTATTAGAAATCTATCTTCAGTCAGAGAGAAAAGGCTTGTAGTGACCAGTTAGGAGCTGCAGATGAGAAAATCACATTGGCTAGTCCTGGCAGAACACGGAACTGGAACTAAGCAACTATTTGAGCAGCACCAAAAGAGTTTTTATTTCCAAATCAATAGAGCAATACAAAGTGAAGCAGCAGATGGGAAAGTGATACATTCTTTTACATCTACATAATTCACCACTAAAGTACAATTCATATAAATGCTTTCATGTGGATGAATTCAACACTGCACTGTGAAGAAGCAGCATATCTGTGGGTTAAGTTATAGAGTATCTGTCAGCAAACACGGAAATCTCATACTTGATTTCACATCTTGTACAGATGTTACATATGGAATAAAAATCTGATTTGGCATAATCCTATTTCTAATTGTGACTTGGCTAGTCTAGACCAAATTTACAACATGTAGGGTACAAACGCCTTAAGTATGTTGAATGTGTGTCTTGACACCTAATTGTCCTTCTCTACTTTCTTTTACAAATTTGAAGAGCATTTTATCTTTGGCTCTTCTCTCATACCTTTTGCTATGTGCCCTCTTTTATTTTTTTAAACAAAATAATACAAATGAACTTAACCGTGGAAGTCTTCTACTTACCTATATTATAATCTTGTGTATGTTAAAAATTTAAAAAGAGTCTTATTGGAAAAAAAAAAGGAAAAAAGCACCGAATAATCACAAACACAAGAAAAAATGCAGATGTGAAACTTGTTTCTCCTGGAAGCATTATGGAAACATAGTACTTCACCATGGCAAGTCCAGCTGTGGTTTGTGATGCTAGGCTGTATTATCTTAGATACTATATAAAGATACAATATCAATTTGTTTGACTTAATCTTATGGGCAAATCGTCCATCTTTAAATGAATGTTTATTTATAGAGCAACATATCTTAAGGGAGCTAGATGGGGTTGAAATTATTTAAGAATATTTTTGTAAATTCTCATTGGATTTAAAACTGGATTGAAAATCCAGCTGCAGCTAAAAAATTGCAACAATGTGAATTCCTAGGTAAAAACAAAGGTCATCAGAATTTAGCCCTTCTTATTGTGTTGTTTTACGTACCATTAAAAAATGTCCTGTGAGCATGGCACTTGAGATCTTGGCAAAGCAAATTCAATCCACTGGAATGATAATACAAAGTAAGGGTGGCATCACAGGAAAAATGAGTCAGGGAAAATGGATACAAAATCACTGGATAATAAAAGAAAGGACTGTGTATAAATTGAAGGGATTGTTAAAGAACTATTTCTGTTACCGATCTTTCTAATAAATTTGGAAAACTGAGGATTATATGGAATTACTACCTTGGGGGAAATCTGAGTTTTTGGCTTCATTTTCTCATTGCCAAAAACAATACTTTTTTACTCCCAAGGAAAGGTACCACAGTCTTTTTAAATACTTAATGCCATCTTTTTGCTGCATGATCACAGCACTTTACTTCCTCAAAGTGCAATGCAAGTGTGCTATGAATTCAATATAATGTTAGACTAAAGTTTAGTAGGCTAAGGATTATTATATTCATTTAAGAGAATGCTATTAAGTCAGAAGTAAAGTGAATCCTCTTGTTTGTGTTATTGATTAGAATTCTAATGGCCACCTACATGAGTCTTGTCTATTTTAATAAGGACTAACATCAATCCTAAAACATCTGATTTCTTCTACTTTTTCCCTGCCTGAATGATCATAAAAGTTGTACTTCCTACCGATACTACAATACAAACAAAGACTTATGCCTTAATAATCTGCTCATAACTTTCTTCTTTGTATTGAATGTATATAAAAAGATTGTCACATCATCCTTTTTCTTGCCTGTCTTTTGATATGGATGCATATGTCTATACTAAAGGATTTTCCTTCTTGGTCCCATTGAGCCTGCAATAAATACAGCAAATACTACTGGTAAATATTACTGGCTTTCAATCTTAGGTATAGGTTTCCTGAGATGGTGCCTCACATGTCAGGAAGAAAAGGCAGCAGTGGCATATTTCCCCTAAGGACAAGACATAGAAACTGTCCGGATCATGTCCAAACAGCTTTGGCCCACACACCACAGGTAAATATTCTTGGTCCATCAGGTTGCTCGGGCTCAAGAGAGGTCTAAGCAAAAGGAAGACATTATTTCTAGGCCCTGCAAAGAAGGTAACAAGCAATATACTAATCCAGCGCCAGAAAGCACAGCTACAATGATGGATTTGAGAAAACATGTATTGTCCAGGGGAAAGATGAATGTGAGTGACAGAGGCTCTAGAAAGAAAAGTTTTGTCCAGATCTTCATACATGCTGGGCTGTCTTAAGGATAAATACTGGTTTGTCCCTTTCCTGTATCTGAAGAGGGCCACCCCTGTTGTTAGATGAGACAAAAATGTGTATGGTTGTTTGCTAAAAAATAATTTCTAAGTATCATTTTATTCAATTTGCTAATAATTTTCAGCTTGCTTTCAGAAGGCATTTTTCTTATTCCTGTCATGATTACCACGACAATGAGAAGTTGACCCAGGAGATACAGAACCATCTGATTGCAGTCAAAGGGAATCAAAAGTATCTACTTTCTGCACGACAAAACAGGTTATCTTTGTGGTTCTTCAAAAATGTCTTGGCCTGCTATATTTTTCATTCCAGCACTTAAGATCAGAATTTTTTATCTCTTTTTTCCTGTAGCAGTCTGTACAAGATCATCGGTGCCATTTGAGCCGTGTATTTAAATCTCCACCTAAAATATTTTCTCTGGTAGTATTTTTAATAATATTGAAAGCAGTGCCCATTTAATTGTGTGTACCCACTCTTGTAGATAATGCAGAAGACCTTTGCACACAGTTTGCAACTCTGTGCTAGCACTGTAATGCTTCCAGAAGATCCTTCAACATTTTGTACATACACATACATAGAGTCTGATTCATATTCCCAGTCCTTTAGGATGATGGCTTTTTGGACAAACAGAGAAGTGGATATTTACAATCATTTCAGGTTCCCAAAGAGACATGTAAATGAAGCCTGCTGTACAAGTTCTCATTTCTCATCAGATAGATCCCGAAAAAAAGCAACGGAGAAAGGGAGAGATTTGGACACAGCATTTTATTATGCTGGAATTCCTTAATTCCTTAAGAGGAATGATGACACCAGTCTTCAAATTGTCTTCTGAAGCATGTGAAATGGCAATGAGCAGCCACTGAGATTACACTTGCATTATTTACAATCCTTTAAAAGGCAGATTTAAATTATTCTTTTAGTTACTATGGTAATCTAGGAGACCTTTGCAGCCTTCAGCTTTCTGAGTAAGGAATGAACTGTTGCTTCAAAACACTTTCAATATTGCTACAGAAGATTATTTATGGTGCTTTCTTTTTTTAAATCTTTGCCTTTTATATTTGTTTGTTTGGTAGCACATTAGATTTCTGTCATCTGGATTGGTGTCTTCAACATAATAATTCTGTAGACAACATGGGTTAAAGACTTTTATCTTCTTGTATTAGGATGTTAACATAGAATTGCCTCATGTCAGATCATAAAAGTTCTCCTGATTAATAAAACATGAGGGAAAAATTTGGAATTTATTCTATTGTGATGTTACATAGACTTTTCTCCCCCTTTTCCTACTTTTTAAACTCTTCCTTGGAGAATTTGCATGGAAGATAAGATACTCTTACAGATATGCTTTCAATATTGAAACATAGGAAAAATGGTTGCAACTACTACTCTTGAGCTTCACTGGACAGTACTAAAAATTGGTAAACTGCTTTAAAATATTACTCTATTTTTCAATTTTCATGCAACCTGTGTGCAAATAAATAATTCATTTGTTTTAAGAAAGGAATGGCATAGCTGTAAAAGGTGAGAGATTAGGAGAGCCATGAGACCTTGACTCAGAGAGAAGGTGAGATGCCGAGTATTTAGGTACTGCAGGTTTGTGTGTGTCCTCACCATTCTGCCCACACCTCAAATGAAAGCATCAGCAGGATAAGAAGGCATTTACTGTCTCTCTGCTCCTCCACCTGCTAGAGATCCAGATACCCGAGTTCCTTGTTAGGCGTGGTAGAAGTGGGTTGGAGTTTTGTAATACACACATCAGTCTTCAGGAAAATAAGGCTGACATCACCTGTATCAGGGAATGGTCATCCCAGTGATAACAGCTTTCAGACATTACTGACTTGGATCTGATTTTAATCACAGATAAAAGGATTAGCTTGAAACCTGTTCTCTAGTTTATTCTTTCTTGTTTGTGTCAGTGGATATAATTTGCATTCCTTTCATACTAGTCATAACTCTCCGTGTTCATTCGAAATTATTGTTTCAATTAAAACATATACTGTTAAATCTTCTGCTGTTGCATTTTTCCCAAGTCTGTAAAGGTAGAGGCTGCTAAGAATTCAAGAAGCTTAAATAGGTTTTGCATTCAAATCACTTGCTTCATCCAAACTCCATTTGGAAAAATTCACAAAAATATAACATAACTTTTAAGTTTGTGTGAACAATCATGTTGCAGGGGTAACCACAATTTCAGGACTTCTGATAGCTTGAGTTGCTTTCCTGGAATTTAAATCCATTACTTATGCACCATCACAATGTAAGTAAAATTCATATTGATACAACTCACGTTACATCCCAGAGAAAGGCATTGAAATAAGAATTTGGATTTTTCCACCTCATTATGGCCCATTCTTCAATTTCAAATTGCTGTAACATGCTCTTTCAAGAGAAAGCATATGGAATGACACTGGATTTTGAGTTGGACATAAATTGTACACATCTTGTTGATCTGAAGGAAATGTTGAACAAGTGAGTAAATATAATTAGAAAACTAATTAGGCTGTGTCTATGCTGAGATTTTGGCTTGAACTCTTAAAGCAGTTTTGAATCAAATTCCCTAGTCGGTCACACTAGCTGCACATTGTTGCGTAAAAGGAATGGGGCTTGTATATACAAACTGTATTTCCTTCAGACGAGCTAAATCTCAAGCCCCACACCAGGTGTTCCCCAAATGTGCACCATCCCCACGTGGGGGTCCAAACCACAGCATCCAAACCTAACATCACACAGTTTCTAGCCACGTGTGTGCCAGAGACATTTGGTCCAGAGAACCCCATTAGACCTACTTGGAGTCAAAACTTCAGACCATGTTTATTGAAGATGTAGGAGGCTCAGCACACAACAGCAGATCTATTGATCTGCTCCTAATGCATCATGCTGCTGGCTGACATGCACATGGTCTCCGTTCTCCCTGCATGTGTAGGCCTGGTGCAGCCAGAGGAGGGAATGTCTCTGCGTGCCTTTGCAAAGCATTGTGCAACCCGTGTGCTGGGACTGTTGCTGTGGTTGACTGAACCACACAGCTATTAAACCTTGCCCTGGGACGTGCTGATCATTGCTCGAGCGCTGCTACAGGGCTCCCGAGTGCTCAGCGTGCAGGCCAGCTCATGCCTGCCCACCAAAGCCTGCGTGCCCATCCTCAGGGCACTGTTCCACATGTGCTGGATGTGATTCTGCACGGAGCTTCCTTAAGAGCAGGAAGATCACCCAAAGATGCTGCTCCCAGGCTCGGGGCCTGTTCCTTTTCCCCTCGGAGGAATGTTCTAATGATGGCATGTGAAATTATACAACGCTATCAGATTTCAGCCAAATCAGACCATAGGTCACGTACAACACAGAGATGTCTGGAAAACAGATGCTTCTTGTAGCTTTGGTTATCTAAATGTATGTGGTTGATTGCCTTTTCCATGTTAATGAATAGAAATCATGGGAAACCTTCACATAAGAGGTCAAAATAGAGGTCTGAAGAGGTTTTGCAAAAACACTTAAAACTGCAACAGCTCTGAAACTACAGATAATACTTGACACAAAGATTCATCTCCGTCAATATGCATAATGTTCTCCTTATTGTTGTTGATGAGATATTCAGAATAAAATTCTGAGGCTTATTTTTAAGCCTATTTGTGGATTACTTCCAGCAAGTCGGTTTTACAAAACAATCTTAACAAAAAGCACACGGTGTAGCTCTTTATAGCAATATATTTCCTATTCTTTTTTTTTTATAGCTACTTTATAGTCCGCCCATCTTATCACATAAAAGGAAAAACACTTTCATTACTGAGAACTGACTTTCATATGAAATAGCATAACTCAATACTTTTCTGCTAGGTAGAAAAATTAATCCTCCCTTATTAAAAAGAAAAACTGTTTTCATTTTACTCTTTTCTCTTTATCAGCCGAAGGAAAGATGAACAGAATGCAAACATATGTTCAGTATTTCAGCTAAAAATCTACAAGCATGTCTGAAAAAAATCAAACTTCAAACAGGCTAGAAGATAGTTTCTCTCTTGTAACACAAGTTTGAAGGACACTTGCCAAACACTTACACACCCACTTCCTCAGCCAGAAAATCTTTTAGTAACTAGAAATTACAGTTCAAGCATACATTTAAGTTCTAAGTGCTAATGCCCAACATTAAATGCTCAGCCATCTCTACAGCCACAACCCAAAAGAGCTTTGCTTTTTCTTTTTCTGTCTTCCAGTTAGTTCAGCTTCTTGCCTGCACTCATCTTTTCCTTTCTTATCAGACATAGAGACATTGTAAGACTAATATCTATAACAGCTTGTTCAAAAAATAGCTTTTTTTCTGCAGGGTACAGAGGGCTGGATGGCCAAGCAGTAAAATTTGCTACTGTGAGATCTATTCCTACAAACTAAATGAGGGAGAAGGGAAGAAATTATTAATCTTCTTTAAAAAGATAAATTCTGAACAAAACCTTGAAATACTTCCTAGCATTTCACAGAGTTCCATTTTCATAAAATTGACCTTACTGCTTAAAACACATACAAAAAAAAAAAAAAAAAGGAAAAAAAATCTTAGTAACTCCTGACTTTCCCAGCCCAAGACAAGTCATCTTCAGTGTGCTAGAGATCTTGCTGGTTTCCAAAAGGTCTTAAATCAGCCAAAATAGTCCCATTGGAGCAAAGAAAAAATTAACACCACCTAGTCCTAATGTGACCTCAGCTGGAGTCCAGTGGGCAGCTCTGCCCATCCATCCTTAAGAGAGAAGGGCTGAAATTCCAGCAGTTGCAAATGATATTCAGATAATCCAAGGAAAGGAGAGCTTGTTTTACAAGAGTAAACTAAAAGGCCTTGGATTGCTTAGTCTAGCAAAAGGGTGACTGTCGGGGAATGTGATTCATATCATGTGCTTGGACTTGTTCCAAGCTGTGTGGATTCTGAGCAGCAGGCCAGAACACACGTGCTCGTTGGTTAACGGGAAAGCTGAACAGATCAAAATCACGTTGGAGTCTCTCCAACAGTGGCCTGCTGATGTGCTTGCCTACCTAACAAAGCTTTTAGTTCCTTAAAACTCATGAAAACATCACCTTTCAATCCCTTTGACAAATTCAGCTGAACTGGAGCCATTGCCTCAAAAGATACTGAGTTTAGAGAGGACTGAAACAGACCGACCGACAGGCACAGACAGAATCAATAGCTTCTTAGGAAAGCAGCTATGGACACCTCATTAAAAATGTATAATGACAGTAAACATATCTAAAACAAGGAAACAATGGGGAGACAGAAAGGTGTGGGAAAACAAGAGATATTTGCATACATTGAATAAGCCAGGAGAGAAAACAGCTCATTTATGCCTTTGATCAGCAGGAGCAGTGTGTTACCTTTTGAGCTTCTCCATTAAACAAATGTAGACTGCAAGTAGGAACCTCTACATAAAAGATACAATAAACAGGATACTGCATTATTATTTCAGATTACAGCAATCATAGTTTAAGGAATTGCACTGCCGGAAAAAAAATCAGCAGTGTGGTTAGTGAATCTGCAACACAGTTTACCTACAATAAGTGCTACATTTTAGCATTTAAACACTTATTTGTAGGCTGGTTCACCATGGTACCTAAAAAGCAAAAGAGATGTGTGTCTCTGAAGACCTCTACCCCTTAACTTCTTAAAGAACTTTACTTTGGGAATGGTTATTCAAAAGGCATCCAAAATTGAGCTATAAGTCAGATATCCAAGATACATGAATTGCACATGATATGTACAGTGAAGTACCTTCTCAAGTCCTCTATTTTTTTTAATCAATACCTTATGAGCTGTAAGAAAGCATTTAGTAAGAAACTGTAAAAGTAAGCACTGTAAGAAAGCACTTCCTTACTTTTTACACATGCACTGTGAACAACAAAATATCCTGGTCCTCAGCAATTTAGAGTGTAGATCCCACCTACATAAATTCAACATTTTAACATCCCACTGAAACTTTTATATCTAGTTAAGGAGATTACTTGAAAGGCTGAATGATCAAATAGATTTAAATAGCTGCTGTCATTCATGAGTTTACGTAAGACAATGTTGAGGTTTTCTCCCTTACATGTCATGAGGGAATTAAACTATTTTTGCAGTCAGATTTATTTACAGGAAGCAAGAAAAAAGTTTAACACTCTGTTGAGCTCCAGACTTGAAGGACTTGTAGTCAATAATTAAAATATATTTTAAATACTGAAACATTATTGTGCTGTGCTTATGGATTTTAATCAGCAAGAGGCATTGGTGACACTTTCTGAGGTTCCAACCTTTACTTAGCACTTAGATACTTAGGTATGGATTGTAACAGCTGTCAGTATCATACAGGAAGATTTTCTCAGGGGGATGAAGACAATGAGAAATAGTAAAAGAAGACTTAGTGAGAGGTGGAGGGGGTCCCGTACCACCTGCAAGGCGAGGATTGCCAGGTGGCTTCTACATAATTTCTGTGCAGTATGGCTTCTGAGAAATACACACACAGTAGAGAACTGGGAAAAAAAAAAAAAGTGCAGGGGATCCCATGTCACTCATGGTCAAGTACAAGGAGGATTGTTCAGTGACATCACTCAGCAGGGTGATGTATGGAGCACTCCAGGTGGCTCAGAGACACCTTCCTCCAAATTGCTGAAGATGGCATCTTCTCTGCCTTCCTATTGCCAAAGACAGTGCATGACAAACAAACTGAAATCCAGATGCTGGAACTCTCTATGGTCCTTGTCTTCTGGATTTCTACCAATGAACACAAGCATAACAGTGAACATACCACGATCCTCTGAAAAACATGTCTCTGTGAAGAAATCATATGGAGATGCAGAATTACAGTTTGACAGTTATTACAAAGGTGAGGACTTCTTTTCAACAAAAGCCTAACTCCTTAACAAGAAACAAAACAAACAAAGTGAAGAAAAAAATTTAAAAACCTAAGACCCGAACAGTATATTCTAGGTTTTTTTGCAGTCTAGTTCTCCACAGAAATCCTGTCTAATCTAGCAATTTCCTCACAGTGACTCCAGCCAGTAACTGCAAATGATCAGGAAGAACATCACAAGTGCCATAAAGCCCCACTGAACTGGGCCACTGTTCAAGATCAGGTCTACCTAGTGCCATAATTATAGTAAAGGTTTTTGGGTGAACAAAATGTATTTCAAAGAGAATGATCTAGTTAATACTTACAGCATTCTAGCACTTATGTGAGACATTAGAGACTGCACAGTAAAGCACAGTCTGGGCAGATGGACTGAATGATTCAATATAATGAAATCCTTTCATTTCCAACATCTGTAACAATGTCTCCATTTGGCATTTGTGACAATAATCTTTGCTTGCTGTATTTTGGATTAGTTCTCCAACTGATATCCTTTCCAAGTATTAGCAGACAGAATAATAATAGCTCATCGTTGTAGATGGCAGCAGGCGTAAACAGTAGGAGACACTAATTATCACCTTTTTGGTTTACTGCAGCAGAGATCTCCATTAAAAGAAAAAATCCCAAGGATAACCCTCCACTATCAAAGCTTCTTTTCCTACCAAAAGGTGACTTAAAAAAGAAAAAAGTTGAGATTATGCCAAATTTTATTTTCTTTTTGTTTATTTTTAATGCAGTATAGAGGTGTTCCGGAAAAATATTTTTTGATCCTCCAATTGGAAGATTACATTTGAAATTATGATTTGTTGTATGTGGAATGATGGTCTGAGATGTACCAGTGGAAAATAAGCACAAGAAGAAGGAAAGGAGCTACTCAGATAAAGTGTCTGCCTATATGTTGGTAGTCACAAGACCAGAGTAAACTAAGACAAAAGGACAGATGTCACAAAGACTAAAATTCTCATTACATGTCTGTCAAAACCTAATTTTTGGTGTAGCCATGTTATCTTTTGCTTGGTGTGACAGTAGACCAATATCAACTCTTTGTTGTCTCAATTGCAGTTTCTTCTTTTCATTATTACATTAATAAATCTGCATTTTATGCTACAAGTATTTGGGACATTATTGCAAGGAAGGCTTTCAAAAGTGTAGTAATTTGTGGTATCAGATAAATTCATAGTAATTGAAGAAGTGTAACATTCATCATAAGCATAAGGTTCTCTATTTGTGTCGTGCCTCCCAACTTGACTCTTAGACAATTTTTGTCAAGGTTTTAGAAAAGGTAATAAAAAGACCATATTAGCCCTGAAGTTCCCCTTAGAAAGACATGGTTTAGGGAATCTTATCTCAAAAGGAGATGTGATTTAAGGTGAGGCTATAAGGATATACTAGAAACATTTTTAAATGGTTGGGATAGAATTGAACTTAAATCGTGTAATGCTGCTTTACTCTGTAGATCTTTCAATGCTGAATCTGCATCTTGAGGTAATCCTGCCATAATTCTGTTTCATCAGTTTCATCTATTTTAGATTTTCTATTTGTAATCCTGAAATTGACCAGAGGTGTTGGATATAAAGGTTGCATAGCATCCATTTGAAAAACAGTATGCATTAAAACCAAAATCTTTTATACCAAAGAAGATTTGACACTGATCCTACTGACCTGTCACAGCATAAACACATTGCTGCTATACCCCATCAGCTTCTGCAAAACTGACCTGTGTGATGTATTGGCTTGTCTGTTTGTAATCTCATCCTCCGGGTTTTCAAGGCTAATGATTCTTCATCTGCCTCTTGTTGGAAATTCCTAATAGCCTTGGCTATGAATCTGATGTTTGATATATACTGAACCAATCTAATTTGATTTTTAAGGAAGTACTGCAGCTCTGCTTTTCAACAGTATCTCATACCAAAATTTGGATGAAAGCTCTTGAAATCTCCCTTCTGATGAGATTCCAGGAAGGAGAATTTCTGGGGCACAGGGAGGCACACACAGGGCAAAGCCACCTGTAGCAGTGAGGTGTTCAGCCTGGGTATCCTCAGGGTGTTCGCTGATTACAGATGCTTCTGCATAAATCTTGTTCTAACACATTTTGCCATTCTTGAAAGAGGCTGTAAGTCAGATTGGTTGCAGTTTAAGAAAGCACTGCCACTGAAAGAAGGGGTCCCCATCTCCTCCACTTTCTGTGGCTCATTCCCACTGTGGGCACAGCTGCTTCCACAGCTCTGTGCTCGGTGGGACAGGACATGAGGATGGGACATGGGGATGGGACATGGGGATGGGACATGGGGATGGGACATGGGGATGGGACAAGGGCTCTGGCCCTGTGTCAGCCTTCAGCCAGGCCTCTTACCCAGCCTGGCTCATGGCGTAACCGCACAAACATGTACGGCTCCATAAAGCAGCCAGCGAGCAGCTGGGGACAACTGAAAGCTTATTATGGCTTAAAGAGTTCCTCAAATTACAGACTTGGCTATAAGCCACACTCTGTGATGGCTATGAAGGCTTGTCAAATCTTGCAAAGACCCCCAGGAACATCAGAGGGACCTACCCTAGTGAGGTAAACAAATAACATAATGTCAGATTAAACTCAGCCCCACTGGATAACACACATATGAAGGGAAACTTGGAATTATTTGGAATCCTTATTCAGGAATGACACCTGTTTACTGCTAGGGACAGCTCAAGTGAAAGCCTTTCTTCAGTATGCAACTATATTCAGAATCAAAACCTGTCCATATATTGTCTGTGCATTGAGAAAAAACACACACAAAAAATTACTACATACCCATTATATTAAAAGAAAACAGGCTGCAGCAGTACTTTCACCATCTGCCAACAGAATGCAGTACAAAACAGAGGTTGTGGGTTTGAGAGGGAGGCCCCAGGACTGATTAGAAGTGCAGAAAACTCATGCATGGATAGATTGAAATGATTGGGAAAGTTCGTTTCACAAGGCAGACATTTAAAAGAAAACATGATAATAGTAGTTAAAGTAAGGAATGGTACAGGCAAGATAGATAAAAACCTTTGTTGAGACAGCTCTGTTCCCTAGCTCAACACAAGACTATGGAGCAATCCAGTGAAATTGTAAGGTAGCAAATTAAAAGCTGATAAAAACTAACACCTTTTAGCACAATATATAATTAGAAGATGTGGTGCTGATGCAGGATGTGGGGTGCATGAGGTAATTTGAGGTTTCTTACTCTTCAGTGAAATTATGCATTAATTTCAGTGAAAGAATAAGCTACTTAGAGTGCAGAGTAAGGCAAAAACCCATGAAATTGCACAGTTACTAAAGAGCAGTGACTGCCACCAGCTGCTGTCGGACAGGAGCTTGCTTTCTATCCTGACTTATAACCATCTACCTCTTGTCTACTTGAGGGGCTCACATTTTGACAAGGAACAAGGCTTGCATATTCTGAATTCTGTGAGAGATGTCTACTCAAAGTCAAGTACATTCATGTTACGGGATTCAATGCACGCAGGCATGGAATTGCATAGAAGGGGATTTCCTAAGAATTGTCTACAAAGGGACTTTTGCTGCCCACAGAGGAGATGTGTCATCACAGAATTTGTCTGTTCTGCTTCAGGACAGATAAAATGTTATGTCTAAAGATTTAGGCTAAGTTAGTGTTCCCAGCTCTGGGTATGGAGCTGAAGTGACAGTTCCCATTTTCCCACTGTTGGGCAAGCAGTGAAGACCAATACATGAAGTCATCAAAACAAATCACCTTGGAAAACAAAATCTAAGTCTGTATTTGTCATAATTAAATTTTAAAAAAAATCAGTGCATAAAACACTTTGTGGCATGGGCACACACACACACACACACACACACACACACACACATACTTCAGAGCAGACTGATGACAAGTGACATTATCCTGTAGACAAAACTCGCTGCACACACTGATGCTGGATGCAGCTGCACTTCACCCATGGGTTTGGGATAGAGACCTCACAGACTCATCAAAGAGTGTGTCCATCCATGAGCTGGGCTTTTCAGATCTCATGGGACACTGCCCTGGGGATGGTCAGTGGGATGGTGGGACAGGGCGGTGTGTGCACTGCTTGTCCACCACTCCTGCCTGTGGCACCTTTCCCCTTTGAGGGAAAGGGAAACAGCAATCTCTATAATTTTAGTCATGAATTTACTACTCTATTTTGGGGAGTGGAAGTGAAACCCAGAGAAGCAATAGGAGGAGCAGTAAATCTATATTGCTTTCTCCCACTTTAAAGTTCTGTCCCATCAGCACAGCCCACTTGTTCTCTGAAACTCTTTTCCTCTTTGATGAGCTGGCTCCAACAGGCCAGACATTCTGCTCCCCCTCAGTCCCCCCCGCTCACATGTCCTCCAGACAGAGAGGCTACTTTTCCCCCTGCCTCATACAAAAATGAATGATCACAGCAATAATTAGGTTGGAAAAGGTTTCTGAGACTTCATCAAGTCCAACCTATGAATAAACACCACCTTACCAACCAGACCATGGCACTGAGTGCCATGTCCAGTCTTTCCTTAAATACCTCTGGGGACAGTGACTCTACAACCTCCACAGGCAGCCTGGTTCAATGTCTAATCACCCATTCTGTGAAGAAATTCCTCTTAATGTCCAACAGGTACCTTGCCTGGCAGAGCTTGAGGACATTTCCTCTTGTTCTGTCACTAATTGTCTGGTACAGGAGGCCAACCCCCACCTGGCTATAACTTTCTTTCAGTAGTCAGGGGCAATAAGATCACCCTTGGTCCTCCTCTTCTGCAGGCTAAACAACCTCAGCTGCCACAGCCAGTCCTCATGAGATTTGTGCAACATGACTTATGACAGCAGCTCCATTGCTGCATTTTGGAATTACCTGCTGCTGTCTCTTTACACAGCTTAGCCTTTCATACATGGCAATCTCCTCTCTTTAGACCAGTTTTTCATCTTAAATAATTGGGTTCTTTTCTGTTACATTTCTCTGATGATTTGGCTTAGAAAAGCATAGAGTTTACTTAGTCTAATTATGGTCAAATTTTTGCCTTCCTGCGGTATAATTTTGAATACATATTTTCTGACTTCTACCCTCCATGTTTGTGAGGAACAGAGGAGCCCTGTGATAACTTTTTTATATATGACATGCAAGGAGGACACATGCTCTTGTAAGTACTTAAACATTTTAAACAGGGCTTGAGTAGGGCTGAAAACACTTGAGGATCTGGATTTAGTTATTAGCACAGTCTCAGCCAGATCATGTTACTTTAATTTGTAGCAGTTTGTTGACGTTCTATGAGAGCAAAAGACAAGACAATCATCTTTACCAAAGTCCTTGCAATTTGATACAGAGCACAGTAACTGTCCATAGAGGGTTAGGACCTACTTGTTGGAGAGCTCACCAAATAATTTTTTACTGTCAGGATAAAAAAATGGTATTAAATGAACCAGAAAACAATCTAAATTGATGAGGATCATCAATTATTCTACAGAGATCTGTGGTGTTTGCACTGCACAGACCGGGCACCCTCCTGAAAGTCTGCAGATGACTGTGGAAGAGTACATCCTTGGGATTTTATGATAACAAAGCTTTGCCAAGCTAGGTAACAATATTGTCATTATAGCATTTGGTGAATGGCAAATCCGTCTAAATTATCTTCTCCCTTGAGTGTTGAAACTTAATCTCAGGATGATGTTTTGACAAAACAGTCATGTGTTCACAGATCAGTAAGGGGAAGAGTTACACCCAGACTGCCAGAATTTGGTACACAAGTTGATAGAAGAACTGTAGAATTGGCACCCTGAAGCTGTCAGACCTCACACTTGGGAGAGAAGCTACAGCACACTTGGCACTAATGGTGTCTGTGCCAAGGACTGTTAAAGTGTCTTGAGTTCGTGGAAATGTTGGCAGTAGCAGTGAACAGGATCTTTATATTTACAGCAGTACTAAATCCAAATGACCTATTCGGAAATGTAGAGGTCATCACATTAATTTCATAACAGCTTTTGTTAAGTGATAGTAGCTATAAAAAAGCACTCAAAATTGATGTTATTTTAGGCATGTTTCTCTCTGAGGAAAGCTGAAGACCATTTTGGCTCCTAATCTCAATGTATGTCCTGTCATTTTTTTGAAGGAGAGCTACAATAAGCCAGTGAAGTCAAGCAAAAAATACTGGACATAAGTGAGAAAGATAAAAAGAAATCCACTATTTCTCCACATGACTCAAATAAACTGAAGCAGTTAGGTGGCTGGAAAAAAAAAGGCTGTGTGTTTTGTCAGAAGCACAAGGTTCAGGATTTACCAAGAGAACCAAAGCAGGGACAAACTGCCTAACTTTGCAATGTCAACACAACTTACATTCAATAATTAAGCGTGAGACTGACTTAATGAGACAGGCAATAACCATATTTCAGGTTCAGTGGCTCTCAATAACCGCACTGGAAGAATACAGCCGAGACTGGAGACAAGAAGGTTATTTTTAGAAGCACTAATACTAGGGCAGTGATTAGAAATAAGATCCTTTTCTTGGGTAATAAGTGTTTCAACCAAGAAGTGCAATTCCCAATCTTTTGAGTCATGACTGTGTAACAGAAGTCAGGACCAAAATCTTATATAGGGACATATTTCTGTTAAGCAAAAAGCAGAGATTAACTCCTGTCCTGTTTGAGGGAAGAGAAAAAAGATATTTACTATGAGACTTTCCATATTTTCTACAGTATAATTAAGAACCCTCTGTCTGCTCCTTTGGAGAGGGAAAAAAGAAAAAAAAAAAAAGAGAAAGAGGTTATGGTCTCACTAAGGACTTGCTAAAAAAAAACCCAATACCATGATCAATATTTTTGATGACACATTAAAACTGTCTAGATATGTCAGTATCCTTGGTTTATTGATCTTAATCCAAACTAATCCATTGAAGCTTTGTGAACTGCTGTTTATATGCATTCATCAGTAGAAACATTTATGGCAACTAGAACAGCTAAAAATTGGGTATTGCAATGGCAATACATGTAAGAAATAAATTCTGTTGACCCCAATGGATGTAAAATACTTCTGGGTTTTTAGTAGTGCACAGTGGGATACAAAAAAGCATTCTTGCTGGTATGCTAAACTGTTCTGTGATCAATAAAACTGTATGAGAACATGAGACTGGATAAATAAAACTGTCCCTATAATTAATGTATTATCTTCTCTCAGAGTATTGCACTGCTTTTCTCTGCCTCTGAACTTCTGTGCTTTCACTGCACCATTGTGGCCATCTCATATTTTTATCATCTGCTATTTTGCTCTGCCTTCTCCCTTGTTGTTTTGTAGTGTGTCAGGGACACAGGAGGAGGGAAAGAGTGCTGTGGTTTTATCAAATGGATACAACTGTAGGTAAAAACCCAAACCCACTAACCAAAACAAACATCTCAGCTCTTATTGGTGACCCATTGTGAGAGCAATAGAGAGGAAGGAGAGCTTGAGCTATTAACAGTGTGGTAATTCTGTACATCTACTTGCTCCAGCCGTGCAGCTCATCAAGATCCAAAGCACTTTTGCTACAAAAATCCTAAGTCTGACAAGAACTCACACTGGGCAAAATGACATTTGCCAACCAAAATATTCACGTCTTTCCTTCCCTCTTGCTTTTCTACTGACGCTCCTTTGCCAGTCATGTTTTCTCACCTGTGGGTGAGTGAGTGGGTTCATTAATGTTCCCCGATACTTGGCGCATCCACTCCTGACAGCAATGCCCTTTCATGACATTTTACTTTTGGACTTTTGAACAACAGAATCCATTGAAAATTCACAGATTATCAGAGCATTTTCATCTTCAAGTCAGCTGACTTTGTGTGCCCATTTAACCATGTGAAATGGCCATACTTTAACAGAGATCATTGGTAATCATGGATGGAATAGCCCTGCTCTGCAGTAATCTCAGAACTTCTACTAAACTTTACTGCATATAAATTGCCCTAAATCTCAGTGAAAGTTGTGCTGTGATACTGATTTTCATTGTTTTGACCTGATTTGGAGCTGATGACTGGTTATAGAATGCAGTAGCCTTGCAGAAAGGAATATGTGAAGGGAAATCCTCAGATGTCCTTACAAATAAAGTTTGTTTTGGTTTTGTGTTATCAAGAAAACCAGGGTTTATTCTCAGCCCCTTCCAGGCAGAGATAATGCCTCTCTCCAGAAGGGAAAGATTGGCTGCTCCCTGGGGCTGGCATGGTGGGGGAGAGGTGCCTCCCTGAGCTGGGTGGGTGGCAGGGCAGGGCTTTGTCAGGGGGGCTGTCCCACAACCCCAGCCAGGAGCAGGGCAGCCACGGACACCAGGGGCATCCCCAGGCACCTTTCAGGGGATGGGTTGAGGATGGGACAGGACTTCAGCCCTGGCTTGGTGTGTCCCAAGCAGCACCTGGCAGGGTAGAAATGATAGCAGCAGGATATTGAACCAAAGCTAAAGTACAGCAGCACCAGGTTCTCCAAGCTTCACAACTGTGAATTCTTATGATTTCAGAAACATCCTATAATAAATACATTTAACTCTGTTCAATGCAGTTATTTTGAAAACTGTCTTACATATATATAAATGAGTAATCCTGCATATGACACAAAAGTGTTTACTAACCTCTGAACCAAAAGCCAGTAAAGAGCTGCAAGTACAGTTAATTTGCTACTGTGAGTAGTTTGTCAATTGCTAGGAGGAGGTCTTCAAATGTTAAAGAGACATATTTAAAGGAATTCAAACATATTCATGTTTCCTGGGACTGTTCTGGAAGTCCTGGACATGGCAAAAATGAACATGTTGCCTACTTAGTTTTACACAGTGAAAGACACCTGAGGTAAGTTCTTCCTTTTCTATGCATTAATTTTTATAATTATGGTATCACAGAGAGAGATTTTGTGGGGAGTGGAGGTGGAGAGAGATGCTATTTTGAAAAGATTTGTATCTGGCCAACTGGGAGCAAGGGCAGGGGAACAGGGAAGCTCCTGTCAGAGAGATTTCAGACAGGACTCACTGAACAGATGACAAAAAAATGTAACTTTACAAGATAGAAAATATCATAGTATTGTATGTTAGACAGTACAATATGTAGTTCCTTTAGATAATTGAATTTTAAAAAAGCAAATAAAAACTTTGAGTTTTTCTTCTGAACCACTGTGTTGCTGAGCACAAATTGTGATTCACTTTTCCTATAGGAGTGACAGTCAGTGGTGATGTATATAATTGTGCATACAGTGTACTCAAGCACATAAACAATCCCTGTCTCCTCTCCACAGGCACATTCTCTCCAAGTTTTTCTATTCTGCTGAGTGTATGGCATGGCAGTTGTTGCACAAGTTCTAAAGAGAAAAATATTTGAAATAAACCATGCCAGACCAGATATTGATTTGCTTCAGTGTGGAGCAAAAATATGTTTCTTCATCACTTACTATAGGGAATGGGTGAAGGAAGCCTCATTCTTCCCCCCCATTTGAAGATGCACTTTGGTTTGCTGAAAGAGAGCAGAAGTTTGTCCTAAATCCCCTGTAAAATATTAAGTTCAACACCTAAGTAATTTCCTCCATGTACCAAACTCAAAGCAGTTTAGTGTCTGGTTGAAGGCATCTAAATGAAGCACCTCCACTGAAAGCTTTTTTTCCCATGGTCCCTGTAGGGAAAGTGGAGGGAGACAGCCCTCTAGAGGTGTCTGTTTTGCCCTATTGAGATATGAATTCCTTTCTGGATATACAGTTATGGGAAACATCAAGAATCTGCATTGTCATTCAAGCATTTCAGAAAGTAGCTAAAATGAGATGTCATGAACTTTTCCCAAACAGAAATTCCCTTCCTGAGATTTCAGTTATCCAAGACTTTGAATTATTGTTCCCAAATGTCTTCAGTCAGTGCCCAGGATCCTTTTAGAACTTAGTGCAAGTGGAGGATGTACACACACCTTCCCTAACATCCCATTGTCACCTGCACCTCAAGGACTCCTGAAGTGAGCACAACAAAGAAGCTTTCATGCCCATGTCAGGGTGATGTGTGAACAAAGTAACCAAGGCTCTTTGCAAGGTTTTCCAGGGCAAGGGGAGGGGAACAGTGATATTAAAAGGTATATTGTTCTGGAATGCTTTTGGGTATTCCATACTCTCTGTGAGCAGATCCTCAAAGGCTCCCAGTTGATGCTGAAGCACCTGAACTTCTACCAAAACCTAAGTTAGAGTTAGAAGCTCGATTACCTCTGTACATCATGGCCTAATGACACTATGTTCAGAGACATGAAAAGCTTATTATCTATTTATGAAAGGCCATGTTTACAGGCTTGTAAATAATGCAGATAAATTTTATTTAATAGTGACAATAAATTTTAGTTCTGCTTCCTGCATTAACAGCAAGTGGCTGATGTTTGGTATAGCTTGTGCAAACAGTGGTTCACACAGAAGATAGATCCTAAAAGGCCAAATTAAGTTAATTTGAGGTTTATCTTGCCCTAAGGGAGCTGTACAAGATGGCACTACTGTGACATAGAACCGCAGAGAGACTGAAAAGGAAGAGAAATAATGCTACTTGTAAATCATACCTCAAAACTGTGCAAGTTGTCCCCTTCTCTATCAACGTGACTTGAAAGTCCAAATGATTTTTACTGAGTTAGGCTGCATGGTGTATATGGCATCCCAAAAAATATAACCTGTAGTCTTAAAGCTTTGATAAAGTAATAAAAGCCCTGAAGAATCATGCGAGCACAAAACATTGCCACAGAGTTGCTTGGTCTGGGAAGGAAGCAGTGATTTGGGGTATTGCCATGGCCTGTCTGCATGAGTGCTTGCTTCAGTGCTGAGTACTGCAGAAGAGTTCTGGGCACTGATGGAGCTCTGAGCCAAGTTCACAGAAAACATTCCACTGTCTTCAGTGGAAACTGGACTGAGGCCTTGATTCTGTGATAAAAGGATGGTCTTTCCCACCCACGGTAAAAAGGCAGGCTGAGTTGTAGTCAACTTGATTGTATTTTTCCCTTTAGTGGTTTTTCACTTTGAGATGCTCTTGCAAGCTTTTATCTATTCTAGGAGTCCCATGAGACAAGAACATTCATGCTGATTTCATGGAATGGACTGAGAAGTTTTGAGAGGGTTTCTGAGAAGCACTTTATGCCTCTGGCTAAAATTGGAAGTACAAATCTACACGAGAATAGGGAATTAGGCTAAGAAAAACACAAAAAGAAAAGAAAACAAAAGAATTATGCAAGAGATGAAAACATGGCAACAGCAACAAAAACACATTTATCTCTGAAACCATTAGCTATTACATTTTATTCTCTGAAGAGGAAAGAAAAAATTAGAATTCTACTTAGGTAACTACAATTGAAAGGCATGGAAGTAAGGGATTGAAAACAGGTACTGATGGATCTAAATATTCACTTTTCAAGACAGGGATTAGAAAATTCATCCTATAATGCTCTCAGAAAACTTCTTACCTTAAGTCAGCATCATTTGAAGAGGAACATGTTTGTTACTTGAGAAAAAAAAATAGACCAAGTTTAAACAAAACTAGAAAAAAAGGAGCAAAGGATAGACCCTGATTTTCATCTAATGACTATTTTCTGAAGGTCGCTATCACAGCAACATCTCAGTGTTGATACATGGCAGCCAAATCTTCAAAATATCCATAGAAGATGTTTCTAGAGTTTCTCTTATTTACTCTTAGAGGACATTATTATTGCTTATCACAAATAGTTTTGGACTGGAATTTAACCTCTTCTGCATTAGTTCTTTCTTTCACTTTCCACTGTGGAGTGTATTAGTATCTGGAGAGCACACTGGAAGGAAAAGTAGTATGATAAAAATGAATGGTGTTTATTTTTCTTTGATTAGATCAAACAGCAAACAGCATGAATTTGGGTAGACAAAAAACCTGTTGTTCCATTTTTGGGTGAGATCAACTGCTACATAAAAGCTTGCACAGTGGTCTAGAAAACTGCTATCAGACTAAAAAGATAATAAAATGTTTTGGACAGAAATAGAAACAATAGTGAATAATGAATATCTAGTGGTCTATAATTCTGAAAAAGGTTTTTCTTTGAGGCTATGTGTTAGAATTACATGCACATACACATGCTCAAAATACTGCAGTACTTAGCATGATTTATATACTTGATAAACTGTCTCATAGTAGCCCAAAAATAGAATTGCACCAGGTGCACAACAAACAGACATGCTACTTTTAAAAAACTCAAGTAAGCCAACTGGAGTGGGAGCCAATGAGAGCATATGATCAACATATTTATTTTGAAAGCAGCCAGAATGCCTCAACCTTCTTCAGGCACAACTAAGTCATGGCAGTCCCAGATTCAGTTAATCCCTGTTATGACTCTGTTATCAGGTGAGAGTAAGAGTAATTCTTTTACTCAGGCCAGCTTTCTTATTTCTCATGACTCTTACGATTGTTTACTTTTACTGTCCATGGTCAGATAAACCTGAGGCTTCTGGAAGTCATGACCTAAGTTCATGTAATTTGATGTCCAAATGAAAACACAGAGAAGTAGACAAATACAGTCCCAATAGCCCCAAGCTCCAGGAATACAGGGAAATAAGCCAGTGACACAGAGAAGTGAGTTGATACGAAGTCCAAGGTAAGGGGATGTAATTGCTCTGATAGGGCTGAAAGACAGGAATTATACCTCCTGCTAATACAGAATTGTCTTTGAATGAGGTAGGCTATACTGTGAATTAAAACTGGATATTCTTTCTCACTAACATTTCCTAAGCAAGGGAAAATATCTTTGAATATCTGTATTAAAATTTTAGATTTTAATTTAAATGTTTGAAAAGTAGAAATAGTAATTTTAACTTTTGAGGGAGATATTAATATTTTTAAGAGAAATAGTCTGCGTAATAAAATTTAAAAGAAAAGATCATAGAATTATAGAATCCTAGAATCAGAGAATCATACAATGGTTTGAGTTGGAAGGGGCCTTAAAAACTATCTAGTTCCAACACCCCTGCCATAGGCAGGACACCTTTCATAAGACCAAGATACTCAGAGTACCATCTAGCCTGGCCTTGAACACTGCCAGGGATGGGGAGTCCACACACCCTCTGGGCAACCTGTTCCTGTGCCTCACTACCCTTATATAAAGAATCTCTCCCTAACATCTAATCTAAACCTACTCTCCTTCATTTTAAGGCCATCATCCATAAGGTGTCTAAGTATGAGCAATGGCAGAAAGGAGGGGAACAGAATAAGCACAGATTTGGTGATAAATAGCAGTTTTCCAGAATGTAATCCTAGTATCAAACTAACTAAGAGTCAGCCAAGTGGAAATTCTGCTGATGTAAAGTTATCATTACTAAAAGTTTGAAGGGAGAAAGTAAATGTCCTATATGATAGCTGTAAGGACAGTGTACTATTTGGTCAAATTGATATCTTGACTTTCAGAATTTATGGGTGGTGAAAGCAATTGTTGAAAAATTAGATGTGTGGAGGTACTTTGTAGCGAAGACAAATTAGTACAGGATGAGAGAGAAGAGTCAGATAGGAAGAGAAAATGCCAGAACAAGAAAAACAAATCTGGACTTGACAGAGGAAAGGCAGAAATCAAAGGGCTTATGTGAGCAGAGAAAAAAGTTGTGGGAGTGTGACAGGGAGGTGAAGTACAGGAGTCAGACAACAGAGAAGGCAGCTTCATGGAAACATCTTAACCATGACACAGTGATTTTACCTTGAGAATAGGTTGGTGGGTGTAGGGAGAAAAGGTTAGGAAACCAGAAAGAAATCAGGAATGCAAACCAGGTACACGGAGACTGGCAGTGCAGAAAGTGAATGTTGTAGACTTCAAAAGCAAGCTGTTGTGGATTTCAGTGGATGTGTTGTGTTTGCTACAAGAAAGGTATCAAAATGGAGACCCATTTAACAATGTAGATCTCTCCTGGAACTGTGGTAGTGTACTTTTGTTTATTAGCATTTTAATGACTCATAATAAAATATAATATGCGGATGTAATCTGTGCACAAATGCTTGAGGAAATGAAAGACTGACTAACAACCATTACATAATTTCAACATGGAGAAGTTATTGCCCAATTCAGTTGTCAAAACCATGCAAATAGAAATGCCTTGGTCCTACTAGGTTAATGTTCAATTTGTTTTATTACCATTTCAAACATAAAGGAACACAGGCAATAATATTTCTGATTTGGATATTTAACCTTTATTCCAGTAATTTCTCTTCTGGATGAAATGAAGCCTAGAGCTAAAGCAATTTAATTGAGAACAAGCTTTGTCACCTAAGTTCCGTGATTATGCAAGCATCTTCACATAATAAATCTGGCAATACTTTCCCTTGAATCAATATTTCCAGGACAGAAAGGTCTGTGGTCTGTGTTATACCTTCAAATTCCTAATTTATTGAACATAGCCATTTTCAAATCCTGAGTTCCCTTAGAACAATAGAAAGCAAAGCTAAAAACTACAATGTTTTTTAGTAAAAAACAGTGAATTTATTCAAACCTAAACTATATCTAACTACAGCCACAGGGCCCCCAGCTGAAGGTATGTTGTGACAACTCCTAAGAACAACAAAAGCATCTTTATTTTAATAAAAGGAATAATCCTTTTCCCACCCCTCAAAATATTTGATTTGCATGCTTCATCAGAGTAGAAATGGATTTTGAAATCAGTTGGCAAAGGTTGTGTCTTAAATGACTTTCCTTGCAGAACAGTATTCAATGTTCCCATGAACAGCATGAAGAGAAGGGAGTACAAAGTACCAAATCAGGGAAGAGATAGTTAAGTAAATAGGGAATTTAAGACAAGGAACCATTAGGCACACTCCTATTAGTTCAGGAGTGAGTCCTTTTCAAGGACAAGGGAAAAACAAAATGTACAATGCAGCTCCGTGGCAGTAGGTTTAACATTTTAATAGCTGGCACGCTGCCTGTATCTGATGCACTTGTTCAAATAGGCAGATGCTGGACTGGATAAATGGAAGGGCATGTAAGGACAGGGAGTCTAGCTCCTTGCTGCATTTATTATCACAATAACTCACTGACTACAGAATGTGGGAAGAAAGTTCCCTGGATGTTAAGAGAGGCTTTACACTGACAACCTGAGGTGGAGGCTGGTGCTGTGATTAATGGACAGTAGAGTCACAGAACAACTGAAATTATTCCAAGTCCAACTCAACCACTGCTTGCAACACTTACTGCTAAAAAAGACTCTTTCCTCCTACTATCAATTTAAATGTAACTCATGTGATTTATAGTCTCACACAGGTATATATTCTATACCACCAAATTCTTTATTAACAGGTATTTTTATTCTGCACACTTTTGTTTTTATACAAAAGCCAAATACCTCTTTTTTTTTTTTTTTTTTTTTGGACTGGTTATGATGGATGGCATGGCTCACTAGAGATCACCTTATTGCCCTATAGCATCCAGCTGGTAAAGTCTGGTAATCAGTAAACTGATGACAGCTCACAATTTTAGGGCAGAAAGATGTCAGGTTTATCACCTTTTTTATTATGTTTTAGTGCTGACATTAAATTTTCTCTTACCAAGCCACTGGGGATATAATTTTACTTTAAAAAATGGAAGACTGTTTCCTTGGATTTTGAGCAGATTTAAAAAGAAAAGGTAATATTTAACCAGTGTGCATTCTTCTAGTCTTTGATGGTATCCCACACATTTTATGCACCTATGATGTTACTAAAAAATGTCCCAAGAGCAAAGCGCTACCCGCATCACCTGGTTTCTAAGGAGCGGCGCCGCGCTTCGCAGAGCTGCAGAGCCCGGCTCGCGTTGGGGCGAACCGCAGCCACGGAGCGGGGCGACGCCAGCCGCGCAGGTTGGCAAAGCCGCTTCCCGGGAGGGACATCCTCCACGACCTGCCGCTGCCGTGACCGACGTCACAGGTGTCCGTGAGTCAGCCCTGCAGTCCGTCCTGCTCAGCGCAGAGACGGCATCCAAAACTCCCGCAAGAAAACAGAGAAAACAGCGCAGCGCCCAGCCGCGGCTGCGGGGCGCGCAGGGATGCTCCCGCCGGCTGCCGACGTGAAGTAAAAAGGAAAAGAAAATGTTGATTGGCTCGTGCAGCCCTGGATTTTGGTGGGGTTGGGGTTTTTTTTTTTGGATTTTTTTTTTTTTCCGTTGAGTAATGACTGCTCTCTGCTACTTGATAGCCAAGGCTGGCAGCGCTATGGCAACCGGGCTGCGGGAAGGGCGGAGGGGAAAAGTCGCTTAGCAACTGGAAGCTTTAGGCAGGCAAGGCTGGTTTAAAGCAGTTTAAAAAAAAAAAAAAGCAACAAAAAATCCTCTCCTCAAAACAAGCCCGCAGTTGCTATTAGAGATGACTAAAATACAGATCTGAGGAGTTAAGAATTTAGAAGAAAATAAAGGAAAAAAATTGCATGACAAAGCCAATAAAAAGGAGATAACAGCTTGGAGGGTGGTGGTGGTGGGGGGGGGAAAGAAGAGATATTTCACGGTGATCATTCTAGATACAAGCTTCATCAATGCAAACAACAGCCCTAAACCAGCACAGGCTGTCAGATGTTTATACTCTTCTGCAAAGCAGAACTCACAGGCATCACCTCCCTGCCCTCCCAGGCTTTGGCTGAGCATGCAGAGGGGCTGGGTGCATCCCTTTTCCCGAGCACAGCCCCCGGGCACGGCTCCCGTGGATTCCTGGCACACCCCCGCTGCCAGTGGGGCCACCACTACTTGGGGAGGTGGAAGGAGCAGCAGCCTGTCTAGTCTTACCCTCTCTGGCTGTTATTTATAGGTTTCCTCTGGCATGATAAGGGCTCTAGGGCCAAGGAAAAAAAAGTAATATGAAAGGTTATCCAATGCACCAATTCAGATTTTTAGTAATAATTTTTCTGAGATGTTTTTCCAGTGCTCCAGGCATCCTGGCACTTCATTAATAATGCAGTAAAATCCCAGCAACATTACATTAATCACCCCGGTGGGAACCCAGCCAGTCAGGCACCTCTTTTTCAGCCCTCCATCCTCAGCCTTCTCTAAGCACTGTCTCAAACAGAAGTCTTTCACTGCATGCTTGGAAAGTTGCCCAATTTGAGCTATTTTGGACTAACAAAGGGACAATTTCATCCAAAGACACAGAAACCCCACAGAGCTACTGCCCTCCCCCCCCCTCCAGTGCAATGGGGGTTGGGTGTTTCTGCTGACCATCGGCCAGGCAGGAAAACATAAAAGGAGACCCTCGCTGGTCTAACCTTGCCCTTTAAAGTCACCTGGAGGCCAATGGGAAGCTAACTCACATCCGCAGGTGTGCAGAGCCACAGGCTCCTCGTGGAGTGCGGGGCCCGGCGGCTGAGCTGCAACACTCGCTGTTGTTTTGCTAAAGCAGAGAAATCAGTTTACCATTGGAAAAGCCTGATCAGGCGAAAAAATCAAAATAGACGCTGCGAATGTGTCAGTGCGGTCAAATATCAGCGTAGTCAAGGCACAGGCAGGCAGATCTGGATGGCAGAGGTTTTTTTCCCAGCCAAGAAACCCAACCAGCAGCCAGCAGGAAGGCTCTGCCCCAGCTCCTGGCCCGTCCCTGCCGCCACCGCTGGCCGCCCGTGCGCTCCCTCGGAGCCCAGCTGCTGATGGGCAGCGGCTCTGCGGCTGCAGCCTGGCCGCCTCCCAGGCTCCAGGGATCCTGAACCTGTGGTTTCAGCGCTTAGAATGCTACAGCGGTTTTGCGTTCACGTTTACCCGCTGCATTGTCTCCCCAGCAGATAATGCTGACTAAATTGATACTTTACAAAGGCACAAAGGAGTCAGCTTGTGACTGATACACAATACTGGTTAACAAGGCACATACAATGGTGGTATTAGTGGGAGGAAAGAAAAGCTCAACTTTCTGTCTGTCATAGGTTCATTAGAAAGTAAAGAGTTGTTAGCATGCAGAAAAGCTCTTTACATGCATGAAAATGGTACCAGTTTTGAAAAAGGGAAGTAAAGGAAAAATTAATCTTGCTTTAATGCTGGTGAAGGAACTGGCTCAAACTGTCTTCTCTCATGAAGCAGGGAACTTTCTTAATAGCATTAAGAATTTTATTATGAATTAATAAATTAACCTTCTGAAATGTGTACATGAAAATAAGATCAATTGCGGGAAATGGATTTGTGGATAATTTTTAAAACTTAATAGAAAGCTCACACAGTCTTGTACATTTGTATGGGAAAGCCAGCAATCAATGAAAATCCCTCCCCTTTTTTTTGTCTTTTCTTGCATACACTTTGTCTAGAGATGGATACTGTCAACCTGAAGTTTCCTGAGGAATGTCATAGATTATTGTAACGCTAATGACCAAAAAACGTTTCTAGATTTACAAGAAATACATACTGTGAAAAGTACATTATCTTTTCCATTTGTTTCTTCTAATGGTTTTTTAAAGGTCATGGAGTACTTGCAGCCAGGGGATATGAGAAGAAAGTATATAAAATGATTTAAATCCTCCAGTCACACACAGAACAAAGAGGCTGCAAAATTTTCATTAAAAAAAAATGCAGTGATTCTTGGGTTTAAAAGTCCAAGAGACATACCAACACATCCTAGTAGCTAGGTGTTGATTTCATTTTTTCCTTTCCAACAGCTTTGTGCTCATCAGATGAGCTGTCAGAGTCTCCAGCACAGCCTGGGAATCCTGCTCCTTTATTGCTGCACAAGTTGTACAAACCTTATTGCAATTCTGTTTTTCTTGGAGCAGAAAAGGCAAAGTGTAATCCATCTCCTCTCATGATCTTACAAATCAAATTGACATTGATTTTAACCATGGCCTATGGAAGAAAGTACCACGCTCAGCACAGGACAGAAAAATCCTGATACAACAGTGAATATGTAGATTCATTCATCTCTTTGCACTCTCACTCAGCCTTCCAATTGAAAAAAGTCCCAAAAGTAGAAAAGTCACGATATTAAAATGTGTAAAACACATGAATATTTTGAAGCACAGAGGCACTGTCATTTACTGGGCTGCTGGCTGCCAGTGACACCAATGATTCAGCTAAGTAAGCTGCAGGTGTTAGGTTTGCCTGGCTTTGCCATAAACAGCAGCAAATAATATATGTGTTGGCAAGGACAGGCAAAACAATCATTTTTTGTGAAATGGTAATGTTTGACCAAAGACAGTGGTATGATCTAATTTTAGCATAGTGCTTACAATTTGTTTGCAGTATCAATATTCTCAATTATATAAGCCCTTAGAGGACAAATTAAAACAAAAACATGGAGTACTGAGTGTGATATGTGCCATTGAAGCTTGTTGTAAGAAAGGCAAAACAAGCTATACTTGCTCAGGCCACCTGTTTGTTAAATTTTGAGTATATCCTGTTTAAAGTTTAATGGTCTTCAATAGAAGTTTCTTGCACTACAAGAAGTCTGAACCTTTTCTCCTTTTATGTGCAGGGACACTGTTATTATGGTTATCATGGCTGGGAAAGCCTGTGAAGAAAAATATATTGCCCTAGTACCATCTAGTGGAGGGAATGCTGGAGAGAGATTTAAAAGGAAGGAGAAGAAATAATGGCAATTATTTGAGGTGGGAGCTAAGATCATCAGGGCTGTGACAGTTCGTGGGGGAAAGAAGATGAGAAATAGTTGTCATCAAGCTGTGCAGAGAATTTTTCAAGGCTCTTTCTTTCCAGCTCCCATAGAGATTAGTAAATTATCTAGCACTGAAACACCTTTAAATAATACAGATCATCAAGTTTAAGAATATTTTGAAATTGTACTCTGTTTTTCTGGAGAAATCTAAAGGCAAACAACATGTCAGTGATGCCACCTGCTTCTTATTTGACAGGAACCATCTGGACAGCAAACACTCTAAAGCCAAGAAAGCCATTGCAGTCTGCAAGGCAGGATAGAGAGCTGTACTTTAAATGCCCGAATGTTACCTGCAATATGAAGGATTATATGTGGCCCAAGGGCATCAACTGGAAAGTGTGCCTGTAGCTGTAAGCCTTGCATTGGAGGAAACAATGAATAAATATGTAATGTAGGGATTTCAATGGGCTTGTACTTACCCTCTTTCTGTTTGCAATGACCCCTAGACAACAGAGAAAGCCCTTCCAGAGATTAAACTAACTTAGAGGTGGCACAAGCAAAGCAAAAGTAGTGAAGAGCCCAGAGGATGCACCTCACGACCTCATTCACAACTTGGACAGCAGTGAAGTAAACAGCCTACACATGCATCAGCTGACTTCTGGCTGCTGGCTGCTAATCTGACTCTGCTTTCCCTAATCTTCCTTCTCAGTGTCCCATCAGCCCTGTGTTTACCTTCTCCTCTTTATTTCCTTCTACCCATCCATTTGGTTCCTAAAGATTAAATTAAAATTTTTAAAAAGTAAACAAACAAACAAGCAAAACCAATCAGAAATAACTAGAAGAGTTAAGTCCTGCATCTCATTGTAGCTGGGTAGAGCTCTGCACAAGTAAGAATAAAATTCAATGGAAAGAACAGGTCAATAAGACAAAAATAGGGAAAATATTGGAAATGAAAGTGTGTAATTTTCTCCTGGAAGGTGGAGCACTGAGCCAGGCACAATGAAAAAGGGATGACTTCAGTGCTGCTGGACTAATTGGCAACCCTCCCACCTTCAGACTGAGTGCTAATTTTTAAACTGTGCAAAATGTCTCCTGGGGCCAGAGAGCATATCTGAAAATGAGACCCAGGGGGCAGAGAGCAGGCTTCAGTGATGGGCATTGAGTGCAGGAGAAGTGCCTCAAGGTGGTACTGAGGCAAACAAACACCCCTTTTTACTTGCATTCCCTAAATTCCCTGAAGCAGCCACATGGCACTGATCAAGAAAAGAATTATCAGTGACAAAAAGAGGAGGGAATTACTATCAGGAAGGAAGGTAATGGTGTTCACTTCAGTCTCGGTCCATAGCTGTAGCATAGTTATGGTTAGCATGATAGGTCCAAGATATTTGGGAATCAAACTTGAGTACCTCACACTTTCACCAGGAGACAGAGTAGAAGGCCTTTCTCATGTCATTGTCCCAAAGATGATCATAAATATGAGAGCATTATCTCCATAGCAGTGGCCCACACTCATGCCACTGAGACAGGCAGCCCTACCTGCCACCTACAGCAATCCCTCAGAGAGCTGAGGGAGCCTCTGCCTCCTTCAGCACCAAAGAGGAGCCTTTGGCATCTCATCTCACACCTAAAATGTGGGACTTTGTGTGAGAAGATCCTACTAGGTCCTCTCCAACTCAGAATATTCTATGATTCTGATTCTATGGTTTTATGATTATAGGATTCAGCTAGACTGGTTTCTCTGCACAACTTTAGCCTAGAGGAGCTGGCATGGCCATGGCATCAATGCTACCAACTACAGCCCTGCAATATCCCTGAGGCTTAGTCTGCCACGGAAAGAGAGGAGGGCGTTCAAGTCAGCAAAGGCAAAGAGAAGGGAGGTAAAAAGCAGGAAGAGCCCATCTGTCTCTGCCATGTGATGAGTCCCATGGTACTTCCCTGCTGTGTCTGTAGGCTGCACTGCCAAGTGAATGGAAAGCCTTCTGCTATTTCCAGTGTCTTGCTGGGAAAAGGAGACGACATTCAAGATCAATAGTAGAGCTCTGGCTAGATTTACTGAGGAACTTGCTGGCAATGTGCTATGCTGCTCATTGGAAATATCTGGGAATGCTACCAAAACCCCTTTGCTCCCTGGGAATTGCCTTTACTGGTCTGGAAATGGCTGCAGAATGTCCTACACAAGTAGTTTACTTCCTTCTCCTAACATAAATGACTGCCTTTGGCAGGAGGGAATCATAATGCTCCTGCAGGGTTCTGAAATCCCAGGTAGCTCTGCCCAGTGTTGGTTATAAAAGGTTTCTCTCCAGTCTTGGTGTTTTGCCTGCCTCAAGAAGGAAACAGTGCCTCTTTTTGTCCCAGACACCATGCAAGAGTCTCCTCAGTCAAACCGGTTTCTTCAGAATCTTGTCCTACAAGTGCCAACCTCTAACCAGAACAGCACCTGGAAGGCCAATGTTTGGCCACTTCTTCAGCTTTCTGGACACCAAAACAGACACTAAATCTGGGGCTGAGCTGTGGAGGGTTGGAGACCTCTGTAAGCTGTACTGTACTCCCAGCTGAAGTCGATGGAATGGACTTGGCTGCTGACCTCCTGGCTCTCACCAGAGCCTGGGCTCACCCATGCAACTGATCACACACCAGGGCAGCATGGGCAGACTGCACAAAGTGTGCCTTCTTCCATCCTACACCACCTTCCAGCACTATCCCAGCAGGTTTTACAGCCCCACACATGCTGTACACACATGCAGCTTCATGTTACAAAGCCACCACTCTGGTATGCTGCAACATGGGTTATAAATTACTTCAGGCATCTTGAACTGGTCAAAATCACATAAAAAGAAGCATTTTACATTGGACCACGTAGGCACCACGTGGGATGAGATAAGTCACAAGGACAAGAGCTGTGCAGCATGGATGAGTCTGTGCTTACCCACTCAGCCTCAGCACTGAGGATTAACTCCTGGTTCTCTTCTATTTAGCGGTGTAGCCACAGGGTCTAAATAACCTTCTTCAGTCCTATCACAGCTAGAGTTGTAATAACATAATCCTATTATTCTAAATATAGCCCAAGCTCCAGGGATCACGGTGAAATTCATCCATCTTCCATAGGTATACTTCCAGACCATCTCAAGGAAAAGATGGCTGGGTTCAGCGATTTTGAAGAATAACTTCAGGTTGGTTTAGATTCATATCTGCATCAATAAATACAGTCTAGGCCAAAGTGCACATTTATAGAGGTGTAGTCCTAATTTCTTTCATTACCTTTTATATTTGAGGAGATTGCAGGTTGCTTTCTTTTTATTTTTTCTCCCAGAAGTACAGTGTGGCATGCATATGGCTGGGGTACTGCATTTGGAATTACCAAAATGATAAAATTAATTTATTAGGCTTTTCAAGAGTTCTTAATCTGAAATAATAAACGAAACATCATAGATCCGATAGCATTCTCTTTATATGTTAGCAGTCAGAGTGAAGTTAGTTCATAAAAGTAAGGGCAGAAGGACTTGGCCCAACACCTATTTACCTTAAGGAGGATGAATGTTGCTTGAAGAAGATGTCAGACTGATATCATGGAATGTCTATAATCAATAGGAAGAAACCTCAGTTACTCAGTTAAATGATGCCATCTGTGTATTTTGGCATTTGGTAACATAAACAGCTTTTGATACATTTGGACTCAGAAGCAAACTCGATCTGATGAACCTTCCAGAAATCATAAAAGACTATGAATTCACAGTTTTCAGCAGCTCGTATTTCATACACGTAACTCAAACTTTGTTCCATGACTTTATGACAGGAACAAGAAGTAAGACTATCTTTGCAGCAGCCACCAAATGTCTTTGTCATTGACAAGGATTAAGGAAAGAAACAGGAGAAGGTGGCTACAAGAGGCTCACTGCCAGAATGCAGCGCAACAGGCAGCTCTGACATGGATCCAGCCTGCTATGGGCTGGCCTGGGTCTGGGTCCTCTCTGCTGCTTGGGACTGGACAGCAGCACTGGTGCATAAAAAACCATTTCTTTCAACACAGTTGTTTGCATTTGAAACCTAAGCTTCTACTGACTTGATTCAACCATGAATCAAATATATATTGGTGTTTCTGATCTATGTTATGGGAACACTAGTTTAATTTATATGCCAGCTTAAAACTCTGTGCTTACCTCACTGAAATAGGTTGAATTGATTTTTCGAAAGTCTTTTATAGCTTCTTTTGCCAAATAGAGACATGGAAAAACTTTCTTGGGGCATATTTGTTTAGGAAAAAATAATGGTGGTGTCTAATTTTCAGAAGGCAGATTCTATTGGAAGATGATACTCTTCACAACTTTAGTTAATGCAAAATTATAGAATCATAGAAATGCTATCCCAAACATTGCTAGAGTGTAATTGTTTTTCAGAGGAAGGCTAGTGATTATTTATACAAATCTAGCAGCATTATGTGATAGTTTTACACTTGGCAGACAGCCAAGGAAATGCCACCAGTGTTTGAATTTACCCATTGCCTGTCTTAACCTAATGTGATCTAGAATGCTGAAACTAATAAAGCTACTCTATAGAGAAAAAAAAATTGGGATTTGAAATAAAGATAAGTCAGGAATCTGGATTTCCTTGCTCTTCAGCTGTCTGCTTTTCAGGAGCACTGTAACTTTCCTCAAATGAACACAGAGGACCCAAGAACTGGTAGTGCCTACAACTTACCATCATCTTGGGCTGTCTGAATCAGGGAGCACTACTTTCCTTCAGACTGGTAGGAGTTTGGTGGCAGTGGATGGCAGCAGACTCTGCCATGACCAAGCATGATCTGCAGAGCAGTGGAAGTCAGATTGCCACGAGTGAAAGCAGAAGTGTCTGTCTCAGGCACCTAGACATGGGTGGGATGTATTACATTCACAGGTGCTTTTTGTAAACCAAAAAATAGTTGATTTTGTTCAAAGCACCAGACAAAACATTTTAAAAATATGGTTGATTTTCAGTGTTTTCAGAGTAAAAAAGAAATTATTAGCTCCACAGAAGAAATCAGGCACTGGAGTGCTCTGTTTTCCACTGAATGGTTAACATAAAATGCTTTAACATTCATTGTAGATGAGCTGGGATCCAGGTTGCTATTATACCATAGAACTGCCAAGGAAGAAACTGCCTTCAGCTTCTGAGAAATAAGTGCAAGTTGCAGCATCATGAATGACGCATCAAAAGAGTCCACAATGAAAGCCTGATTTATGGCAACTCAGTGTTAACAGCAGAAATCATCTTCCTGCTTGGCATTCAGATAGGTTGGAAAGCCCTAGCCTATATGGGTAATCTGTCCAAAAGTCTGTAATCATCAGATATTTTAGTAAGTAAATTATGAAAAGGATTTTGCAAGATATTTTGTGACAGTACCGGCGTCCCTAAAACTTCTTAGAATCCCATGTTGTGTATCTGTGCTGAGTAAGCCACATAGTAATTTACGAACTTAGCAGCGAAGTTGTAAATATAAATAGTGACATAGTAGCTGTGCTTTACTTTATATATGATAATAAAACATTCATTTTGGGAAAAACTGTCCTTCAAAGCAGTAAACCTTGGTCCTGTACACTTTATATTGGTTTGGGGTTTTTTCCATTGAATTTGCTGAGAAGACAGTTGGACACTGTGAAGGCAAAAGGCCAGACATAGTAATTTCCCTTCTGCCAGTTGAAAGGATTTTATGGGGACACTGAAAATATGAAATGCTTTGTTGAATAGCTGGCACTAATGTCTTTTTTTTTTTTTTAGAAGCTTAGAAAGAGTGTGGCAATTCTTTTTCATTGTTTGTGGAGAACTTTAGTCAAAGAAGGACTTCATAAACAACCGCTTTGCATGGGATTTAGTATGTGTAATGCTATTTAAAAAGCTAGTTTAAATGTAAGGTAGATCCCTACAAACTCAAAAGGGTTGTTTGCCTTCTTATCTCCTGGTTTACAAAGACAATCTTTGTCAAAATATACATAGAACATATTTTAAAAGAACAGCTGAGCTGGGTTGTTCTTCATCTAAAAATGAAAGGGCCCCACCATCATCATCATAAATGATTCATTACCTTTGAGGTTTGGCAGGCTTTTAAGGTCACCTCTCTTTAAATTTGAAAATGCTTGCTCACATTCCAGTCTTCCTGCCAGGAGGACTCAATTCATTAACTTGCACTTATATGAATGGCTATTTTACTGTTACTTTAACTGAACTTTTATGCTGGCTGCCTGCTGTGTCCTGAGTGCTTGTGAGCATTTCAGAAAGTAGGTACATGCTGTGAAGGCAGCCCTCTCTGTAAATAATGTTCCAATTAATAAGACAATTATACAGCATTGCAGTACTTTATTGGTGTTCTCTGTTACTGCAGTGTTGGTCAGAGCACAATAGTGAAGAGACCATCAACATTTTCTTATAAGCCCTTCTCTAAGTCTAAGAAACTTAGACTTAGAAATTCATACCACTCTGGAAATTCAATGTAGCCAAGAAGCAGAAAAGCATGGATTTCACAGTGTTCTGATATAAAACTGTTTATAGATTATATGAGTAAAATTAAAATGAGAAGGGGGCATTTGGTTTAGTGCTTTTTTTTTGCATGAAATGCTTTCTACTTTATGGGCTGTAAGAATAAAAGCAGACTGGAAATGTATCTTCAGTTACATTTTAAAATGTTTACTATGACTCTCCAAAGGCATTTTAAACTGAAATTTTACAGGTCATTAGTCTGTTATATAAGCGGGTCCTGGAACGAATGTAGATTCAAATATCTAAGGTCCAGGCACAACCTGTAAAGACATGGGTAGAATTTAGTTGCCCAGCACAAAAGATTCCACATTCCCCTGGTGAGCTGTCAGTATTCCTCTGGGTGATGGTTGTGGTCTACAACTGCTCTGCTCTTTTCATGTAAAGTTTCAAAAATACTTCAGTTTATATTTCTGGTCACAGAAAACATTTCCCTCTAAACCATTTGGTACCTATGTCATGTCTCAACCCAAAGGAGATGCAAGAAATAGCATCTCTTTTCCCCTCTGGGCCCCAACACTGTAAGGGAGCCTCAGACATTGCCCTCCTGAGTAACCATATCTAAAAATGCCAGTTCTGCATTATTTTAAAATGTGTGAGATGGAGATGTTGCCATTTTTCCATATGACACCTTTCTCATCAAAGAGTTAGAGAAGCAATGGTAAAAGGAGTATATCCAGGGTGATACCAAGAAATAAATGGGGAGAAGAAAGCAGAAAAGGCAGAACTTACAGCCCTGTGGCAAAAACATGCAGATTAGGTGACAGTCTTGGCTCTCTGTATCAAGTACAGACAACTTCCATTCACCTATAAATTAATAGATTGATATAGACACATATATAATCTGGGAAAATGTTATGAGAATCCTATGCAGTGCATTTCAGATGTGATCTACACTAAAAATATTACTTTAAGAAACATCAGTATCATTTTTCCATGCCTCCGTTGCAGTTCATTCAGCCATTATGAACACTTGAATTCCATAACATGTAGAATTCTTCTTTTGTATATTTGCAGAAAGTCCAGTGCATTGGAAGTCTAATACTCTATTTGGATCCTTCAGGTCTGTCATAATATTTAATAAGTATCAGGTTTGCCCATCTTGTGCACATATGTGCATTTTTCAGATTATCAGGAAATTATGCTCCTTTTCTGTCCTTATCAAAGTTTTACTGCAGATTATTTACTGTGGCTTAGATTTCACAGTATTAAATTTAGAACACACACTTCAGAGGTTTTTCTAATCTATTTGATCTAAAATCCACTGCAGAAATACGTATTCTCAGCACCATTTATCTGACAGGTTGAAGCTGTCCTTTAAGCTGACCATCAGCCAAACCACATGAATTTGCCACTATTGTTGCCAAAGGATGAGAAAAAAATTAGTTGTTTGTGTGCCTGTGCTCACTTTTCAGGAGCCCTCCAAGGTCAGCTACTAAAACCCCCTCCGAATTCCTTTGGCCTCAGTTCATGTGCCCATGGTGAGGGGATCCACACCTAAGATGTTAGCTTGTCACCAGTTGTAGCCCAAAATGGTTTCATCAGTTGGTAAAGTCAGTGGTGTTTCAAGATGAAGTGAAATAGCTTAATATCTGTTTTATATTGTGGTGCCCAGAACTGCTCACAGTACTCAAGGTGAGGCTGCACCGCTGCTGAGTAGGTATAAATAAAAGTTTTCCTTAGGCTTTCTGGAGTGCAGATGTTCCCTTTGTTGGGTGCCCAACAAAGCAAAGACAGTGCATTGGTTTCTGTAGGGCCTGACCCAGAGGAAAGGCAATTGCAGAGAGGAGAAAGAGGCAGCATGATGCAGCAGCAGACACAAATAGACCTTGGTAAGGTGATCTTTCTCTGTGGAAACATTCCTTCTTCTAATGTATTGCCTCTTACTGCTGTTGGTGCAAATGTAGATAATGAAAGCTTGTGGAGGAACCCAAGTTTCCCTGTGGGAAAGCATGGAGGCAGCTGTTGTGGGACACTTTCCATGCGTGTATGGCTGTGAGGAAGAGGGTGATGAGGAGCGGGGTGTACCCATGAGCCAGGCTATCCTGCAGGTCTGTGTGAGAGATGAATGTTCTTGCTCTAGCATTTAAGTGAAAAAAGTTGTGGCAGCTAAAGAAGGTTGGGCAAGGAGGCATGAGTGAGCCAGCTTCCACCACTGACCCCTTTTCCACCAGGAACCGGTGGAGAGCTGTGACACCAAATTCTCTGCTGTCCTGCAGACAGGGCACTGATGACTAATGGGGTTTATCCATGGCAGCCAGGGCTCAGATGCTGCAGTGGGTGCCAACCATCACATCATGCAGCAATTTTGCAGAGAGGTGTCATGCACAGACCCCAGTGCCTGTTATGGAGGTGGATGTGGCTGGAAGTGCTGAGCAGGATGGCTATTTTTGTGCTGCCACTGTTACACAGCTGAACAGCTGGTTCTGTGCTCTGACAGCCTCCAAGGGAAGTCCAGCATGGCTTGTGATAGAGGAGTAAACAATGAAATCTGTGTGAGAGGTTGTAATGCCCAGATCAGGCCATCAAGTTCCTTTAATTTCTTTTGGTAGTTTATAAGAGAAGCAAAAAAAGCAGAAGAAACAGTAGGAAAAACAAGAGTTATGCATCTACTTTATAAAAATATATGTCTGCATTTTAAATATCTTACTCATAGGTTTCTCCTTTTTCTTGGGCTTGTCTGTGACATAACCTTTTCATTTCAGTTTTGTAGTATTTTTCTGGAAGCACTTACTATAAAATCCATAAGTTCTTACAAGCTTTCTAAGGGAAATCCCAGTCTTCTGTTGAATTTTCTGGAGAGAGTCTGTTATTAGTTGGTCTTGTGTATGATTACTCTGCAGACTTTCCTTTGCTGTACAAGCCAAGGACTTTGCCAAGAAATCAGGCCAAAATGATTACAACAAAGTTATTTATAACAACCAGAAAAATTAAGTCTTATCAAGTGACAACATTATCTTGTAGTAATAGACAAACTCTTCTTTGTTTGAAAAAGCTATTTTGTATATAAAAAAATTCAGGCTGACAACTAAAGCATAACATTTGATATATGGAAGATGATTTGGTTTCCAAGGTTTAGAACATTTATTGCTGCTCTGAAAGCTCAGACTGGCCTTTTACATGCCTAACCACTGGCCCAACATGTAAGATACTTGCAAGCCTCATAATGTTTTCAGCAGCTTCATTTCAGGCTGTTGAAAACCTTTAGTAATGCACCACAATAACTGGTTAAAAGGAAAGCATACTGTTCAAACAAATCTCCATTAAACTGTCATCTTTATCTTTATGCTTCTTTTATTGCTATTAAGGGTATTTTTGTGGTTTTTTCTCCTTTTATGTTTTTTTTTTTTGTGTCTCCATTAGGAAGAGGTAGCAAGTGACTCCCTAAACCGAGTTTTTCATGGTTTGAAGTGCACACAAATTGAGCAAGCACTGTACACACAACATGGACACAAGACATAGCAATGCTCCTTTTTTTTGCAATTAAACAATGTGGAGTCGTAATGCAAATTCAGCTACAGCACCTCACATACATATGTTATGATAACTTATATAATAACTTCGGTCTGCTTCCTGCTCACAAGGAAATAACCTTCACTTTGGCCAAATGCACTGCAAAGATTCTGGCCAATGCATTAATAACATATTCAAGGTGGAAGGGCAGTAAGTTTATTAGATTGAGATACAAATAATTAATGGCATCATAATTAAACTTTTCTTATTGAAACCATAAATGAAAACAAAATGACAAAAAAGTCTGAGCAGGCCATCAGAGGAGTATTTTTTTAAAAGCCAGGGGAAGAGCCCTTTCTGGGGTAACAGCATTCCTGGGGTTCCCATTTCTTCTTCCCCACAAGGCAAGGAGGGAAGCATTAGGCAACCCCCTGGGAAAAGTCAGCCAGGCCCCACAGGAGGACTACTCAGGGTTGGTGTGGGGGCATGAGAGGAGAAGAGGCAGAGTTTGGCTGTTGAGAGAGGGAGGAAACCCAGCCCTGCTCCCAGGTGTCCATCGAAGGGCAAGTGGTGGCACAGGCACCGGGGGCAGCAAAGAAAATATCAATGCCAAGTAATGAAACAGAATTTTCCCCATAATGCACCACATAAAGGTGACTGAGCACTGAAGATGTTTGCCCAGGAAAGTGGGGGATCCTTGGGGATTTCCTGAATTAGGCCAGTGCTCGTTATTGCTGTTCTCTGACAAATTGGGTGACACCGGCAGCTCCCCGGGCCTTCACTGCGCGCTGTCACGGAGCCAAGCCAGCTCAGAGATGTTCTGCCTTGGAATGGGCACATTGTTTAAAAATCCTTTTTAAAATTTCCCAGGGACGTGCTGTGCCCTGCAGCAGCACGTCCCTGGGAAATGCTCCCAGCCGGCCTTCCCGCCCGTGCCGCCGCTGGGCCTGCTGAGTGTGAAGTCCGACGGTGAAGGTCAGAATATCCTTTAAACTGCACAGCATCCACCAAACCTTTACCTCCTGCCAAGTCACTTGCTGGTGACTGCAGGGGAAACAAATGAGCGCCCTTGGCCGTGCAGCTTTCACTATGCCACGGTACTTAATCACATGCGGGGCATCGGATGCATCAAGCTTTTCTTCCCACCATCTGCTTTTTTGGTAGCTCTTTTGCAATTCTCTTCTCAGTCTTAGGACTCATTTCAGTCCTTGTCTCACTTTGGGAAATCTTTAGTGCAGCACTAACTCCACCTTTTTGCTTTCCTGTCTGGAACATTAGACTAAGTTTTTAACAGATAAATTATTTGTGTCATACTTGCAACTCCAAGTTTGGTGTCTAATTGTTTCTTTGAATAAAACCAAAAGCCTAGGTTGCACCAGGACAGCTTTCCACCACAAGGTGAAAAAAAATTTTTACTTTCCATCTAGGCTTGGTAAATGAGGTTGACAATTAAAACCAGATGAGAATATTTTTTTGGTAAACACTCTTTTTATCTTGAAAATACTGCAATATCAGCAGCCCACTGAAAAGCATTTTAAACCATGACACATAAAGTTCTTACAGTGTAAGAAAGGTATTAAACCCTAATATTGGGAATGTCAGTTGCCACTGAAGAGTACAGTCAACTATTCAATAAGTGATTTTAAAGCAATGACTGAAAATACCCAGTTGTCAGCATTGAAAGGTCATATACTCACTCCTTTAAAGACAGCAAATAACCAAAGAGTTAATTCCTTCTAGCTGCACCTTTGTAATAATTTCTCAATTTTTGTTAACATTTTATTGATTTTCATTGACAATGCCAGTCTTGGTACCTGTTGAAAGGCAGCCCATTTCTGTTTAATCAGAAATGTTACTTGATCCTTGAACAAGGGAAATATTGGGAAAAATTGCGTCTTCTGACAAAAATATACACATATATTATATACATATATTTATTTTCTAAACAATTATTTAGGCAAAATCAGGGCGGAAACATACTGAAATTTGACCATAATATAGCTGAGAAGAAGCCTTTTGATATTTTGGTGCTTTTTTTTTTTTTTTTTACTTCATATTGATGAACCTTTGAAAAAAATTTTTTTTTCAACACCATATATATTTTGCTTTGTGTAGCCCTAAGGCTGCAGTGCATATGTGCATGAGGCTCACTGTATAACTTATTTTGTGCTGTCACACTGTCAGCAAGGTATGGAGCCGACTTTGGTAGATGATAGCAGGTAGGGCAAGGCTGACTGCAAACAGAAGAAAAAGTTCTTGCATCCATATCAGTGGGAGCACAAACAGTTGCAAAGAGAGAGGTAAAAGCCCTTTCCAGCAATTATTTTACTGTCTACATGTATTTCTGTGGGAGTCCTTGTTTTGAGCTTCTAGCAATGAATTCTATTGTGGGAGCTATTATTGTTAGTTTTGGGTAATATTTTTTTGAGAAAGCAGTTAACATGGCAAAAATGCTGGGTTTGTTTTTCTCCACGCCAAAACCACTTTTCTCAGGTTGTTTTATCTGACATTAGAATGAGGCTGGAGTGGGTAGCTATGGTCGTAAGCATTGCTGACAAATTTCTGCCACCCCCTGAGTGGGTGGCCAGCGAACTGCAGCGCTCACTTGGGAAATGGGGCAACAGGGTTTAACTTCTGGTATGGTCACCAAGGTTTTAAACCTGAATGTCCTGCTTCTCACGAGCACACTGTACTCTCCATGTTATAAGAAACAGAGGATGAAGTGGGGGAAACACCCTGAAACCCTGTTGTTGATGGCGCAAGACCTTGAGCAACTGCGCCCAGCAGCTGAGGATAAGCTTCACTGACACTTGCTGTGAGCTGCTGTTGAGTGGAAAATTACTGCAAGTGGGAGATGGCACAGCCCAGCTGTTTTCATTAGGCTTTGCTGCTATGTCCTAAAAGAGAGACACAAAGCTCAGGAATATTGCCCTTCAGCATGGTAAATATGTGTATAGCTACTGTATGGCATCCATAGAGGCATTACAGTCCTGCATAATAGCTCAATTTCAAGAGATATAAAAAAAGGAAAACCTTGCGTAATGTTTCATAATCACATATTTCATTCAAAATATGTCTATAAAGCCAAATTTTCCTGTCCTACCAAACTTCTGCCCACAGTCAGGAAAAGCATGAGGGCAGCATAAGTCTCCCACATCTTTTGTTTGCCTGACAGGCATGTGGCTGTGCAATGAGCTGATAATCAAAGGCTTTACATCAGAACAGCCATAATTTTTCTGATCCCTTCATAAAACATATAAGCCTTACAGAATTAATTCAAGTTTGAGTTTATGCTTCCAAAGGAGGTTTGTGGGTGTTCTGCTTTTTTAGGTTTTTGTTTGGTTGGTTTTTTCTTAAAGGATGAAAATATTACCACCTAGTGGCAAGGCTTCAGAACATTGCAAACCTAATGTGAAATCTTGGATCAAAAAATAGGTATCCTTGAGTTTCTGTGGTTGACGGAAAAAAGAACAAGATGAAAAATAATTAGGAATTCAAACAGGCAGCAGAAAACTGGGTGTAGATATGTCAGCATAGGGGTAAATTTCTGAAATTCTCAAGTTGAATTCTGTGGCTTGACAGGTACAACTGGTTGTAAAATTTCATCCCACCTGAACTGGACAAAAACAGCACATCCTGTAATTAACAAATAAATGTGAGATGAACCCTACAATTAGGAAGATGACCACATGTTGTGCTTTTGCACATGGACTATTCAGACCAGGAAAATTAGGCCACAGGTGATATAAAGAAGAGCTGGTGCTGATGAGAGGAGTTCCCAAAGTGAAGAAGCAATCTCAGAAAGAAGGAGTGAGTCTGGAAAAACAGCAGCATGTATCTGGCCTGAAGGCATAAACCAGCAGTGGGGAAGATGGAGGACACCTTGGATAGCTTGCAGCCCATAATGCCTGAGACTGCTAATGGAGAGCAGCAGCACAGCACGAGCCAACCTTTCTGCTTGGTCATCCTCGCTCAGCGCCTCGTCCCTGCTGAGATGGATGATGACACTTCGTGACCACAGTGCTGGGGTCAGCCAGGGAATGGGTGGCTCAGAAAGTAGAGTAAATCTTTGTTTCTTAAATAAACCCCAGTTAATCCAGGGCCCCTGCAGGTTGTTGCTCACCATGCCTCACCCATAAGAGCACCCTATTTCTAAATGATCCTTTTCAGCTAACTACTATTCCAAATTACTATGTATGGTTGAATAAATGAGGTTTCCCTTTATATTATCTAAACCTTTTGTTTAATTAGACTTATACACTTGCCAAGAATTTTACTTTTTTTTGACACACCAGCACAATTTTACAGACCTCACTGAAAGTAGGTGTATATTGACTTCCACTGGAAAAATTCAAGAACAGCCAGGCTGCCATGCAACCCTGACAGAGTTATTAATAGCACTGCTAATTTGATAAATCTAGCATATTTCAAAAATTCTTCTATAAACAAGCATTTAGTGCTTGACTGATAACTCTGTTGAAGTGGGATTCTGAAGAAATGCAATCTGTGACAGATGTGTGTTTGTCAAATATCTCGCCTTCAGCATCTTTCTCAAATGATGTCCCACTTGTGCAATTCGTCCATTCTGCTTTTCTCTTGAAATTGTATATCCACAGAAAACATTAATGATAAAGAAAATTGGTGGCTCCTTTTGAAAACACCTTCTGGTCCTATCAGTGAAACTCTTAGGATCCAGACACAAATGGAAGCATTTATGTAATTATTAAATCAAAACAATGGATTTTTTTTCTGTCAGGAAAATTGTCTTATGTAAAAAACCCTTTGAAAGGCCACTATTTGAGAGAGTAACTGATTTTTATAGAGACCACCAGCAAAATCTTTAGAGGAAATCAGAAATTACTGTGATTTCTTCACATTGCTGAAAAATTATGTTTACTGTGATCTGTTCTTCCAATGGACTGGTCTCAAAGGGACTCTGAATATGTTATTAAAACATAAGTGTGATGTACTAATACTATGGATTGTAGGAAATTGTCTGCAGTCTTTTGAAAGCTCCAGCTCTCAGTGTTTGGGGGACAGCTGTGATGAAGTGGTTGCACAGCTGCTAGAGAGCTGCTGAGCAGCAAAGAAAGCAGGCTTTGCCTGCATGGCTTGGGCTGGCAGCCTTCCACTGTCAGGCACTGTCACAGAATTTGTTCTCCACACATAAGATGGATGGACAAGAAATTCTCCTTCAGGCCCTCAGTACCCAAATTTACTATTAAATTTCCACAGATTAATGTATCAAAATGGTGGCCTTTTGACCAGATTGGCATGATCTAGCAGGCTCCCAAAACACATTTCAAAGATTAAGCTAAAACAAACCACTTGTAATGAAACAAAAAAACCACCTGTATCAAAACCACACCAGAAATACACCTTTCTTTAGGGACTAAGAACAAGGTGCAGGTAAAATATCTTGTTTAGGAAGAAGAAGGCTCTGAGCAAACTTTATTGCAGCCTTTGAATACTTACAGAGGGCTTATAGGAAGGCTGTAGGGGGGCTTTTTACAAGGGTATGCAGTGATAAGACAAGGGGCAATGGCTTTAAATAAAAGGAGGGTTGTTTAGATTAGATACACGGAATCAATTCTTTACTGTGAGGGTGATGAGTCACTGGAACAGGATGCCCAGAGAAACTGTGGATGTCCCATCCCTCAATTATTCCAGGCTAGGCTCTGAGCAACTTGGTCTGGTTAAAAGTGTCCCTGCCCACAGCAGGGGCAGGGGTGGAACTAGCTGATCTCTGAGAGCCCTTTGTAATCAAAGCCCATTCTATTATTCTATAAAAGTTATAATTTTCTATATAGGCATTTTCTTATCTCAAAATAAAGTTTTCACTCAGTAGCAATTATGATCAGTAGTCACTCTTCCCTCACACCCATACACGCTTATCTCAGGATACAGCATTTCAGCAGAGAAACCAAGAGGTTGCCCAGGGAAGCTGTGGATGCCCCATCCCTGGAAACATTCAAGGACAGTTTGAATGGGGCTTTAAGTAACCCGATCTATTTGAAGATGTCTTGCTCATTGCAGGCGGTTGGACTAGATGACCTTTAAAGGTTCCTTTCACTCCAAACTGTTCCGTGTATTCCATATGTTAGGCAAGAGTGACATCTACTGTCCACCAGCACCAGCAGCCCAGAGCGGATGCAGCGCTGTCCCACTGGCCAAAATCCTCACTGAGAGGGACATAAAGGACGCCGCTGGAATGAGTCTTAGCTCATTTCCGCCCTCAGATTTTCAGATTTCATTCTCAGTTGAAATGAATGGGAAACAGTATTTTAGTACGTATTATTCAATCACCCAGATTTCTGGTTGATGAACAAAAATTGAATTTGGAGCTGTAATTCCCAAGGTTAGGGCACACATGACAAAAGCAGTATGACTAGCAACTCAAAACTGACTGATCAAGAAGGTGGAAGCTCTCAATAATTGAGGGTGTGTAACCAGACAAGTGGCAGTGATGCTATGGGCACTGTCAGAGCTGATGAAACCACTACCAGAGAGCCAAGAGGAATCTGCAGGGAATGAGAATCTGAGCTATGAAATCAAACTCAAATCAAACACAGTGAAGCATTTTGATACTGAAAACAGATAAAACTAATCTGTGAACAGATCCCAAAGCTTCCCCATATGGACATGTGTGTGCCCTTTGCCCTGTCCCATGCTGAAATACCACAGTGCAGACCTGAAAAAAAAATCCAATTAAATCTGACAATTTGCTTGTTAGAAATAAGATTTAACAGTAGAAATATCTTTCAGACCCCAAGTCAAGTCAAATAAGTAATTTCAGGATACAATTTTCTATCTAAATACAGGCTACTTTCTGCATGTGAGTGCTCAGAGTAACCAAGCACACAGATATGCACACAGCCATACATATCCAGATCTTAGGTATTAAGAAAGAATATAAAGGACTGCATAATACTGAGAACTATTCAAATAGAAAAATTAAGCTTTTTCACCTGAAAATTTTGATTTTTCAGCCTCATGAAAAATAGTGAGTGAACAGACCAGCCTGGTGGGTAAACAGAACTGTCTATCTGGAAAGGATTGGATGCAACACAGGGCAGCTTTGCTATAACGTCTGGCTTTCCTGAAGCAGTAGGACATTTAGATATTTCTCATTCTTGAAATGATGGCTAAGTCTTACCCTTGACTTTTACAGCTTGCAGACTTCATAGGATCAAAAGATCCTGGAGTCAAGCAGGTTGGCAGGGGCATCAGGAGGCGTCCAGTGCAATTGCCTGCTCCAAACAGGGGTTGGCACTAATTTTAGACCAGGTTTCTCAGGACTGTGTCCAGCTGGGATTTGTAAATCTCCAGGGATGGCCCCTGCACAACCTCTGTAGGTGTACTGTTCTACCTGCTGGATGTCTTGAGGGAGAAAAGATTTCTCTTACCGTGATCTCCAAATGCTTCCAAGAAAATCTGAGCAGATGGCATTTTTGGTTTTTGGTGACAAAAAGGCAGTGATACAGGCAGTAAGGGAAGACACAGGCATTTTGAAACACCATTGGGCCTGTGGGCCAGTTGAGCATGCAAAGTGAAGACTACACAGACACCAAGGATATGCAGACACCAGGAGACTGGCTCAAGCACTGCTTGGGACTAAGAAATATTTCATAAGAGGTGATTATTATGCCTAGATCTGTACCCTCATCTACTCTTCCACTGAACATACTCAGTGTTGGATGAGGATGTCATATGCAAGACTTTTATTCTTGTCTTCCAGTGAAAGGACACAGGGGCAAAGGTGGTCCATAGGAACCTTAGCTTTTTGCCTGAGCTAATCTGAGCTAATCCATTATCATGAGATCTTAAAGAAAGAAAAATAAAGCAAACCAAAGACTAACATTTCCTGTCTTGTTGTACAAGGCCTCACAAGTATTTTTGGCATTCTTCTATGATTTTGTTGTTTTGCTCCAAGAAACATTTACAAAACATGTAGGAAAATAAATCGGGAACAAACTTATGTCTTTGGCATACAGACATCTGACTTGCAGAGCTGCCATGCACAGGAAGGGTGTGGATCCATCCAGCATGCACCCACCTACCCTGTCCAGCAGTCACAGTGATACTCCCATGGGGGCAAAGATGCTACACCAGGAGACAGAAATAGAGGTGCTGAAATCCACCACATTTGATCAGTCTGAGTTTCCCACTGAGTGCAGGAAGGAAGCGTTCGGCGCAGGAAGGGGAATGAATAGCCGGAAGAACACACGGTGTAGGTGCCTCAGCGGTGAAAACTGCAAAGCTGCCAATGCTCACAGGACATCTGCAGCCTGGGAATTTTCTGCAGAATCAAAGGAAAAGGAAAGCTTTTGCCAAAGGAAAAACTATGGCTGTGAATGAAAATACATGCATGTGTTTTGTGCATGTTTTAAATCACCTTGATGACAGCTGGTGAATGCATTTCAATGATAGGCCCTTAAAATCTCTCAACTGCAAGTATAAAACCTCTCTGTTGGGAAAAGAGAGGAGCAACATAGCAGGAAGGAAGCCTGTGGCTAATGAAGTCAGATGATATTTATTGAGGGAATCAAGGGCAATTAGTATCCTACCCCCACTGATGCTCATAACACTTTTGAAAACCACATATCGGTCAATGTGAAATCTGGAAATCTGACAGATAACATCTTTGAAGTCTTCAGTTATAAGGGACCCAAAAACCAATGACAGAGTAATTTCAAAGTCATTCTTTGCACAATGTGAAAATAGTTCAAAACTGTTTATAGGGAGATTACACAATAGATTACTTGGGATTTGTGTACAAATACATGCTAAGGAACATCTAAACTTCAGCGAAGAATTGGAAATAAATAAAATTATTTAAGAAAACCTCTTTCCAAGGAGAAAAAAGCAATCAGGTTGTGCTGGGAATGATAGCAGGAGGATCCTATTTATTTTTTGACAGAAGGAGGCAAACTCTAACAACTGAATCACCTTATGGTATTTATATTTTGGCAGCAAGCTGCAGACTACATAGCCCAGCATAGTCACACCTGAAAAGCAGGAGAGACACTCTGACAAGGGCTATGCCATGGAGGCTTTCCTCACTTAATTTGTGTGACAGCAGAAGCTTTGCTGCATAACTTAACTGTTCTGTATGATAAAAGTGGGCAGCACAATACATTTTTTGTTCTGTTATTGCTGATGCAGCATCAGCATGAGTTTTTTGTGATTCTTAGACCCTACTAATTGAATTTTTTCTTTCTGCTTTTCCTACTCTGGGTGATGGTTTCCTATCCCAGTACATCTCTTTATATTCCCATCTTTCCACCAGTAAGAAGTGGAGGGGAAGATTTTATCAATTTTTAGATTTTTCAAGGGAACAAGGATACAAAGATCTCTCCTCCCATCTCTCCCCCATGACAGGGCAGAAAATGCCCAGTGTCATCATCTGGTGCTGCAGTCACAGTAAGGAGGAATACCTTTGTGATCAGTGAATGAAGAGACAGAGAAGCAGGAAAGATTTGCTGATTGCTGCAAGAGAATGTTATGGTTTGGAAGGGTGGAGTGTGCAGAACAGCCCATCCTTGACACCGTCAGCAGAACCCTGAGGTAGCTTGGGCAGAGCTGACTGGTGCCTGCACAGTGCGGGTCCCTGGGGTGTCTGTGAGTCTGGAACTACAGGCAGAGACATGGCTCCAACCAGAGATGCAGAAGCCCAGCATGAAGGCTGGAGGACCTAAAATTCCACCTCACAAAGCCAGTGGAAGAATGAAGACTAGGTAGAGAAGCCCAGATGCTATCTCAGAATGCCTAAGAGACAAAACATTCAGGAAGAAGTGTGAAAGGGGATTGGATTATTACATTTAAATATTTCCACAAGCACAAAACAGCAATTGCTAAATGGGCTGCTCTCTCCTTATAGCAGAGATACATATGAAGAACTTGAAAGGCTGGAAGTACAAACTAGAGAGTCATACTAAAGTCTAAATGTGATTTTAATTGTGGGCATGATTTGCCATTAGAACAAACTATCAAAAGAATAAGAGGACTTTCTCTCTCTCTCTTCAAATCAAAATTGTCCTTCTAGTAGTAACTAATAAAAAATCACATGCTTAATACAAGTTATGGGAATTCAGAGCTAAAATCCTATGGCCTTGAGTGTACATGGTGTTGGGGATACAATCTTTTAGGTTGTGTTTTCTTTAAAGAGCCTTTAAACCTATAAATCGATCCTGCAAAGTTGTCCGATGATATCATCATGGTTTTCTGCGACTGTACTAATGTTTATGCAAAAGACATTCAGTGCTGGTTCAAAAATTCCAAAGGTAAAGTACCATATTACTACAGGCAATTGTTTCAGTAGCTGCCCTCCCTACAAAGAATTACTTGTTCTTCACTGCCATTCTGGACTGGCATATCTTAAGCTATGCTGATGCCAGGAATCTCTTCCAATGAATGGGATCATGTCCATCATCTGTTTCTGTTTACATACGCCCTCAAATAAACTAATCAGAGAGAATCTCTAAAGCCTCAATGTCTTGCAATGCATGTCACAACATCTCCCAGTATACCATTTATTCCTGGAGCTCTTTTCCAGCTATTCACAACTTTTCAAAATCTTTCTCTAAACTACAAACATCAAATCTGAGATTAAGAATTCAAGTAATGATGCCACTTTAATATAATTTGAATTGTAATGCCAGAACAATATCCAGTCTTATTCCAAAATACCATACCAGAGCAGAAAATTCTTAGACAATGAATTGAAAAAAAATTTTAAAACTGTCTATCTCTTATACATTGCCAAGAACTCATAAATAAAATGCAGAAAATCCTTCATCCAGGTGTATAGGAATAAGGTGGGAGTCCTGACTTCACATGCTTGGTCTCTCCATGACTTCCCATATGCACTTTGTAGCATGTACAATTTCCATGATACAGAGTACTGAAATTAGCACCATCTGGCACCCAGTCACAAGGTAAACAATGATTCCAACCCTTTCTGTAGACAATGGTGGTTCATATCAGCTATTACTCAGGAATTTAGAAATCCAAAAGTAATGCTCACTCCCAAGGTGATATTACATTATTTATACCAGAAAGAGTTAAAGATAATTGATTGTTTATGACAAAAAAGCTGCAAATGGCATGTGAAAATGGCAAATACTGAAAGCATCAGGTAAACAGGAAAGTTATGCAACCATTTAAAAAGTTATATTTATTAAATAGTTTGAGCCTGATTCACCATTACATTATGCGGTACATAATTGCTCATATCTCCTGGTTCACATCTCTTATCATCATGAGAAAGTAAATATTACCTTCAAATGAGATCTGAGATGAAGTTCAGTGTTGGAAAACATTCAAGTTTTTTTTCAGCCTCATCTAAACATTTCTGTCTCAAGATAATAACTTTCCTACGTGTTCACAGAAGTTTGCAAATATTTAATCAAAATCAAATCTGGAATGCTTATGCTTTTGAAAGTGTTTTCTTTCCAAAAAAAAAAAAAAAAAAAAGAGAATCCTGGAACCAGCTTAAAGATCACTGCTCTGAAACAAGGTGGAAATCCATGCAGACCAGTCAGCACAAGTCAAAACCTTTTGAAGAGAAGATCAAGCAAAACATGAAATACTGGCACTACAGGAGATCTCTGCAATCATAAAATCATAGGATTATAGGATTACTTGCATTGGAAGGAACTTTTAGAGATCATCTAGTTCCAAACCCCATATCATGAGGGCACCTCCCACTAGACCAGATCCCCATTCAACCTGGCTTTGACATTTCCAGGAATGGGACATCCACAGCTTCTCTAGGCAACCTGTTCCAGTGATTCACCACTCTCACAGTAAAGGATTTCTTCCTTAGATTTAATCGAAACCCTCCCCCTTTTAGTTAAAAGCCATTCTCCCTTGTGCTATCACTACCTTTCATAATAGGGTCACAGCAGGGTCATTGTAGCAAGAACTACACCCTGGAAAATGGAGTCATCCCATAAAATCTTCAATGTCTACACTGTGGTTATGCTGCAACTTCTAGGTGGGCCATGCTCCCTCCAATTCATTCTGCAGAGGCAGTGAAATGCCTGTTGTAAGACACACAAGGATAAGCATTTCTTCCATCTCCAAAGGAAGAGGAGATTTGTGCCAGACCCTTCTTGAGAGCTGGTCATCACATTCAAGGAGGTTCTGGTCTTTCTCCTGCTTCATTGCTCAGTAATTTGGGGACTGTAAAATGCTCCAGATCACACTGCAGGCTGGGTATTTTTATTAACCATAATCAAAAGAAGCACATAATTTGACATAGGCTTCTTCATTCATATAATCATGGAATAGTTAAGATTGGAAAAGACCTCCAAGATCACTGAGTCCAGCCTTTGACTGAACACCACCATGTTGACTAACTTAACACTAAGTGCCATGTCCAGTTGTTTCTTGAACATCTCCAGGGATAGTGACTCCTGCACCTCCCTGGGCAGGCCTGTCCAACATCCAACCCCTTCAGTGAAGAAATTCTTCACAATGTCCAACCTAAACCTCCCTCAGCACAGTTTGAAGCCGTTTCCTCTTGTTCTACCACTGGCTTCCTGGGAGAAGAGGCCAACCCTACCTTGCTACAGTCCACTGTGGAGCACAAGTTGTAGAGAGTGATAAAGGCCCCCCTCAGCCTCCTTTTCTCCAGACTAAACACCTCCAGCTTCTTCAGTTACTCCTCACATGACTTAATATCTAGAGCCCTCTGAGTAAGATTCATGTTCCTTCTCTGGACACGCTCCAGCACCTCAATGGCCTCCTTGTAGTGAGGGCCCAGAGCTGAACACAGCACTTGAGTGTGGCCTTGGCAGGGGTGAGTATGGAGGGACAATCACTGCTCTGCTCCTGCTGGCCACACTATTGCTGATACAGGCCAGAATGCCATTTTTCTTCTTGGCCAATGGTACATTCTACATCATGGTCAGCTGGCTCTTGACCAGCACCCCCAGATCCTTTTCTGCCAGTCAGTTTCCCTGCCACTCTTCTCCAAACCTGGAGTGTTGTGTGGGATTGTTGTGACCTGGAACTTGGCCTCACTGAACCTTCTAAATTTGACTTCAGCCCAACGATCTAGCCTCTCCAGATCTCTCTTCAAATTTCTCTTCAGATCTCTCTGGCCCCTGGACAAGTCAGCAGAAAATGAATGAGTCATGTAACATGGTCAGGGTAGTTATCTTTCCATGCAATCCTTTTCTCCATCAAAACTTGTCTCCAGCTGGGTTGCCCTCACAATCACATGGTCTTGGATATCTCTCCCAGCCACAAGACCCATTTGAGTCCTTGCTCTTCTCAGTGTCAGATCCCTCCATGCAGAAGGGACAACAGGTCCCACCAGCCTCCCAGTTTGGAGAGCATGGGTGCCTTTGCTGTCCTTGACAGGAAAGGGTTTGGTCTCAGCTCTCAGCATCCACCAAGCTCTCTGCAGAGAAGTTCCTGCCAGTTCAAACCCCTGCTCTTTCCGCATCCCTCCCCCTATCTCCCACCTCTCCTGTGCTCTGGGACTCAGAGGATGGGTGCCTGACTCCAGACAGGCACTGAGATGGTGCTGTCTCTCACCGCCTGAGTGCTGCTGGCCTGCCTCCCTCACTGAGGGCTGGAAGCAGCCCTAGCAAACCACTCCAGCCAAACTGGACAGGTTACAGGCAGTCCCAGTCGATTCTGAGAGTGAGGCAGGGTAGGTCTCTAAGTCCCAAGCAGGTGTTGGAGGCCAGATAGGAGGACAGGTGACACCAGAACAGCCCTGCTACTGGGGACATGGCTGCTAGCCTGCAGGTAGGTGAGAGGGGCCAGAGCTGCTCTCACTTACCCCATGCTGTTGTCACCTGGCAGAAACCTGGGAACAGAGTCAGGATGTTCCCACAGCTTGCCTGATAGCCCAATGGGGGCTTTCCCAGCCAGACTCACTGCACAACCCTGTGGAATTTAAAAGCAAATTCTGGCAGCTGGAGTAAGGTATTTAAAAAAACAGCTGTGAAGGGAAGACAACACTAAAGGTTTATAAATAAAATGCATATTTTAATTTAGAGGTAGGAACTTGGAGGCAGGGCAAAGTGGAGAGAAATGAGTAAAGGGTTACAAGATGATGGAAGTATGGAACAAATTAAACTTGTCTGAGATCTACCCAACACTTGAGTCAAATCCACATGCTCTTTCTGCATGAAAATATCTCCTGAATTATAAAAGGTAAGGGAAGGAGGTCTCACATCTTGATCCCTAAGTATATCATTTGTGTCTTTTAAATCTAAGTCAGTTGAAGAGTTGAACACTGCGAGCCAGAGACTATTTAATTTATTCAGCAACACATCTCTGTGAAATATAGTGCAATTACAGGCACTAGGTTACTTTGCCATGGCTGCAGCCATTTGGCTTTTATTTCCAGCAGGCTGTAATTAAATTATCGCAATGCAGAAGCAGACAAGTTTCCCTTATACGTGACTGCAATTAAAGACATGCAATCACAACATTTTTTAAAGTGACTCCAATCAATTGGTTACAGTAAAGAATACCATGTAATAAAGCAGTGACTCCACCATTAAGACTAAAAGAGGGTTTCTATTTCAATAATCTAGTTCCCTTCTAGTATGAGTTCTGCTTTTGGATAATTTATTTAAAGTTCATTATGTCTCTACAGCATATATCATTTGCCCTCAGCCTGGGCTACAGAAGTGCCATTATGGCCAATTATTTAGTGTGTTAAAATCTGCCACAGTACAAACTGTTCCTTAATTAGATTTAAGTTTTGTCTAAATTCTATTTGTAATTCAGACAGCAAAATAACAAGGCCAAGAGCAAAGACTCTTTTCTTCCTTTTTGTCCCTGCTGTAACCCGTTGTAACCTTAGGGCAGTTCAGAACTGAAACCCCACACCCACGTGCTTTCCTGGCAATGCTTGTGTCCATTTGGTGTTTCCATAACCAGGACAGGGCTTGGGGTGTGGTCTGGCCTCTGAGGGAGTCCTTGACCTGCATCCAGCCATAACATAGAGCACATGGAGAGCCAAGGCTCCAAAAGCCCCAGAGGATAAGTGGCCGCCAGTAGGAACCGCAGGGCTGAGTGCCACTGGTGTGCTTTTTGGTGATCACAGGCATTTCCCCGCTGGCCTCTATGGTTTGCTACAAGAGCACACTGGTTGGTGGTGAGCAAGCTGCTGACAGAATGAAAGTCTCATAAAACCACAAAGAAAGTGGTGTGGGGAGCAGCTCCCAGCCATGCCCTTCAGCTGGCTCCCTGGCTGTGCATTGTGAACAGCGGGATGGGCACAGCCCTGGTGCTCCCAGTCTGAGAGAGCACAGCACAGCACAGCCCAGCCCAGCTTAGCTGCTGCTGTCAGCCTGGTTAACCATTACCACAGCAGAGGCTTCAGTTTTGTTTGGGAATGATGGCATTGCTGCACAACTGTGAAGTAGGACAACTGGATTTATCCAAACTACTCCTGCACCATCCCCATCCCCATCCTGGGGGTTTAAAACTGTTTTGCTCTTTAAAAACCATTGCCAGTGTTTGGCATACATATTTTCAAATCCAGCTTCAGTTTTCGAAGTATTTTAAATATGTTTGAACCAAATGTTTTATACAAATTTGAATCCAAAGCCTGCAACATTTTTCTGTGTGGTCTCACAAGTGAAGGTAGAAGCTACAGCAAGAAAATTCAGAGTGAAACAAGAAACAGAAGCAGTGATTCAGTAGGATCCATTTTAACAGATCGAGGCCACAGTAATTTGAGGACAGGCATCATCCTATAAGAAGCTGCATTTCTCTGGAAAAAAAAATATGCTAGATGTATTAATTTTCTCCAAGCAGAACATTTGCTCCATTTCAAAAGAGGGCACTTCTTTGCAAAAATGTATTTACTGAATGTCATGTTAACAGTTATTTGCTATGTGCATCAGTGACCATCTATTTTCTGCTGTAGAGACTGTATACCAGGCTGTCTTTACATTCCTTGAATCCTGCTCATATCCTGTATTGTATCTTGCAATTGGCTGTTTTACAAAATTGGATGAATTTATTTTGATGTTTCAGAAAATTTCTATCTAAGACTAATGTCAAAGCAAAACACCATTTAAACATTTTTACAGGGATGGAAATTTACTTAGCAGCAAACAACAAGCCTAAAATAACTTATTTCTTGGCAACATCAATCTTGTTAATCAACTAAAATAATGAAATATTCCTCTATCAGTGGTTTCCAAGAAGCAAGAAGAAAAATGTAAAAATATTAACCAACCCCAGTGGCAAAAAGAATGTGAAACCACTTCAACATCCACCTTGTTTTGTTTTGCTGTTTTTGTTTATTTACTTAACAAACAATACCTTTTATGGAACAGTTATGTTCTGGAAATTATCCTCTATATTTTTGGTCAGTAGCACAATACAACTAGCCTGTCCTTCTCCATTTGACCTCTGATGAGAGCAGAAAGTGAACATTTTAAACATGGGGACACACATGGGACACACTGTGGGCCTGGGAACCCCTTATATTACAGCTTCATTGTGCCTGTGTAGGCCTTTTCCTGAAATATGCATTTTAAAATAAATTTTGATCTATACAGATATGATAAAAAGACTCTAGATCAAAATCAATTCTTATGAACACAGCAAGGTCTTTTCTTATTCATAAAAGTCACTTTAACAGGAGCACTGATGAGCAGCTGAAAGGAAAGCTGATTTTAATGAAATGCGAGGAGTCTTAGTTTAGGGAACACTAAACATTTCTTTCCTCCTTAACAGCTAAGGAGAAAAAATGAACAGAACAAATGACAACTTAGCCAACTCCACCAGCCATCAAGACACTGAAGGTGATTTTCCCAAATGCACTGTATGGAAGTTGGTCTGAAGACTTTGTTCCTCCACATTATGTATAATGTGAGCTTCCCAGTAAATTTCACTGTCATTTGTTTACAGCTTCAAGGTGAGACTTTGAAAGAGCAGCGTCATAATCAGGCTGAACCTGCCACTCACAGACCTGCTCTACCCTACTGGCCTTCCCTTCCTAATGCACTACTGTGCTACTGTGAACACTCAATTTTTGATGAATTCATGTGCAACTTCATTTGCTTCAGCTTCCACTTCAAATTGTTCAGCAGCATCCTCTTCCTCACCTGCTTCAGTGCCTTCTGCTACATGGTGATGGTTGACACAATGAAGTTCTTCCACATCCAGAGGAAGAAGTGGACATCAGTGGCTTGCACAACCATTTGGCAGATGTCACTGGAAGCTGTCAGCCCTGTCAATTTCTTGATCTTTTCAAAAGGGACACAAAAAATAAGGTCCTCATGCCTCAACCTTACCAGCTCTGAAAACCTGAGCACAATCGGGTGGCTGCTGACCAGCCTAGCCTTTTTCTTGCCCTTGCTGTTGGTGACTCTGTGCTATCTACTCATCATTTGCACCTTGGCCACTGAGCTTGCTACAAACAAAAGGTGCTGTTGGTGGTCTTCTATGTGTGCTTTCTCCCTTTCCATGTCTTTTGTGTGGCTCTGTTGCCCAAGATCAGAAGAAAAACTTTCCAAACAATATTAGCATTGATAACATGAAGAGCAGTCTTTTAATGAAAGCTTTCATTAAAAGATTGCTGTTTAAGTTATCAGTTCTAATATTGTTTGGAATATTTTTCTTCTGATCTTAGGCAATGGCTCAGGTTAACTACAGTTGTGCCCAGTCTGCTGTCACATGGAGAATAAATCCACTCTACCTACTGTGTGTCTCAGCCACTGGCTCCACTCAACACATGTGGCAACCTATCACTTTATGTTGTGGTGGGAGACAACTTCCAGCAAGCCATGCTCTCTCCTTCAAGGTGTAAGTGGAGCAAATACATCCAGGACCAAGTAATCCAGGAGCAAAAAATAAATGACCAAGAAATCACATTAAATTTGTGAAGGAGTCCCTTGGAGTAAATTCCAGCAAGCCCCAGGATGGTTTTGGTGCTCTAAGCTCCTGCAAAGACACTTGTGTTGGTATGAAAGCAAGAATTGCAGCTGACTTTGTCTTCTCCCTGCAGCAGAGGACTTGTCAAAAAGCTGTCTTGGAAGCAGGTTTATATACACCTCTCCTAGCAACCAAAGAAAGAGGAGGGAAAAGACTAAACTGTAAGCCAGCTTGAAGGCAAAATTTAAAACCATCCAGCAAGACTGTTCCCAAAGACATTTGGGAAACACAGGGTTCTCTAGCTCTGGACCTTGCTATTGATTACAGAAACATGGAGAGCTTAGTCTGGACATGAGAACAACTTCCATTGATTTCAGTGTTGCCACTAATGTAGTGCTTTGT